>CM053783.1:346975583-347400583 GCA_028749045.1 Cupressus sempervirens | reverse complement strand
CCCCTTTTGACGCATTCCCAAAGGGTCCTAGGGATATACATTGTCATGGAATGTATCAAAAAAATTTCTTCTAAAACTTTTGTTGAGGGAGATACATTGTCATGGATTGGGTCGAAAGGGGTCATAGGTCATCATATGACCCTCTTCGACCCATATAAATGATTCTAATATGTCCCTTGGGGTCCTAGGACCCCTAAAGACATATGTCGTCATAAAATGGGTCAAAAGGGGTCATAGGTCATCCTATGACCCCCTTCGACCTGTATAAATGATTCTAATATGTCCTTAGGGGTCCTAGGAGCCCTAGGGACATATTTCATCATGGAATGGGTCAAAAGGGGTCATAGGTCATCCTATGACCCCCTTCGACCCATATAAATGACTGTAATATGTCCCTAGGGGTCTTAGGACCCCTAGGGACATATGTCATCATGGAATGGGTCGAAAGGGGTCATAGATCATCCTATGACCCCCTTCAACTCATATAAATGATTCTAATATGTCCCTAGGGGTCCTAGGATCCCTAGGACATATGTTGTCATGGATTAGGTTGAAAGGGGTCATAGGTCATCCTATGATGCCCTTCGACCCATATAAATGATTCTAATATGTCCCTAGGGGTCCTAGGACCCCTAGGGACATATGTCATCATGGATTGGGTTGAAAAGGGTCATAGGTCATCCTATCATCCCCTTCGACCCATATAAATGATTCTAATATGTCCCTAGGGGTCCTAAGACCCCTAGGGACATATGTCATCATGGATTGGGTCGAAAAGGCCTATGACCCCCTTTGACCCATATAAACGACTGTAAACGATTATAATATGTCCCTAGGGTTCTTAGGACCCCTAGGGACAAATGTTGTCATGGAATGTGTCGAAAGGGGTCATAGGTCATCCTATGACCCCTTTCAACACATATAAATGATTCTAATATGTCCCTAGGGGTCCTAGGACCCCAAGAGACATATGTCATCATGGAATGTGTCGAAAGGACCTATGACCCCCTTCAACCCATATAAATGATTCTAATATGTCCCTAGGGGTCCTAGGACCCTTAGGGACATAAGTCATCATGGAATGCATCGAAAGGGGTCATAGGTCATCCGATGACCTCCTTCGACCCATATAAATGATTCTAATATGTCTCTAGGGGTTCTAGGACCCCTAGGGACATATGTCATCATGGAATGCATCGAAAGGGGTTATAGATCATCCTATGACCCCATTTGACCCATATAAACAATTCTAATATGTCCCTAGGGGTCCTAAGACCCCTAGGGACATATGTAGTCATGAAATCTATTGAAAGGGGTCATAGGTCATCCTGTGACCCCCTTTGACCCATATAAATGATTCTAATATGTCCCTAGGGGTCCTAGGACCCCTACGGACATATGTCATCATGGAATGTATCGAAAGGGGTCATAGGTCATCTTGTGACCGCCTTCGACCCATATAAATGATTCTAATATGTCCCTAGGGGTCCTAGGACCCCTATGGACATATGTTCTCATGGAATGCGTCGAAAGGGGTCATAGGTCATCTTGTGACCCCCTTCAACCCATATAAATGGTTCTAATATGTCCTAGGGACCCCTAGGTACATATGTCATCATGGAATGCATCGAAAGGGGTCATAGGTCATCCTATGACCCCCTTCAACCCATATAAATGATTCTAATATGTCCCTAGGACCCCTAGGGACATATGTCATCATGGAATGCGTCGAAAGGGGTCATAGGTCATCTTGTGACCCCCTTCGACCCATATAAATGATTCTAATATGTCCTAAGGACCCCTAAGGACATATGTCATCATGGAATGGGTCAAAAGGGATCATAGGTCATCCTATGACCTCTGTCGACCCATATAAATGACTATAATATGTCCCTAGGGACATGTGTCATCATGGAATGGGTTGAAAGGGATCATAAGTCATCCTATGACCCCCTTCCTAGGACCCCTAGGGACATATTTCGTCATGGAATTGGTCGAAAGGGGTCATAGGTCATCCTATGACCCCCTTCGACCCATATAAATGACTGTAATATGTCCCTAGGGATCCTAGTACCCGTAGGGACATATTTCTTCATGAAATGTTTTGAAAGGGGTTATAGGTCATCCTTTGACCCCTTTCGACCCATATAAACGATTCCAATATTTTTCTAGGGGTCTTAGGACCCCTAGGGACATATGTCATCATACAATGCGTCAAAAGGGATCATAGGTCATCTTGTGACCCCCTTCGACCCATATAAACGATTCTAATATGTCCCTAGGGGTCTTAGGATCCCTAGGGACATATGTCATCATGGACTGGGTCAAAAAGGGTCATAGGTCATCCTATGACCCCCTTCGACCCATATAAACAAATCTATTATGTCCTTAGGGGTCCTAGGACCCCTAGGGACATTTGTCGCTATGGAATGTGTCGAAAGGGGTCACAGGTCATCTTGTGATCCCCTTTGACCCATATAAATGACTCTAATATGTCCCTAGGGGTCCTAGGACCCCTAAGGACATATGTCATCATGGAATGTGTCGAAAGACCTATGACCCCCTTCGACCCACATAAATGACTCTAATATGTCCCTAGGGACATATGTCATCATGGAATGTGTCGAAAGGGATCATACAATTTGACCCATATAAACAATTCTAATATGTCCCTAGGGGTCCTAGGACCCCTAGGGACATATGTTGTCATGGAATGGGTTGACCTCCTGTGCCGGTCAAGAGTCCTCTTGTATGCCCTCGGTAATGCTTGTACCTCGCTGATTGTTGGCTATGTATGTTCAAATATGTTTGTCAGATGAATCTACAACTTAAACTATAACATTATAATTTATAGCATGCTAAATTTATAACATATTTAATCATGAATTCAAACTACAACTTATTATTGTAGCCTCCTCCTCAAGATATAGTGGTCGCATCATCAAATCTACATAACTCTCCCATTGAACCTCATGTGCACTAGGAGTCTCCTATGAGATACAAAATAGTAGTTGTTAATATCACGAAAATCAATTTTGAATTTGTTTATGAAGATAAGGAAAATAAAAAATAAATGATACTTATACATACAATGGCGTTCTCGGTGTGAATGGAAATGCTTGATCATCTACGACGTGAAATCTATATAGGCTCATCGCCAGTAGCCACATCCTATATACAATAAAGAATGTAATTAAATTTCATTACTACAAACATTTTACAAGAATGCATTGATATTTAATCAAATAGAAAGCACCTAATTACCTTTCCTTGGTCACTGCATATTGGCTCATCCCCCGCACGTTGTCCCCTTGGGGCAAGTGGTACCTATAAGATAAAAGAAAGATTAGCAACCATATATGCTACAATATCAGATAGCAAAAACAATGTGAACACTACATAATGTACCGTAGATGCCTCAAGGCCAAATGAAATGGCTGAGAGTGTGGCATCATCAATCTGTCTGAGCTCCTCCTCGGTCATCAACTAAACATGAATGAAGATCACATACATTTATAAGTCAGTATGGCTTAAAAATTAAAATTACTCTATTATAAAAATTAACTTTAAATTTCTTATGTCATAACAAAAAAATGTATACACATACTGACACTAAAGGAGTCCATGCCTCTGCATTCCCCTCCTCTCTTGCATCAGGGTCTGTACCCTCTGCATGTGTGTCTGGTGTATTCTCGTCTAATACAAAATGATACTCAGGAAGATCACCTATGGGACCCAGGAAAATATTCTTTCACGTAATGCAAGTGTGAGGCACACAAATGTGTGATGAGCTAGCTGATGATAAGCTGGTGCTAGCATCATCTACATGAGGAGGCAAGACTGACCCAGTCTAAGATATCATTAGGCTATTGAGCCTCTAAATGGCTCTGATGGTCTAAGAGCTAACCTTTGCCATAATATCAAGATGTTGCACTCGAGGAGGCAGGGAGATATTAGTGGGGGGAACAAAAGTGCTAGCTTTCTTCTGATGGGAAGAGGGTCTATCTTGAAGAGCTCCTAGTCCTACACCCATGTTGGGCTTTATGCTCCAATAGTTCACTTTAAGTTTCAACACAAATTCTGCATATAATTTTCTAAGGAAATAAAATGGTACATCTAAATTGCTATGTGGAGGGATATCAAAAACCCTCCACCAACGATCCCAAAAGTTTTCACGTATGGCATCATTTGTGCACCATTTAATCGATAGTTTGGATTTTTTTGGGTCAACCGGTATACTCATTTTTGAGCTTGCAAAAAGGCTAGCCAAATCCTCTTTTTTTATATTGAGGACCGCAACCTCATCATAGTCCAAACCATCATCAAACATCTCGTGCATTTCATCATGCCAACGAAGAGCGACATTTTGTTGGTTGGTAACGGTTTCAATGTTATCTACTATGGTGTTGAACGTGGATAACGTAGGAGCCAATGCAGGTACATAATTATATGTTCTTCGCAAACCCCTTAATTCAGTGAGATTTTCATTTATCAAATCCTCGATTCGAGGAGGGTTTTGAGAGGGTAGAGGATCATTTGGTGGACGGTTTTGTAGGGGCACTGGATCATTTGGTGGGGGCTTACGAGGAATATTATTCTCTGCCTCAGTGTCATCATTTTGATCAGCCATTCTTATTAAATTGCAAAACGTAATATATATTAAAGAAAACCTTAATTTTAACAATTTTTTTCAAAAAAACCCTAGATTCAACTAAAACTAACAAAATCATGATAAAATCTATTGAATTTATGTTTAAAATGAATTTTTTTTTTTTTTAAAACCTTTATATCATATATCCGATTTGGTATCTGATATCCGATCGTGGGCTTCAAAATTGGTGTTAAAATGAGTTCACGGGTCTATTATTTTTTCATATTGTGTTACAGCTATCGGATATCCAATATCTCCGCCGGTTCGATATAATATAATGCTAGATATATTATATATTATATTATAATATAATACTTTTTAATTATATATTATATTACAATATATTACTTCTTTATTATTATATTATATTATTATATTATATTATATTATATTATATTTTATTTTATATATATTATATTACATTACTATATATTATATTTTATATTATAATACTATATATTAGGTAATGTATTATATTATATTATTATAATTTATAATATATTATACTATTATAATATAATAATAATAATATTATAGTATAGTATAATATATTATATATATTTTTCCATGTTATCGGATATTCGATAATATCGAATATCCGATATCAAATTGGATATCCGATATGGCTTGGGCCTTACTTTCTAGTTTTGGTACATGGATAGGTGAAAAAAAGTCAGAGCGGATTTTGAAGCGCTTTTAGACATCTTCAAACTCTATTTTTTTCACATTGCCACTTTTTGGCACACTGTGATCTTGCACATACCCTATATATATAAGCTAGTCATAACTAGGAGACACAACACATGCAAAATAAATTAAGCTAATTGACTTATAGTTGTGTCTCCAGCACCAAAAGATTAGATACCATATGTAAATACTACCCCTACATAACCAATGCCACATCAACAATCTCCATAAAATGTGAAATTCAAGATAGTCAAAGTCATGTGAATATTTACTAGTCAAAATTAACTTTTAATTATCATTAAATTTAAAGAATTACATATATATGTACATTTATGAGAGATAAAATGAAATATTCCAAAACTAATGACAAACCCATTACCATGGTACCAATGTGTTTTGAAGTTATTGTCTAAGCTGACAGAGGTTCCAAAACCTATCTAAGAACAGAAGGGGGCGAGAATATTGTAAGAGTGCCTTACCACCCTCCCACAAAGCTATTAAACTTTCTTGAAATCTTTCTTGACATGAAAGAAACCCAACCTGATGTCAAGGCAAACTAACCAAGCAAAACTAAAAAAAGTAATGGAGTTGTGTAACACATGTCTACAATATAGTCCAAAGTTACTAGATATGTATGATTTACTATATTTGTATAGCAAATATCATCTTTACCACTTTCTACCATTCCATGAAATCCACACCACATCAACACATGTATAATTTATTGGCGATTACTCCAATAAAAGGAAGGATCCGCGAAAACCATAAGAGGTGGGAGAACTTTGATTAATTTTTCCGAAAAGGTAGTTTCCAGGAAAATATATAAAAATTTCATAGGAAAATTCCAAAGTAATTCTATGCTGTGTCTGACCGCGTAAAACTTTATATGTATACCCCCTTTGCCATTCCATTCCACACTGCACTGCAGCGATTGGATTTGCATACTTGTGTAGCCCGCTTGAGATCATATTTGTTAAGCGAATGAGTGATGGACTCTGAGCCTTGTACCTCCATTATTTCCCCCCATGCCAACAACAAGTTTCATGTTTTTCTTAGCTTTCATGGACCAGATGTAAGAAATACTTTTGTGGACCATCTTTACACAGCTCTCTCTGAAGCAGGGCTCAGGGTTTTCCTTGACAGCGAAGAACTAGAGAAGGGTAAAGGCATCGATTCCAGCTTGCAATCGGCAACTGAACAAAGTGACATTCTCATCCCTATTTTTTCTAAATGCTATGTAGAATCAACTTGGTGTCTGGAAGAGGCAGCGCGGATGTGCAGATCGAATGGCTTCATAATTCCCCTATTTTATGATGTGCAGCCCTGCAATGTTCGACACCCCCAGAGATATGGAGGTGCATTCGCCAAGGCGTTCGAAAAGCATTACACCCATTTAGTTCGCCAGAGTGAAAACACTATCGAGGAGTGGGAGAGAGCTCTTCATCAAATCTCTAGTTTCTCTGGTTGGTCCCTCCAAGCAGAATCCGGGTAAGTAGTTTACATCTTTTAATTGTTAAGTCAGGACGAAAGATATATGGCAGAATGGAAATAACCATTTACTGCAATATAGAGAAAAGTTATAGATTTATCGGCCCTGCGTTCCATTGACATGTATTTTACATCCTATTTTTCCTTCCTTTTAAACCAAGAGGAGTAGAAGCCATGGCCTTGCTTTCCTGAATTTAAGTAGATTTAGCGTTGTTGAGGAGCTTCTCCATTTCATATATTGAAACTTGTATTCCTTCAAATCTCATTTGGTTGGGGAAGATGAATTTGTGGCATAACCAAATTTTCGAAAACCTAGTTTTGTGGTTTGGAAAGCCAATGGTCTGTTTGGTTGACATGGAAGATGAATATACCATGGACCCCACAATATTATTTTAAAAACTGTCATAAAATTCAAAATCTGGTTTTAATTTCGAATTCCACCTTTTTATTGGAAGATGAAATTGAAAACCAGGTTATAATTTTAACCAACCAAATGCCCATGTTTTTCTACAAAACCTGGTTTTACCCCTGATAACCCGATTTTGGCCCTCATCTTCCAGCAACCAAACGGGGCCTCAGCGAGCAACTCTTCATCAGGGCTTTTGTATTTCTTACAATCATAATGTTCTTCAAATGTTCACCTCCTGAAATTCTTTCTAAGAGCCGATCCAACATTATGTCCTACTTTTGTGAAACATTAACCATGAATAGTTTCCTTTTTGTCTGCAAATCAAACTAAAATGATTGAGTAAAATCAGTTGTAAAAAAAGGAATAGAGTAGGTGTAAACCTTAATAACAAACTATAGCATGTATTATGGACCAGTGTTAAAAATTGATTTCTTTCCTCTGGTAACGGGAGATACACTATCAATAGCTAATGAATGGTATTTAATAGGGGATCTACCTTTCCCACGCCTCATAACCCTACAATCCTATCAAATTTATTTCCTTTCCCCTTCGTTTCTTTTAGATTAGTAAAACAATAGGACGTTCTTCATAAATCACAAAGAGAACACAAATTAATGGCCTTAAGAGGCAACAGGCAAACCACTTGCGGGGTATTTAAGAAGCAAAGCTAACAAACGCAATGAAAGATGCATCTTGTTTGGAATCTTTAAAAGAAAAGTCTGGAGCACATAAAAGTAAGTAACAACTTTAATTGTATGTTGGGCATATCGATCACTATTGTTATTTTTTTTACATTTATTTATCTATATTATGAATGTTCCACTTTAGATTTGGATTCCTTTAATCTTACATTATTCTCATGACAAATTAAAAAAATAGTTATATCAATACTATTTAAAAATTTATTCTAATATTTCCTTCACAAATTGATATGTTTTACTTGGTTTTAAAATTCTAAAATAAAAAGTCACCTTATCATTGAGTTTAATCTATCCCCCATCCTAATTAATATGTTAATTTTTCTTATAACTATTTAGTAATATTTATTTAATTACTATATTTTAAAAATTTAAAACTTACAACAATATAAAAATAATAATATATTTTAATATCTTAAATAAAATAATTATTTTCATATTATATACTTCATTAAAATATATTTTACTAAACTTATTATTAATTTATTTAATAATATGAAAAATTATTTCATTGTGTTATATATTGACAATAATTTAATATGAATAACTTTTTTTTAATTTATCATGAGAATAAATTTCATAACTATTTTGATAAGATCTCATTAAAAAAAATTACTTCCAAAACAAATAATATTTATTTCATCACTATATTTTAAAAATTAAAAATTTACAAAACTTTAAAAATATATCTAAAATCTTTTTAGTTATGTAAGATTGATATTTTTTTAAAAATATTATATTAAACGTTAAGAATATACAACAATGCAAACATCATCATAATAATAAAAATTATAAAGAATATCATAATAATAATGTAATAAACTTAACAAGTAATGCAAGTTTAAGTTTGACAATACAAGGTTTCACACACCTCTATCACATCTGTGCAAGTCAGAAACGGACATGTCAGAAACGCATCCACCTGGTGCAAATATGTTGCACCGTAGCCGGTGCCATTTTTGTTAACGAACACCTTCTTCGAATTCTATGAATGTCAACCCATAGAATTGGGGTAGAATGTTATAATTATACTTGTTATTGTCTAACATTTCTTTTTGGGTCTGTTTGGCTACGGGAATAGGAATACGTATTCTACAATGTGTATTCTGGAATAGAAAATGGGGCTACGTATTCCTATTCTCTGTTTGGTTTAGCCAATATTTGATTGGAATTCGCAGACCCCAAAATTTATGTTTTCTAAAATTTAAAAAAAGTGGAATAGGAATACGTATTCCAATAACACCTATTTGGGTGGAATTGCAAAAACCCCATTTTTGGGCCAAAATTGGAATACATATTCCTATTTTATTTCATATTCCAATTCCATTTTGGTGCATCCAAACGAGAAATTCAAAAATTTTGGAATCTACATATGCCTATTCCACTTGTATTCCGCTCACCAAATGAGCCCTTGTAGGTTTTACTCATGTAAATTTATCACTAGTAGAGGGGATAACTTTACATGTAGAGGATAAAATTTTGGAAGTCAATTGTACTTGAATTTAAGTTATGATGGTGCATGTTCACAATTACAATATTGTCCTTGCAATTGTGAACTAGTCCCAAAACTTTTTAAAAAGGTTGGGGGTTGGAGGGGGTTTTATGTGGGAGTGGGGAAATAGATTGCAGTGAATAGTTTGTGCATGAAAATGAATGTGAAAATAAGTGTGATTAACAAATAAGCAAGATAAATGTATAAGACTATGTGAATATATAAACAAAGATAAGTAACACTTCCATAAAATTATGTGTAAATAAGACAAGCTGATACCATAGGGTAAAAAACCTATAGCAAAAGAAAATTATAATATTTGACAATATATGTGTATATATTAAAGCATTCTCATATATCAAAAATATAGTTATATATTAAGAAAGTCATATTTGAAATCAAATAATGGTGGGAAATGTTCACAATTGAAGGATGACCTTGTTTGAAATAGTCACTAGATTAGTGAAAAGAGGGGTGAAGATAACCATATTGTAGTGAACAATTTGTGAATAAATGTGAACATAGGTATGATAAATGTATAAACAAGAGGACATGCAATTGCATCATGTGCCTATCATAATGATATTTTAGTGAAGCTAAAAATATTGTAAATTGTAGTCTTATATCATAATCTTGACATGCTTAAATTATAAGTTCGAGTTCTTCAAGTAATTATTGTAGAAATGATCTAGTAAATATTTTGACAAGTAGTAATAAGAGAAGTTTAATTATTAAGTATTTAGTAGTCGAGCTAAAGTCTTGATTGAGCTATATACATTTTGAGAGAAGATGCAATAACAATTAATAGACTACCATCAAAGTATGAAATTATCATTCATTTTAATGATCCTACTATCTTTTATCAATAAATAAATATATAGAATATTAGTTATGTAATTATATTCTATGTATATATAATTAACGTAATATGATTATATGATTCAAATGTACAAAGTATATTAGAATCTAATAGTTGTATTTATTATTATATAATATATTGTGATCTTGTTGAACTATTTAATGAGTTCGTTAAAAAAACATCAATTTTTTAAAACGTTTGGTAAATATAATTTTAGATATTTGTTCACGTATTATTATAAAAATAAAAAAATTATCACCCACATATCTTTAAAACAAATCAGACAAAGTTTATAATTGTGTCTATTTGTTAAATTATTATTATTAAAAATAGTGAATTTGTCATCACATGTCATCATAAGGAATAAGACAAAACATAATATTGATATGATTGTTGCATGAAAATGTAAAAAATATATATATAAACATAAGACAATTTATTCAATCTATTTCAATTCTTGCTTCTCAATGGTTGATGTTTTGACCTTCAAAAAGGTGATGTCATACTAATAAGACTTTAGAGTGTTGTTATCCAATAGAATTATATATAAAATAATTTCCATATTTTAAGAGAAATTAGAAAAAGTTTGAAACTTAGAAAACCTAGCAAACCTATTTTAATTGTGCATAGTTATTATCTAATGATTTGACATTAAACAAATTTGGGTGAATGCAGTAGTATCTTTTTGTGACATGAACTAATAAGACACATGTATAAGTGTTGTTCAATATGTGAATGAAGATGACTAGTACATACATACAAATGTATGAAAATAAATTTAATTAAGTTATATAAATACCATAAGAGAACAAGAGATGCAACACATCAAAGTTCCTACCAATAGTCTAGTTAGTCCAAAATAGATAGAAAGGTAATGATACAAATGTGAATCAATACATGGAGGTACATAGGTAGAGATACATAGATAATGAGATGGATTAAGAGTGGAGATTAAAGGAAGTAAATATGTGGCTATGGAGATTGAAGGGCGAATATATATAGTTATATATTTCTAGGAAGAGGGTGATGGATTGATAGATAGAGGTGGTAATGCCTAGTGGTAGAGGTGGAGAGAGGGAGGTCAAGGTAAAGAGGAAGATAGAGGGATAAGTAGATACAAAGATAGAGAAAGTTAGAGGGAAAAATAGATATAAAGATGGGGATATACAAAAGAGGAGGAAGAGGGAGAGGAGATAGATATATACAATGAGATATAGAGATGGAGATATCACAATATCAGAAGATATATAGAGGGGAAGAGAGGGAGAGATAGGTCAATAGGTAGAGACAAAGTAAGGTAGTGATATAGATCATTCAAATTTATAGACAAATAGAAGGGTTGATATATGTAGAGAGAGGAGGGAGTTAGAGAAGTAGAAAAAGATATAAAAAGTGATATATAAAGATAGCCTTAGGATATGTATTTAGAGAAATAACTATGGGAGATTAATAGCCCTTACAATCCCATAGGATTCTTTACCATACATTAGCCTATGATTAGGGGTCGTAAGACCCCTTACCATACATTAGTGTATGGTAGGGGGTCCTAAACATTGGTATGAGGTCCTAGGACACATTACATAAATACAAAGATGGGGTTATACATATATGGGGGGGTGGTTGGCGGGGGGCGATAGAGATATATATACATTGTGTGTGTGTGTGTGTGTGTGTGTGTGTGTGTGTGTGTGTGTGTGTGTGTGTGTGTGTGTGTGTGTGTGTGTGTGTGTGAGAGAGAGAGAGAGAGAGAGAGAGAGAGAGAGAGAGAGAGAGAGAGAGAGATCGTGTATAGACATATAGAGATAACATGGTTGATCTATATAAAGAGGAGGGATTCAAAGAGATAACCTTACAATATATATTTAAAGTAAGGATTAGGGGAAATTGGTAGTTTAATGTTGCATTAGGAATCTATAGATTTTGACAGTAGAATAACATAATTTAGATAGTTAAAATTTGTATGTAACTTCAAGCATTTATCACTCGAAAATTGAAAGATCAAAAAATAAATTTAAAATTATTGTACGATAAATTCTACTTGAAGTCAATATTTAAAAATATATTGACCTAATTGTTAAATAGCTAAAATTGGTACCTAAACAATTTTTTCAAATCTATTTAACATATCAAACAATATTAAAATTAATTGGAAAATAAAATCAATATTAAGAGGTTTTTTTTTTAAAACTAGATTCTTGTCAGTGATGTAATTGACGTTCATTCATTTTCTAATCATTAATCAATGTGATGTAACTAACATAGGATTAGGTAGACGTATAATATATTTGCCTTATTCTTTTTAATATAATTTGTGACATCATATAGAGTTTAATTAAAACTTATTCTCAACATGAAATCATTTTAGATTTATATATTGTTTAAATTAATCCCATTAAACAAGTATTCCATGAATATTAACATAAATTAGGTAGCACTAATACCACTTTTTAGAGTAATAAGATATTTTTGTTAGGACTAACAAGACAAAAATAGAAATTACATGCAAATATATCCAATATCAAAAAATAATAAAACATAGAAGAGAACACAAGACATACAAATTTAACATGGTTCACCCAATCCTTGGGCTACATCCACCAAACAATGAGTCCAATATTTTTATTATCTAGTGATTACAATTTTTAATCCATTACAACTCAATACCACCGCAAGAAGCTACTATCTCATCACATATTATGAAATCCCTAACCCTAACCTATTTTATACAAGCTTTTGTTGCTTACAAAATTAGGGTTGGATAATTTTTACAAGTTAACCTAAAAATAATGGTGGGTCAACCTTAAAAAATGGTTGATGAGTCAACTCTAAAATCCTTGACAAGTCAACCGAAAAAATAATAATTTGTGGAGATGCGTCGAACCCTAAAGATTTTATGAAAAGTGTATAGTACTTCCCTGACCAGTCACCACATATCAACAATCTCCCACTTGGGGAGTAATCAAGCTCCACACTAAATCACGTCCCACTTAGAGACTAGTTGTATAGCAATACTGCAACCACATGAGGTTCCCATTGGATCGAACCACCCTAGACTTAGTTATTCCTTTATTATGTTCAGTTTAGAAGGCCAATCGAAGTTGAAGAGGAGTTCAACTTCACCCTTGTCACTAACTATGTAAATATATGTGTTGGATTATTATCTGTACATGTATCTTGTCTATCTTTAACCATCCATCATCCAAAACTGAGAAAATGAAATGGTACCACAACTATATGTGTTTTTTCTTTGAATGTAGAGTAGAATTGTTTGCAAGATGAATGACACTCTAGCTATCTGTATACATAATTCTTTGTTAGAGGGAGTGGGCTTTAGGGGTTAGAGAGAGAGAGAGAGAGAGAGAGAGAGCTTATAAATATATTTGATTGTATATACAAAAATAGAATAAAAATACTTAATTATATATGAATTTAGTTATATAATTATAAATATATAAAACATTTAATTATATTTGAATTTATTTATATACTTATAAATATTGAATTATAAATATATATATATATATATATATATATATATATATATATATATATATATATATATATATATATATATATATATATATATATATATATATATATATATATATATATATATATATATATATATATATAACTAATTCAGGTTAAGGCTATCATAGTAACCTAACCAGGTTATGTGAATGCAATATTTTGCATTCATTCATTCATATCCCAATTTGCTTATTTTGACATGGGAACATAATTTTCAATTTAATTATCCAATTGGGTTATTTGAAAATCTAGAACCCGATCAGGCTATGGCTTGGTATTAGCCTTGGGAGTTGACCCAAAGGCTTGGGAGTTCATTTTTCCTCTAATTTCAATCCTTTAGACATGTTTTCATCTTCTAAGATGAACTCTCATCTTTTCTTTCATCAAGTTTCCAAATGATAAAGTGAGTATCTCTTAACTCACTTCTATAATCTCACATGTCTTCTTAATGTTTTTCTTTTTTGGACAACATTAACATTTTAAACTTTAATTAGTTTTACCACTATCTTCACAGTCCTCACAAACATATGTTTGTCTTGCTTTTAATAAATTTTAATATACTTAACCAAATGAACAATAAATTACATATTAGTTTTCTACTCTTCATTCTATAATTTTTTTTTTAAATATTCATTTTTTATTATTTTGATGCAAGTTATGTCCTACACATGAACAATTGCCAAAATTTCAAGATGTGGTCGCTTCGATAATTCATAAAATACAAAATATGCATCAAACATTTATTAAAAAATTCACAACTTCTACATATCACTCTTAACCATCGTCCTACTTAAGGGATTTGCAAAATACTAAATATAACTAGATCTTTTGTGCCACACACGAAAATAACTACGTTATGTTTTCTAAAAAATTTAGGAACTATTTTTCATGTGTGGAGGATTTGATCCACCTAATCTTATCCATTTTGTAAAAAATCTAATATTTTAGAAATTAGATTTATATTACTACAATTTATGTTTTTTACAAATCTTTTCAATTTGAGTAGATGACCCTCATCTGCCTTGTCTAAGTTCAAGTTTACCTAATTTAAAAAAATAGTTGTCTAGGACAATTATACCTCCCTTTTTGTACACCATCTTGGTCCACTTACCATCTTCTTGGAGTAGGGCTTTTCCCATGCGGTTTTCTCTATTTCTTCACTTCACAGGGATTTGTTTGTGATTGGGTACCTCATTAAGCCTTGTTGCCAAGACCCAAATTTTTGTTATGTATGGTAGTTTCTATGTTTTTAGCTACTCCCCAAGTTTATCTTAAAGGGGTTGTTAGAGTGATGATATTTTTTTTTATTAGCTCTAGTTTTCTTAAACAAAAATTTAGACATAAAATAATTAATTCTTTTACTAATTATTATCATGCAATCTTGGTTACTGTAATATACTCAATTTATTTGATATCCACATCTCAATTAATTTATTATAACCCTATGGAAAAATGCAATTCTTTGTTGAAAATAGTTAGAGAAGATATTTCTGATAGTCCAGGTTTGAATCTCAAAAATGTAAGCTTCCTTTTTTAGCAGTGGCAAGCAGTTAACATAGTATTAAAAATATTGTAGAAGCTCCTATTTCTAAAGAAATTCTTCACATAAGTAACATTGGGTGCAATATTGCTTGATAAAATATCAATGCATGATTTAACTAATGGATATGAAATGGAGCTCACTAATATACTAGAACATAAAAGGCATTCATTTAAAACAACACATCCTTTGATATTTGAGGCATCATCACCATAGTAAGACGTTTTGGCAGACAAAGACCATATTAACGAGTTTTGGCTAATTTATTACAGAAAAAAGGTAATTTTGAAATCGGTAATGGTTGAAGAGAATGTTGGGAATGCCTTGTAAAAGACATCTAATTCAAAATTATTTTTAATTGAAGACAAAATCCCAACTGCGAAGGTGAAGGAAACTCTAGGTGGGTTATGAAAAGTTGTGAGACATAAAGAAGTAATGTATATTATGTGGACTAACTCTATCATCTCGAAACATTTATATTAAAATAGTCAAAGGATTGTAATTTTTGTTTAATCTTCTTTTGTAGCTATATTGATTTGGCATTTACAATTTATAAAAGCTCTAGTTAAAGTCTTATTCCTATTTTCACCTTACATCTAGGCAATCTTGTCAATAGATAACCTTGGATAGTGAACGAGTTCTCTATTTATTTATTTCGAACTATTTTTTAAAATTACAATGTTCATGGTATTGGAGATTATGGACATTGTACAAAAAAATTAGTTTTTGGATTTTGTATGTAAACAAAATGCTTGAATAGCTATCTAAGCCTATAAGGATTAGTATTTGTTTTACTATTAGATTTTTTCTTTTGGTAACTATACTATATGATGAATTTATTTCCAATGATTAAAGAAAGACCAATGGATAAACATTGATGGTTGGATTGATACATAATAACAAAATAACTACAAAGTTCTTCAGGAAGAAAGTCACAAGCAAGAAAAGAATTTAAGGTATACAAAGCTACTCTGCAAGGTAGAATATTAGTGCTACTCAAAAATGAATGTAAATTTCCTTTATTACTTTCCAAAAATGCTCGATTATCCATAAAATTCTAACTCATTAATTGGAATTCAAGACTAAATGTTGGTGTCTTGTTGTGAGGGTTTCTATTTTTCTAGCTAAAGTGTATCATGAATTTAAACACTAATTATTTTCGATGATCGAAATAAAGATCAATAGATACATATTGTGAAATTTTCTCTACTATTCTTTGTTTGCTTGATTCCTTTAAGTGGATAAAATGAAGATGTTGAAAGTGTTTTGTGTTTGAAGTTTCAATCACCATGCTTTTATGCATACATTGAAGACACATTGCACTGAAAAAAAAAAAAAGATAATTTGATTGCATTAAAGTGCATATATCACAATAACAACACTAGTGGGCATTGAGTATCAAGCTTAAATAAGACTTGTAGAATTAATATGTAAACCTAATTCAAATGCATTTTAAAGGATCAAGAAAATAGATAAAATTTATGAGAACAAAAGATTTTCTTTGAGATAGTAGCTTTTGATTCTGAGCACACTACAATGGATAATGTGTAATGTTACATGAATTTCCTTTGAATTATTTCATGTCCAAAGCTATTGAATGCAAAAATTTGACTACCACACCTTTGATTGAGAGGGTTGTTAAATTCATTTTTTACGCTGTCAAATGTATCTCAAATCTATTCACATTGATTTGTTTCATAATAGAACTCTTGTAAATCTTATACTGGTCTATTTTTATATAAACTGATCTAGTTTGTTTGACATTTGAACTACAACATACTAATATTATACAAACAATAGATCAATTTTAGTTGAAGATATCTCACTTCTAATATCTTTGCCTATGTTGTTTTTTCTCCTTCTACCATCGCAATGTAGCACTATTGAGTACAACAGAGGAAGATAGGGTTCAATCCATTAGGATATGCTTCGAACAATAAACCTAGAGAAGGAATTTCACATCGCACTACTATATCTAATTCACTTGAGGGTGGCATTGGGTTTTGTTTAATTTTTTCAGCATGATCTCTATTTCAATTTAGAGCATAGTTACTAGAAATAAGAAACACAATGACTATATCTATGGGCATGTGTAGGATCATGGTCCACCAAACTATGGCCTTAAGTGGCAGTGAAAAACCAACAAATCAGGGTTATCAAAACTTAACACATAATTTTAAAGTGGTTCTACACTTTATATCAAAAAGTTGTAAGAAAATAATCTGTAGGAAATTGAATATAGTTTCTAAACTACTAGGCCTTATTTGGAGAAAAAAATATTTGATTAGTTAAAAGTTTGGATTTTAATGCAGTACTACAAAAATTTCAGGGCAAAAATAAAAAGTAGGTATATGTCTAACCACCTTAATCAAAATCAAATTATAATATTTTTAAATATAATTATAGATATAAAAAGTAGACTCATGCCCGGATGTGACACATATTTTTAAATCTTTTTATTCCAAATAAATAATTAAATTTGAATTTTCTACTATAACTTTTCCATAATAAAAAAAACTCTCGTGTCTGACCACCTTAACTAATTGAAACTGGATGTAATTAAGACTTGGTGTTGGTTTGATATGCCAACGGCTATCTTGATGATAGCCTATAGTATTAGTTTTTTTGGACTTTTTAGTTTAGTTATTCCCAGTATTATGCTGATTAGTTACTAGTTTGGTTTTTTTAAAGCTTTAGTTAGTTTTTTTGGCTTGCTTTTGAACATTGTTGGCAATGTGCTAGTTACTAGCATTTTCTTATAAGGGATAACCCCCTTGTTTTGGTCACTTTTTATTTCAAAAACTAATTGAAAAGTTTACCATTTTTTTCCCCTTGTACTAGGCAAACCATAGAATGTGATGCAACTTTTGGATTTCAAAAATGTTATACTATTTGAAAGTTATAGCTATCTTTCAATCAGTATGTCAATTAGCACTTTATAGTCATCTTCACTAAAAATTAACTAATAAATACTTATCGATCTTAGAATTTGATAGCAATTATATCGATGGAATCTTGAGAGTGTTATAAAAAAAACCCTTTTCTTTTCATTGAATTTTGATGAAAATAAAATTGTCAAATGGCTACTCGAAGTTTGAATGTCAATGAAACCTTTCTCAAACACATTTTTTGAGTTGACCAAATAGGTTTGGTAAATACCAAGCCTAATCGGGTACCTGAAAAGTGGTGGCTAAAATTCTTTCAAGAATCCATAGCTCAGCCCAAATTTTTGAATTGTTGAAATTTTGGAGGGAAACCAAAATTTGGGAAGTGTGGGCACTATTATTATTACATATGATTATGATTATTATTATTAACTATTATTATTATATATGATTATGATTATCATATATAGTAATATTATATTATTATTATATATAGTAATATATATGATTATTATTATTAAATATAATATAGTAATATATATAATAATAAATATTATTAAATATAATAGTCATGAAATGCATTGAAAGGGGTCATAGGTGAACCTATGACCCCTTACGATGCATTCAAACCAACCAAATGGGTCCCTAGGGGTCCTGGGGCCACTAGGGACATATGTTGTCATGAAATGCATTGAAAGGGGTCATCGGCTAACCTATGACCCCTTTTGACGCATTTGAACTAACCAAATGGTTCCCTAGGGGTCCTAGGGCCCCTAAAGACATATGTTGTCATGAAATGCATTGAAAGGGGTCATAGGTTATCATATGACCCCTTTTGACGCATTCGAAATAACCAAATCGGTCCCTATGGGTCCTAGGGCCCCTAGGGACATATATTTTCATGAAATGCATCAAAAGGGGTCATAGGTTAACCTATGACCCCTTTTGATGCATTCAAACCAACCAAATAGGTCCCTGGGGGTCCTAGGACCCCTAGGGACATATCTTGTCATGAAATGCTTTGAAAGGAGTCATAGGTTAACCTATGACCCCTTTCAACGTCCGTAGGGGTCCTAGGGCCCCTAGGGACATATGTTGTCATGAAATGCATCAAAAGGGGTCATAGGTCAACCAACCAAATGGGTCCTTAGGAGTCCTAGGGCCCCTAGAGACATATGTTGTCATGAAATATGTTGAAAAGGGTCATAGGTTATTGTATGACCCCTTTCGATGCATTCGAACACACCAAATAGGTCCATAGGGGTCCTAGGGCCCCTAGGAACATATGTTGTCATGAAATGTGTCGAAAGGTGTCATAAGTTAACCTATGACCCCTTTCCATGCATTCAAACCAAACAAATGAGTCCCTAGGGGTCCTAGGACCCATAGGGATATATGTTGTCATGAAATGCATCAACCTATGACCCCTTTTGACATCCCTAGGGGTTCTAGGGCCCCTAGGGACATATGTTGTCATCAAATGCATTGAAAGGGGTCGTAGGCTATCATATGACCCCTTTTGATACATTTGAACCAACCAAATAGGCCCCTAGGGACATATTTTGTCATGAAGTGATAGGTCAACTTATGACCCCTTTCAATTCATTTGAACCAACCAAATAGGTCCCTAGGGGTCCTAGGGTCCCTAGGGAAATATGTTATCATGAAATGCATTGAAAGGGGTCATAAGTTAACCTATGAACCCTTTTGAGGCATTCAAACCAACCAAATGGGTCCCTAGGGGTCTTAGGGCCACTAGGGACATGTGTTGTAATGAAATACATTAAAAGGGGTCATAGGTTAACCTATGACCCCTTTCAATGAATTTGAACCAACCAAATAGGTCCCTAGGGGTCCTAGGGCCCCTAGGGACATATGCTGTCATGAATTGCATCGAAAGGGGTCATAGGTTTAGCATTCGAACCAACCAAATGGGTCCCTAGGGGTCCTAGGGCCCCTAGGGACATATGTTGTTATGAAATGCATTGAAAGGGGTCATAAGTTAACCTATGACCCCTTTCAACACATTCGAACCAACCAAATGGGTCCCTAGGGGTCCTAGGGCCCCTAGGGACATATGTTGTCATGAAATGCATCGAAAGGGATCATAGGTTAACCTATGACCCCTTTCGATGCATTCCAACCAACCAAATAGGTCCCTAGGGGTCCTAGGGCCCCAAGGGACATATGTTGTCATGAAATGTGTCCAAAGGACCTATGACCCCTTTCAATGCATTTGAACCAACCGAATAGGTCCCTAGGGTTCCTAGGGCCCCTAGGTACATATGTTGTCATGAAATGCATCGAAAGGGGTCATAGGTTAACCTATGACCCCTTTCAATGTATTCAAGCCAACCAAATAGGTTCCTAGGGGTCCTAGGGTCCCTAAGGACATATGTTGTCATGAAATGCATCAAAAGGGGTCATAGGTTAATCTATGACACCTTTTGATGCATTCGACCTAGCCAAATGGGTCCCTAGGTGTCCTAGGGTCCCTAGGGACAAATCTTGTCATGAAATACATTCAAACCAACCAAATGGACATGAAATGCATTGAAAGGACTCATAGGTTAACCTATGACCCCTTTTGATGCATTTGAACCAACCAAATGGGTCCCTAGGGGTCCTAGGGCCCCGAAAGACATATTTTGTCATGAAATGCATCAAATGGGGTCATAGGTTAACCTATGATGTCTTTCAATGCATTCAAACCAACCAAATAGGTCCCTAGGGGTCAAATAGGTATGTAGGGTTCCTAGGGCCCCTAGTGACAGATGAGTCCCTAGGGGTCCGAGGGCTCCTAAGGACATATGATGTCATGAAATATGTTGAAAGTATTCTTAGGTTAATCTATGACCCCTTTTGACAAATTTGAACCAATGAAATGGGTCCTTAGGGGTTTTAGGGCCCCTAAGGACATATGTTGTCATGAAATTTGTCGAAATGGATCATAGGTTAACCTATCACCCCTTTCAATGCATTCGAACCAACCAAATGGGTCCCTAGGGGTCCTAGGGCATCCTTTCAATGCACTTCATGAAAACATATGTCCCTAGGGGCCCTATGACACCCTTTTGACACATTTGAATGAACAAAATAGGTCCTTACGTTATCATATGGCATCCTCTCATGATACCCACACTCTATTCATTTCTAATCAACCAAAACATTTAAATCTTCCGCAACTCCAATGCAAATGGATACTGGATCCACCATTAAACCTCATTTGAAATCAATTTCTAGTCCACTATTTCAATTAGCCCAAATCAATCAACAATTACAGATAACATCCTCGAACAATTAATATAGACATGAGATTTCTAGTGCCCAATCTCATCTAGAACAACTCACATTGAATTTCTTATTCATCAGACTTGTCATCAATGCCCATATATAACTATTAAAAAATGGAGCATCTACAACAGTAACCTATTTTAAAGTTCAATAGTACAATATTTTAAATTCAAAATGTTTTTCCTAAATATCAATTCTCTCTCGTCTACTAAATAATAATAGTAAATATCTCGTGTGTGTGTGTGTGTGTGTGTGTGTGTGTGTGTGTGTGTGTGTGTGTGTGTGTGTGTGTGTGTGTGTGTGTGTGTGTGTGTGTGTGTGTATTATATTTATAGGTCATAATAATAATAATCATAATCATAATAATATATATTACTATATTATATTGAATAATAATAATAATAGTAAAATTCATAATAATATTAATATTAATATTAATATTAATAATCATAATAATATTCATAATAATAATTATATACAAATATTATATTTAATAAAATACTAATATATAATAACATTTGTACAAATTTGTTCACATTGCCCATACTTTCCAAATTTTGACTTCCCTCCAATATTTGGGCTTCCATTTCGGGTACCCAATATCATATCAGGTATCCTATTTGGGATCAGATACCTAATATGGGATTGGGTACCTGAAATACTAGCATGTGTTTTCCAAAATATTATGTCATTGCAGACCCGACAATCACATTTTTTGGGGGCCATTTTCATGGATTTGGAGAAAAATGATTTCTTGGGGCCCATACGATTGAAAAAGGTTCTATAATGTATGATTAGGTGTCCGATGTTATTTTTTGAATGGGGAGTAGTAATCATCAAAAGGATAAACACAAAAAGAAGGTATTGAATGAAGACATTGCAATATATAGGGAAAGGGACAAGGTAAATCACTAAAGGAAGAGACAAGGTATGTTAAATGTGAGTCAAGTTGACGATGTATTGATCGAAGGTGAAATCATAGAGTCAGATAATGAATATGTATAGTTGGGGAATGAAAATGTACCAATTGATAATGATAATGCTAGGATTGAAAATTTTGAGAATGAAATTGGACCAATTCATAATGTAAATTGCATGATTGAACATGTTGAAAATGACAATGCATAAGAACATTACATATCTCTGAATTATAATCAACATGAAGGTTCTGGAACACAAAAATGGATAATTGAAATTGATGAAATGACTATTACCAATTTGGAAGGAAAAAAATTATAAAGAACCATTCGGTTATGGGCTTCAAGACTATATAAGATATTTTTTGACAACAAGACAGTGGTGGAGCAATGTCAACTTTTTATGCACTTATTAAAGATGCAAAAGATGAGACCTATGCTTTCCAAATTGAAGATTTGTGCCAATAAAAATTTGGAAAGAAATGTCATTATTGTGAAGAATCTTTTCAGTGCTCTCAATGGCATTGAGAAAAATAGCAGGGAGAAGGATAAGAGAACTACTCAAAGGGTTATTACAACCTCTTTGGTAAGTCATCATTTGAGAAATGGTAGATATATGAGACAAACTTGTATTGACTTGAACCTAAATCATACTACTTTAAGAAGAGCACTTAGTAGATGTGAGAGAATTGATGATCCTTTTCAAAATGAAACACGAGTTTTTGGTGGGAGACTTTCACATTTTGATAAGAAACTATCCAATGATGTGAAGGAAGAAATTACACAGTTTTGGCACTCTAGCTCAAGAGTATCACCCAATGCTAAAGATGTGTTAAGTTGAAAATTGGCATCAAAGACCACACACCGCATCCTAAACATTATTTGGAGGTAAGTCAAGCTATTTTTTTCAAACAATTTAGATAGAGTCATCCAAGATTGCATATTTCACAAAGGGATTTTGAATCTTTGAAGCCATTTTATTGTGTACCACTTAAAATTTGAAATTCATGTTGTTGCAAATATTATGTCGAGTTTCCCATGCACCATGAACTATTACACTCCATTCGTTCTACTTTGCATAGTAAAGAAATGTTGGAGAATTGTGGTGCTAGTGGTCTCCCAATATCAGCAAGAGACTTGCTAGATCAATTATTATGTCATAGGGTTGATGGTTGTTTTTTTTATAGAAATGATTGCTTAAATGAGAGGTGTTCAGAATGTGTTGGCTTATCCAAGTTTGACACATGTTTCTATGAGGGGTGTGAACAAGATCTTGGGAAGACAATAGTAAAAAAAATGGTATATGAAATGATGAAATACACATTGAAGAGTGGGGGTGAGGGCTCTAGATGTGAATTGGTTGTAAAAGAAATAAGTGTGGCTAGTCTTATTTCAGATTTCAAGACAAATATTTTCTACAAGTATCCAAGACATAGTCATAGGTGTCAATGGCTGGATTAACAATTTAGAATGTGCAAGGAGACTTTTTCCATTGACACTATTATATCAGTTGTTCACTTTGCTGAGAACTACACATTGTAGCCTCAAAATGAGACACAATCTCAGTATTACAACTCCATTTATATTTATATTTTTGTCCACATAACATATAGACATGTGCTTGATAGTGTGGAAGATAATCGAAAGATTATTAAAGAGTACTATTTTTATATGAGTGATGATATATCTCACTCTTACGAGTTCGTGCAACATTTTTTCAAGAATTATTTTAATTTCTTATAGGATCTTGACATTGCTATGGATAGACATATCATTTGGTCAGATAATTGCACAGGTCAATTCAAGAATGCTCACATGTTTTATTGGTTGTGTAGGATGCATGTAGAGAGTGGGGTGCCTCATATTTGGAGGTTTTTTGAGTCCGGCCATGGGAAAGTGGAACATGATGGAGGAGGGGCATGTGTGAAGAGATCTCTAGTTAAGGAGCAATTGAAGATTTCAGGGGCAGATCTTCTTGATGCTTGTAGCATTTTTCATTGGTGTAGTTCAACATTATCATGGGGGGGACTCTTGATTTAGTAGTACATGGGTTATTTTGGTTGGTTGAGGAAGGGTCCATAGGTGATAGATCAAATTGTGCTACAATGAGAGACTCATAAAAAATGCATTCATTCTAGAGCTCTAATTCTAGTACATGGACCATTTGGACATGACAGCTAGCTTGCTTTTGTCCTAGTTGTTTTCAGTGTGATTGGGATCACTGTGAGTCAAGTGAGTGAGTGGACACATGGGCTCCACATTATCTTACTCCATTTTCTATCATACCCTCTATCAGAAATGATGACATGGAAAGTTCAATTGAACATAACCATCTATCAGATCTTCTTCAGCCAGAACATGTCTTTGCATTGGTTGCACGACAGGGGAATGATGAGAAAATAGATTATTGGTTAGCACATTGTGTAAGAGGTAAACAAAATCTTGCACAACCGATCACAAATGATGATGGATTCACATATCCTACTGGTTCAGTGGTTGTTACTGGAACATGGTTGAGGACATACATGCTTAGAAGGAATGGAATTCCTACATTCAAAGACTATCAGAAGCACAAAACAATTCTCATATATTCACATCTTATTATAGTAACAAATGTGAAGTTGTTGAAGCATCAAGGAAGACCAAAAGTAAAATTACTGTTTACTATTACTAATGTTGATCATGAAGCCCTATTAGAGACCCTAAAATAGAGAGAGGACCCTACTGGAACACTCGACTAGGTACATTTACTTCTTATTTTATTTTGTTCATAATGATTTGGTGAACTGATGATTATCTTGTTTAATAAAATAAGTTACTAATATTTTTTATGATATTCGAATGTAGACACATCATGAAGAGTAGCCATGCATGAAGATAAAAGCCTAAATAAGGAGCAGAATGAAGAAAATTTATTCTATTTTTGACACTCTTTTCTTGACACTACAAATTTTGGTAGTTGTGTATTGATGTAATAATAATGAAACACTTGAGATGTTTTAAATTTAAAATTGTTAATTTAATGTAAGAAAAAAAGATGATTTTACTTAATGCAATTTATGTGGAGGGACCTAAAAAATGATGATTTTAATACATACTAACACCAAACTTGCACTCTACCCAATGCCAAAAACTTGAGAGATGTAAAAAATATTTTATTTACTTAATACTAACTCTAGTGACACCCTTTTTCCAGTTGTGAAGAGCCCCCATTGTTCACGGCCACCTCATATTGAAGAGTCTCCACATGCTCTAAGTGCATTTCAAGGTCGATCTTTTGAGGGTCATAACTCGAAGCTCATGAGGGCTATCAATGAAATTTTGAATGATACAAGAAGGTCATGCTAAGGTCTAAAATAACCTATCTCATTTTTGAGAGATCACATTCCATTTGGATTCAGCACGGCGATCTCGCTTGATGCCAAAACTCGTAGTGTGCCTCGGTTCATAGGTGCATCATAGCATAACTTTGAAACTATTGATCTTGGCATCGAATCATCAATGCCATTATCTTTGGATGGGTGGTTGAACCCTAGTGACACCCTTTTTCTAGTTTTGGAGAGCCTCCACCATTTGCAGCCATGCATACCGAATAGTCTCCAATGTGCTCTAATTATGTTTCGAGGTCGATCTTCCAAGGGTCATAACTTAGAGCTCATGAGGGGTATGAATGAAATGTCAAATTCTATGGGATGGTCATGTCAAGGCCTAAAATAACCTATCTCACTTTCAAGATATCACATTTTATTTGGATTTGGCACAACAATCTCGCTCGATGTGCAATGTCCCTTAGTTCTTAGGTGCATCATAATGTAACTTTGAAACTGCTAATCTTGGCATCGAATCATTAGTTCCATTAGCTCTGGATGGGCAGGTGAACCCTAATGACACCCTTTTTCTAGACGTGGAGAGCCTCCATTGTTCACGGGTAGCCTGTACCGAAGAGTCTCCAAGGTGCTCTAAGTGTGTTTCGAGGTCAATCTTCCAAGGGTTGTAACTCGGAGCTCATGGGGGCTATCAATGAAATGTCAAGTACTATAGGACAATCATGTCAAGGCCTAAATAACCTATCTCATTTTTGAGAGATCACATTCCATTTAGATTCGGCACAGTGATCTCATTCAATGCCAAAACTCATAGTGTGCCTCAGTTCATAGGTGCATCATAGTGTAACTTTGAAACTATTGATCTTGATGCAATGCAAGGTAGGAGAATCCCCAAATGAGATATCCTAGGCCCCAACAAATAACCACACAACTAAAACACAATAACAATGTAAGATTTGATAGCAAATTACAATAATTTATTCATAAAATAACTGTTACATGCAAAGTGTCGAGTTGTAAGGTTTTCTTGATTATGGCCTAATACAATAACAATTACAATAATAGTTATGCAAGATCCCTCAAGATCCAACCTAAACCCTAGAAAGTCTAGATCCACACTCTAGTAGAAACCTCCAAGGAAGATCTCAACTTGTGCTCGCAAGCCCACCAATCAATCTCTTCATTTTCCAAGCTCTAGCCACTAGCTCTTCTCATAAACTCACAACTCCACCACAATCCTACTGTAACTTGCCTCACATTTAGTGCTCTGTCTACAGACTCAGGAAAAACTCGCTCTCTAACTACTCTCCTGACTCACTCCTCCAAATGAATGAATCCATCATTACTAAAGACTTCACAATACCTCCTACTTATACCCAACTAAGCCACAAGTTGGCCTAGTAAGCTACAAATTAAATATCCCTTACATTAAATACTTTAAGAGCTACAAGTTGGCCTCTAATAGAAATTAAATGTCCAAAAGTCAATACCTGAGAAAAATCACAATATCACCTAGCCCCAA
Organism: Cupressus sempervirens; assembly: GCA_028749045.1. NCBI lineage: Eukaryota > Viridiplantae > Streptophyta > Pinopsida > Cupressales > Cupressaceae > Cupressus > Cupressus sempervirens. The sequence continues at coordinate 347,373,284 of CM053783.1, read as the reverse complement.
TTGAATTAGAACTTGTGCTTTAAAATGAAGGTAGTAATTTAGGTCCTCTACAAACCCTTAAGGGAAAAAAGGAAGATTCATTAAGGATATTTGTGCATCCATCTTGGAAGTCACACATAGAAACCCATTGCCCAAATTGTGAGAAATCAATACTCTAGAAGAATTTCCATATCTCCAAACTTATAATTAATTAGGACTTATCCCTTTAAAAAAAGGAATTACTTTAGGCCCTCTTTAGTACTTGAAATTCTCATTGTCTAACTCATTGCATAAAATTAGTTACATGGCCTACAACAGGCACCTAGAAACCAGAAAACACATCTCCAACAGCAAGGTAAAAATGACTCAAACTTTAACATGATAACTCCAATCTCTATGCACACATAGCACAAGGTTCCCCATTTTGTCTCCAACACATCCCTAACCATGAAAAGAATAACACCACCAAAATCTATGCTCGATGCTCTTGCATCAGACTCCGTAGGTAAATAGAAAAGTATGTCCCATACTTTGATGCCCAAAAAAAGATCTACAACCAACTTCATCATTACCAAAGGCTTCCACTTCATCAAAGTCAATAGAAAAAATCTGAAAATCAACTATCTATGCTTCATCCATTGAAACATTAGAATCAAATACATATTAGCAACCTAATTAACATGGTCACTTCTAGGAACAAATTGAACATAATGCTTCAACAACAAACCCTCATCCACATCAGCAACTAGTGAATCGACACTAGCAGCAACCAACTCCATATCAGCAGCAATATGTAGATCTCCATCAACATATTCCAAACTCACAACACCAGTAGTATCATTGCTCACAACAAGATGCTCTACAACATACAAGTCACCACCAATAGCAACCAGATCATCCACAACTGAGTGCTCTATAATTTCCATGTTAGACTCAAGCAACTAATCATGAAAACAAATCTCCATCTTAGCATCAATAAGGTTAGGAATATCCTTAACAACAACCTCAAGTTACTCTATGGGTTTTGTATCAGAATCCACAAGCTGATCAACAAAATCAACCTCTTCCACCTCAACCTTGCGATGCCATCTTCTCTCTTGAACAAGTCTTCTAACTGTCTAGACAACTCTCTTCTGGATTGGTAGACTCCAACTCCAATAGCATACAACTTTCTGCTTTGGTTCCTCAACTCTTTTAGAAAAAGCAGCGTCCACAACAATGTCTACCCGAGCTATTGTCTCATTAATCCTACTCTCCACTATATCATAGATATTCACAATCATCCTAGGGTCCAATCCTCATAGAGCCATCTTCAAAAATCTTTGCAAACCCTCTGCAATAAATCACCAATAGAACAATCTTCCTAAACAAGATCAGTCTTCCATCTTTGCAACCATAGATTCATTTGCATGTCCTCCTAAGGTCTTGGTCCAAACTACCTCAACTTCAGTGATCTATGTATACACTTAGGAACAACCTTCGCTCAAATATGACAGGACATAGTGCAAGGAAGGAGAATCCCCAAAGGAAATTTCCTAGCCCCCAACAAATAACCACACAGAGGAAACACGATAACAATGAAAGATCTGATACTAAATTACCATAATTTATTCATAAAATAACTATTACCTGCAATGTGCCAAGCTATAAGGCCTTCCTTGTTACGACCTAATACAATAAAAGTTCTACAAGATCCCTTATGATCTAAACCAAACCCTAGCTAGTCCATATCCACACTCTAGTAGAAACCTCCAAGGAAGATCTTAACTTGTGCTTGCAAGCCCACCAAGCAATCTCCTTGTTTTCCAAGCCACAACCACTAGCTCTTCTCACAAACTCACAATTCTACCACAATCCTGCTGTAAACTACCTCACATTCGACACTCCATCCACAGACTCAAGAAAAATCACTCCTCATCTTCCTCCTCTTCTCCCATATGGATGAATCCTCACAATCCTACTGTAAACTACCTCACATTCAGTGCTCTATCCACAAACTCAAGAAAAACTCACTCTCTAGCTACTCTCCTAACTCACTCCTCCAAATGAATGAATCCATCATTACTAAAGACTTCACAATATCTCCTACTTATACCCAACTAAGCCACAAGTCAGCCTAGTAAGATAAAAATTAAATATCCCTTACATTAAATACTTAAAGAGTTGGCCTCTAATAGAAATTAAATGTCCAAAAGTTGATACCTGAGAAAAATTGTAATATCTCCTATCCCTGATTGAATTAGAACTTGTACTTCAAACTAAAGGTATTAATTTAGGTCCTCTACAACCCCTTAAAGGAGAAATGGAAAATTCATTAAGGATATTTGTGCATCCATCCTGAAAGTCAGGCATAGAAACCCATCTCACAAACTGTCAGAAATCAAAACTATAGGAAAATTACCATATCTCTCAACTTATAATGAATTAGGACTTTCACCTTTGATAAAAGGAATTATTCTAGGCCCTCTTAAATATGTGAAATTCTCATCCTCTAAATTATTACACAAAATTAGTTACATGGCTCGCAACAAGCACCCAGAAACCATAAAACACATCTCCAACAGCAAGGTAAAAATGACTCAAACTTTATCATGATAAATCCAATCTCTATGCACACATAGGAAAAGGTTCCCCAATGTGTCTTCAACACATCCCTAACCATGAAAAGCATAATTCCACCAAAATCCAAGCTCGATGCTCCTACATCAAATCTTGGCATCGAATCGTCAATACCATTAGCTTTGGATGGGTAGGTGAACCCTAGTGACACCCTTGTTTTGGCCGTAGAAAGCCTCCATCATTCATGACCATACTATATCGAAGAGTTTCCAAGGTTCTCTAAGTGTGTCTCGAGGTTGATCTTCTAAGGGTCATAACTTGGAGCTCATGGGGGCCATCTATGAAAAGTCAAATGTTATAGGATGGTTATGTTGAGGCCTAAAATTACCTATCTCATTTTTGAGAGATCACATTCTGTTTGGATTGGGCACATTGTGCCAAAACTCTCAGTGTGCCTTAGTTCATAGGTGCATCATGATGTAACTTTGAAACCATTGATCTTGGCATCAAATCATCAGCACCATTAGCTCTAGATGGTCAGGTGAACCTTAGTGACACTCTTGTTCTAGACACAGAGAACCTCCATTGTTCATGAGCACATCATATCGAAGAGTCTCTAAGGTGCTCTAAGTGCGTCTTGAGGTTGATCTTCCAAGGGTCATAACTTGAAGCTTGTGGGGGGTATCGATGAAATTTTTCATGCTACAAGATGGTCATGCCAAGGTCTAAAATAACCTATCTCATTTTTGAGAGATAACATTCCATTTGGATTCGGCACAACAATCTCGCTTGATCGCAAAACTCGCAATGTGCCTTAGTTCATAGGTGCATCATAGCACAACTTTGAAACTGATGATCTTGGCATCAATTCATCAGTTCCATTAGCTCTAGATGGGAAAGTGAACCCTAGTGAAACCCTTTTTCTAGCCACGAAGAGCCTCCATCATTCGCGGCCACCCCGTACCAAAGAGTCTCCAAGGTGCTCTAAGTGTGTTTCGAGGTCGATCTTCTAAGGGTCATAACTTGGACCTTGTGAGGACTATCAATGAAATGTAAAATATTATAGAATGGTCATTCTGAGGCCTAAAATAACCTATCTAATTTTTGAGAGATCACATTTTGTTTGGATTCGGCATAGCAATCTCACTCAATGCCAAAACTCGTAGTGTGCCTTAATTCATAGGTGCATCACAACATAACTTTGAAACCACTAATCTTGCCATCGAATCATCAGTGCCATTAGCTCTAAATGGGTGGTTGAACCCTAGTGACACCCTTTTTTTGGTCATGTAGAGCTTCCATCATTTGCGGCTACCCCGTCTTGAAGAGTCTCCAAGGTGCTTTAAGTGTGTTTCGAGGTCGATCTTCCAAGGGTCGTAACTCAGAGCTCGTGGGGGCTATTGATGAAATGTTGAATGCTACAAGATAGTCATGCCAAGGCCTACAATAACCTATCTCATTTCCAAGGTGCTTTAAGTGTGTTTGGGTAGGTGAGCCATAGTGACATCTTAAGGGATTACATAGATTATTTCAAATTAAACATATATGATAGCATTTAAAATTAAACATTGCATAAAAATTTGATAATAAAGGTTGTTAAAATGTTATTCACAAATTATTGCATTTGAATTGAATATAAAAAACATGATCAAAATGAATGATATTCCATAAACATGAACAATACTCATGATCCACGATAAATTGAACAATACAATACTAAATTAATATGTATATCATTATGCACATAAATGAAAAAAATATATATCAAAATACATGTATCGATAGACAAATTATGCAAATATATATCAAAGTTCATTTATCCATAGACAAATTACACAAATATATAACAAAATACATAGATCCATATAAAAATGTGGCTGATCATGCCATCAGAATGTGCACAATATTAATGTTTTTGTACACAATGTGGCATATGCCATCTCAAAATGTCTCATGACACATCCTATGACAACTATACTATCTTATGCTAATAGTGGATGATCAAAATGTAGCCTCTTCACTGCAATAGGTGGATCAGATGCCTCCTACATAAACAAAATAGGAAAACCCAAAGTTAGACTACTAAATTTATATAATTCTATGTATCTAACATTGAATTACTCAAATGCATAATGATATTTTTTTTAATGAAGATTTATAGTATTAAAATTTCACCATAAATACCTCTCTCATCGACCTCCTATGCCAGTTAGGAGTCCTCTCATATGTCCTCAGCAATGCTTGAACCTTGTTGATTGTGGCATGTGTATGTTCTAGTATGTTTGTCAGATGAATCTACAACTTAAACTATAACATTATAATTCATAGCATGCTAAATTTATAACATATAATCAAGAATTAAAACTACAACTTACTTGTGTTGACTCCTCCTCTGGATATAATGTCTGCATCAGCAAAGATACAAAACTTTGGTGTCCAACCTCCTGTGCACTAGGTGTTTCCTCTGAGATACAAAATACTAGTTGTTAATATCACAGAAATTAGTTTTGAATTTATTTATGAAAATAAGGAAAATAAAAATATTAATGATACTTATACATACAATGGGGCTCTCACTGTGAATGGAAACACTAGAGGGTCTACGACATGGAATCTGCCTAGACTCATCACTAGTAGCCATGCCCTATACAATAAAGAATGTAATTAAATTTTATTAACACAAACATTTTACAAGAATACATCAATATTTAATCACTTTAAAAGAACCTAATTACCTTTCCCTTGTTAATGGGTTGTGCCTCATCCCCCACACTCTACCCCCCACTAACAAGTAATACCTGCAAGAGAAAAGAAAGATTAGAAACCATATATGCTTCAATATCAAATAGAAAAAACAATGAGAACACAACATAATGTATCGTAGATGTCTCAAGGCCAAATGAAATAGCCGAGAGCATGACATTATCAACCTGTCTTAGCTCCTCCTCAGTCATCAACTAAACATGAATGAAGATCACATACATGTATAAGTCAATATGGGTTAAAAATTAAAATTACTCTATTATAAAGATTAACTTTAAATCACATATGTCGTACCAAAAAAATATATACACGTACTAACACAGAAGGACTTCATGCCTTTGCATGCCCCTCCTCTTTCACGTCAGGGTGTGTAGCCTCTATATGCACATCTAGTGTATCCTCCTCAAATACAAACTAATAGTCAAAAAGATCACCTATGGGACCTAGATAAATATTCTTGCATGTTATGCAAGTATGAGGCACACAAACATGTGATAAGCTTGTTGATGATGAACTTGTGCTAGCATCATCAACATGGGGAGGCAACACTGACCTAGCTTGGGATATCAATAAGCTACTCAATCTATGGATTGCTCTAATAGTTTGAGAGCTAGTGTCTGCAATGATATCAGGATGTTGCACTTGAGGAGGGGGTGAGACATCAGTACGGGGGACAAAAGTGCTAGCTTTCTTTTGCTAGGAAAAGGGTCTATCCTCTTCCTACATCCATGTTGGACGTCATGCTCCAATATTTCACCTTGAGACACAACATAAATTCAGCATACAATTTTCTAATGAAACAAAATGGCACCTCTAAATTGTTGTGTGGAGGGATGTCAAAAACCATCCACCAAAGATCCCAAAAGTTTGCAATCACAGCCTCATTTGTGCACCATTTAATTGATAGTTTGGGCTTTGTGCATTCTACTTGTTTACCAGTTTTTGGGTCCACAAAATGGCTAACCATGTCATCTTTAGTTATATTTAAGGTTGCAACCTCAGCATAGTCCAACCCATCATCAAACGTGGCATGCATTTGGTCACACTAGCAAAGAGAAGCATTTTGTTCATTGGTAAGTTTTTCAATATTATCCACTATGGTGTTTAACATGGATAACATGGGAGCCAATGTGGGTATTGTGTTATTCGTGGTTCTCAAAACCCTTAGTTTGGTGAGATTTTCAAATATCAAATCTTTAATTCAAGGACTTTTTTGAGGGGGTAGGGGATCATTTGGTAAACGGTTTTGAGGGGGTACTTAATCATTTGGTGGAGGGTAATGAAGAACATTGTTTCCTTCCTCAGTATCATCATTTGGGTTAGCCATACCTATTAATTTGCAAAACATAATTTCTACTAAAAAAAACCTAAATTTCAACAATTTCTGTTATAAAAAACCCAATTTTTAACAAATTCAATTAAAAATAACTAATTTATAATAATATTCATTTAAAACATTTAAAAAAAAACTTACCCTTATTGTATGCTCATTCTGAAATCTGATACCCGAATGGAGGTGAACAGTCAAACCAAAAAAAATACAATGTAAAAAGAGCTCTCGAGTTTGTTTTTTTTTTGAATCTATGTTACAAGTTTCGGGTATTCGATTTCATATTGGATACTCGATTACCAATTGGATACTTGAAAAGGCTTGGTCTTATCTTTTTAGCTTTGGTATCACGATGGGTGGAAAGATGTCAGAGCAGATTTTGAAATGCTTTTAGACGTTTTGAAACTCCATTTTTTTCAACCTCACCACTTTTTGGCACACCATGATCCTGCACATACCCATATATATATATATATATGTGTGTGTGTGTGTGTGTGTGTGTGTGTGTGTGTGTGTGTGTGTGTGTGTGTGTGTGTGTGTGTGTGTGTGTGTGTGTGTGTGTGTGTGTGTGTGTGTGTGTGTGTGTGTGTGTGTGTGTATAAATATTGCTTATATGTTTCATAAATAATTCTAATCAGTTAGAGTTGTTTAAAAAAAAAATCTCATTCAAATTAGATGTAATAATTACAAAATTAGCTTTAGAAATATATATATATATATATATATATATATATATATATATATATATATATATATATATATATATATATATAAACACTCAATTGAACATTCATAATTAATTAACTTTTAAACTAATCTTTTAACTTCAACTTCAATACCTTTAGTTACATGCATACTAAATAACTTCTCTCATCTCACAGTGATCTATTTTAAATTTTAAATTTGTTTTAAAAATTGGGATTTTTTTTGACGAATAATTAATTAAATTCTATCCACCAAAAATGTTCATTTTGTGACAGGAAACCCATTTTATGCATTGACACATGAAACAAGGCTTCCCTATCACAATTCTGGCAACTATGGAACTTTAGAGATAGATGACGTATCTGCAATGTGGATTTTGGACCACTTTTGGTCTCATAATACAAGTTACTATAAGGTCATCACCTTACATTAACTTTTGCAAATACAAAAGACATCATTTGGAAGTCGTCACTTCCTCATGTTGTGCACTGGGTGCAAGCATATTAAAATCACACAATCACACATTTGGACTTTCAAACTCCCTTTAAATATCAATTTTTAAAACTCCTTATCCAATGTTGCCTCAGATCTAGTGTTAAAACTCCCTTTGAATCTAATAATAGTCATCCTTTTCTTGCAACAACATTCTCAAAGGAAAAGATCAAAGTGAATAGCTCTTATAGTACGTATTGAAAATACAAACAATAGATTGAACACAATAATAAGGACAATAATGAACATAACAATTAGGAATACTTATCTCATTATTTTTGAGCAACTACTAGCTTGACCTTGGGTTCCTTATTAAAGTAAGATGAGCCTAATCATTGCCCAAGACTATGAGAATAAGGGTTGCACAATTATTGTTAGCATATTTATACATACCTTTTTGGTGGGTCCCTTTTTATCCTCTACGATGCAAGGAAAGAACCTTCATAATTTATCCTAATCACTCACAACATATGAATGACAATGTATATGAAACAATGCTTTGTTCTTGAAGTGACATGATAGTGAGAATAGGAGCGAATATTCCTTTCTGAATAGTGATATGACTATTGCATGAAAATGGAAAAAAAACATATAAACATAAGAAAATTTATTCAATCTATTTCAATTATTGCTTCTCATTGGTTGATGTTTTGACCTTCAAAAAGGTGATGTCATACTAATAAGACTTTAGAGTGTTGTTATCCAAAAGAATTATATATAAAATAATTTATATATTTTAAAAGAATTTTGAATTTTTTTGAAACTTAGCAATTATGCATAGTTACTATCTAATGCTTTGACATTTAAACAAATTTGGGTGAATGCATTAGTATCTTGTTGTGATAGGAACTAATAAGACAAATGTATAAGTGTTACTAAACATGTGAATGAAGATGTCTAGTACATACATAAAAATATATGAAAATAAATTTAATTAAGTTATATAAATACCATAAGAGAACAAGAAATGAAACATGTCAAAGTTCCTACCAATAGTCTAGTTAGTTTAAAATAGGTAGAAAGATAATGATAGGGATGAGATGGATTAAGAGAAGAGCTTAAATGAAGGAAATATGTGGTTATGGATATTTAAGGGTGAATAGATATAGTTAAAGATTTCTAGGAAGAGGGTGATTGATTAATAGATAGAGGGGGTCGTGCCTAGTGGTAGAAGTGGAGAGTGGGAGGTCAAGATAAAGAGGAAGAGAGATGTATAAGTAGATACAAAGATAGAGAGAGTTAGAGGGAAAGATAGATATAAATATGGGGATATACAAAAGAGGAGGGAGCAAGAGAGATATAGATAGATATATACAATGAGATAGAGAGATGGAGACATCAAAATGTAAGAAGATATATACAGGGGAAGAGATAGGTCAATAGGAAGAGAGGAAGTAAGGTAGTGATATAAATCATTTATAGGTACAGAGAAATAGAGGGATTGATATATGTAGAGAGAGGAAGGAATTAGAGAAGTAGATAAAGCTATAGAAAGTGATATATAGAGATAACCTTAGGATATGTATTTAGAGAAAGAATCACGTGAGATTAATAGCCCTTACAACCCCTTAGGATTCTTTACCATACATTAGCATATGATTAGGGGTCATAAGACCCAATAAGATCCCTTACCATACATTAGTGTATGGCAGGTTGTCCTAAAAATTCGTATGGGGTCCTAGGACACATTACATAAATACAAAGATCGGGATATACATAAGAGGGGGTATAGGGACAAACACAGATATATATACACTATGTGTTTGTGTGTGTGTGTGTGTGTGTGTGTGTGTGTGTGTGTGTGTGAGAGAGAGAGAGAGGTCAATAGATAGAGAGGAAGTAAGATAGTGATATATATATTGTGCATAGACATAGAGAGATAACATGGTTGATCTATATAAAGAAGAGGGAATCAGAGAGATATTCTTACACTATATATTTGAAGTAAAGGGTATGTGCAAGATCATGGTGTGCCAAAAAGTGGTGATGTGAAAAAAATGGAGTTTTAAAATGTCTAAAAGCATTTCTATATCTGCTCTAACTTTTTTGCACCCATCCTGATACCAAAGCAAAAAGGTTAGACCAACCCTTATCAGGTATTTGATATGAGATTAGATACTCAAAACCTGCAACTAGAAATTTATAAAAAAAAAACCCAAGAGCAATCGATCCTTTTCAATTAGCATTATTTTTCCTCCTTATCTCAAGTATCAGATACGAAAATGGGTATACAATTGAGGTAAGTAAAAAAAATATTATTTGATGGTTTTCAATAAATTTTATTTAAAATTAGGTTTTATTTGATGATTTTCAATTAATTATATTTAAAATTACATTTTTTTAAATAGAAAATTGTTGATTTGTTTTAATTTAAATAAAAAACTTAAAAATGTTGTATTTTGATTTAATAGGTATGGTTGACCTGAATGATATTGATGACATTGAGCCACAAAATAATGTTCCTTGAAACCCTCTACCAAATGATCTAGTACCCCCTCAAAACCGTCCACCAAATGATTCTCTACCCCCTCAAACCCCTCCTCAAATAGAAAATTTGATATAAAAAATACTTACCAAACTGAGGGGTTTGCAAACCACATATAACACTATACTTACATTAGTTCCCATGTTATCCATTTTAAACACCATAGTGAATAATATTCAGACACTTATCGATGAACAAAACGTTGCTCTTCATTGGCGTGAGAAAATGCATGCCATATTTGATGATGGGTTGGACTATGATGAGGTTGTGGCCTTAAACCTAAGTAAAGATGATATAGTTAACCATTTTGTGAACCCAAAAACTAGTAAAAATATGGACCGCACAAAGCCCAAATTATCAATTAAATGCTACACAAATGAGGCTATGCTTGTGAAGTTTTGGGATCGTTGGTGGATGGTTTTTGACATACCTCCACACATCAATTTAGAGGTGCCATTAAATTTCATTAGAAAATGGTATGCTAAATTTGTGTTGGGCCTCAAGGTGAACTACTAGAGCATGAGGCCCAGCATGGGTTTACTAGGATTGTAATCACCTAAAAATGGTCATCTAGACTAGTAACCCCTTTCTTAGCATTTTGGCTAAATTAATTAATTATTTACCTGGACCAAATTGCTAAAAATTAATTAATTTTATTATAACCTATAGTTTGACTATACTATCCTAAGTTCATTGTTTAATTAAAAGAACATGTCCCATTTTAATTAAATAAAAGACCCCATTCTTCTAACCCACTTAATGTGCACACATAAAGTCCATTTCCTATTTATGAATTAAAAGAAAAGGCTTTTTGACTTTTGTCTCATATGAGAAGTCAACTTCTCTTTTATTGATTGACTTGCTTATGCACATGGATCACCCCTATTTTAAAAATCCACCCTTGATCCTTCATCATTTGATCTTGATTTCCACCATTCATAGATCTTTAAAAGAAAGAGCACTCTGCTTCTCAAAGAATCCACAATCTTGAGTGTTGTTATGCTACAAATTTATCGATTGAATCATTGAGAGATTCATGGAGAACTTCCATTTCCTTATCCCATTCTATCATCCATGGCATTCTAGGCTAGATTCATGTATTTTAGCTTTCATTTTGCAATAATCTAGTTCACATAGTAATTAGTTTGAATCTTGTAACACTCTCATTCTTGTTTAATATAGCTATATTTTTCATATTCATGTTAGTTTAATACATATTTGCATTGCATGTTTGAGGAACTCCTTGTCAACACTTGCATTCTTTCTCTTCTCTCAAAGAACCTCCCATTGCATCATTTACTAGCAAGGGATGTGTCTCTAAGGCTCAACTGAGAGCCCTTTGCATGCTTAAAATACACTTCTTACACTCCATGGATAGGGAGCTCTAAGCCAGCATCCAAACATTTTGATCTCATGGAATCACTTGGATAGAAGGGTTTTAGAGTGTGAGAGATTTATAGTCTACAGTTTTGGCACCCACTATGGTGCAGAATAGTCTAGTTTTGCTCCTTGTCTTGTTGCATTTCTTGCACTCTATCTGCAATTTTTTTTTATAGTCATAGATATCGAGCAATATTTTGCTAGTATCATATGATATTTTTTTGTACTATTAGGTGATACTTTTCTAGTAAAAGGATCACACACCCTTATTGAACTATATCACCTTGGTATAGTAAGTAGTATCATATGACTTAGGGAGATATATCACATGAAGGAAAACTATCGCACGAGTATACTATGAAGTATCGTACGACATTGTTCCAATAAAAAATATCTCCCTACCTAAAAATGCTTGTTGTTTAGATGATTTGACCAGTTTTTAGTTGTCTCTTGTAATTTGTTAGATTTTATAGGTCTATGATAGTTTGACAAAAGTTTATTTGTAAATTTTATGCTATTTTGGGACTAACTTGTGGTGGACTAAAGGTTGTGGTTGTAGGGTGTTGCCTTCAAAATGCTTGCATATTTACCTTAAAAAAAATACATGTCAAAGCTTCAAATGTACAAGGGCTACTAACGTTTGTTTGCAGGGCTTCCCAAAGCATAAAAACCAAACACTTACTTGTATTTCTTTTATTCCATGTGCAGCACTAGGGTAAACTTTAAGAAACCCCCTCCAGAAAAAAATATAAATTATTGGTGAATCTTTCATTATTTTGAAAAACCAAATTATTTTTATCGGCGAATCTCTCATTTTTTAAATTTTAAATATTAGTTACATTAGCGATTATTTTGGAATCATAATTTTTGAGTAGAAAATATTGGCAAATCTCAATGATAATAGGAAGTTCGCTAATCATCATGGAATATTACAAATCAAAATTGAAAATGTTTTATCTCATGGAAATTATGAGGATATAATTACATTATATTTTAAATCAATAGTGAAAACTAAATATTGGTAATACATCCCTAAAGTAACTAATAATTATGATAATTTTTTTTGAATTAATTTTAATTTCTTTGATAATATATAATATTTAGGTGAATCAAATCTAATCATGTATTGAATGTTGTGGCGAATCTTTGAGTTAAATTTTTTAATAAAACAAATTATTGAGCAATTTTAAATATTTTAGAACTAAATTTAATAAAAATTTGGTGATTTAGGTTGCATTAAATCTTAAATTATTAGCCAAATTACTAGCTAAAATTTTCTAAATTTCACAAAATTACAAATATTCACCACTAAAAAACACCCTACAACAATCTACTAGTTGTTTTCATTTCATATGTACACTAAACTTGTAATTTGGATCCTTGGGTGATAGGAAAGTATGCTCTTCACCCTTGTGGTGAATTAGAAATATTAACTCACCTTTGGATTTTAAGAACAAGGGGATTAATTGAAGCTTTTTGGCATGTTTGGGGAAAACAATCAAGATAGGAGAGTATGCTCTTCACCCACACATAAATCAGAAATCTTGACTCTTAAAAGTGGATCCAATCTGTTGTAGTTAGAATCCTTTAGCGGGCCTGCTCTTGAGCAATCAAGAGGAATGACCCAAGTGGAGACAAGAGAACTTGACTATTCTGACCCACTATAATATCAAGGCTATCAAGGACACAAAACATTGATAGACATAGTACTTGTCTTTGCTTAGAATGATTATTTGTGGGATTGGGACCATGAGGAAAATGTTAAGCAAGAACATTTAAGGTGATCTTCGGGCTGTGAGGTTTGTTACTTGCCACAAGGAAAGGTGCCCCGTCATTGGGTACAAGAGGAGTATTGCAAATTGAAGCCCCTTCTAAATACTCTAAGTTAGTAACTACCCTATTTTTTTGCTCAATATCTTGGTGCAAGGATCAATCCTAGTGGACTACCCAGATCACCCCAAGATTTGACTCACCATATGTGTTCCTTTAGATGTAGGCAAGTCATCTATGACAATGCCAATATCTATCATGGGAAACCACTTTGTGTGAGGCAATGGAGCATCAAGTTGTGGGCCAAGGTATTGAGTAATGAACCTTGACTTTTAGGTAGATATGCTTGGAAAGTTTTTTCGCATGTGCTGACCTGTGTAAATGTTCTCTCAAATCAAACATCTTGTTAGTTTTGATAGAAGGTTGTTTTGATATCACAAATGTGTATTGGCAATTTTTCTTTGTCCCTTGTTCAATTATTTGAGACATGCTAAGAACCTCTACTATTTGCAAATTGTGTTACTTTTTGACATAAATTGGAATCATATACTGTCTTCACAAACACGTTGATCTGAAAACAACTTGATTGTCAAACTAAAATGTAAACTTTTTAGGTCAAAGCTATCCTTTTTTCAAAATTCATTAGCAGAATGCCATATCCTTACTGAAGAAATATTGTACAATACTTTTTGTCCAAACTTTTATTGATTGGTTACTTTAACTTATATTGTCTAGTTATACTTAGTTCTATCGCCCTAACTAAGAGAAATTGTCATATCAAACAAAAATATCGCCTAGTTACCTTGAACTATATCGTATGACATTATTCGTTGTCCTACTATCGCCTAGCTTTTAGAAAAGTATTGCCTAGGTTATTTTGGCTTCAAAACATAGTCTGAAATGTGTTCTAGCTGATCTAGGGGTCTTGTTGCTTTATCCTTCCTAAATCTAGTCTCAAATATTCATGTTAGGTATTGCCTTAAGTCAAAAAGATGGGTCTAGTTTTCCAAATGTAAGCCTAAAAATGTCCCTAATGATCACTTTCAAGACATAACTTGATTATTGTTCTATGCTAGCTACTTTCTATCGAGCTTCTTGCTCCCTCTCGACTCAAGTCATTGGTGTTGTAAATTCTTGAGCACCCTTGACAAGCCATTTATGTTACTTTGACAAGTGATTATTCTTGATTGTATGAGCTTCAAATCTGAAACACTTTTCTCAGCCTACTAAACATAGACATATTCTTACATGTTGATCATCACTAGGTTCCAAGTTGGTAAAGGTAGTTGTTCCTCCTTCACTTTTACACAATTAGAAACTCCACCTAGGTGCCCTTACAGACAACCTTGAGTGGAAGATCTTGACTCTATTCAAATGCTACAAGCCAACATCTGGCATAATACACTCTATAACTTTGAAAACCCATTTGGTACACCCTTTGATACCCTACAAGTGGAAAAACATCTTGATCACAATGCATCCCAAAGAGATCAAATGTCATTTAGAAGAACAAGCGTGAGAAAGTGAAAAACTCGGAGAGGCCATATGCATTAGAGAAAGACCTTATCAACAAGATAAACCTAATATTCATACACACAATGATGAAAATAGGAGAGGCTACCACAATAATCCATTTGAGAACATTCCCTTTGCTAGAAATGATGGCAACAACACAGCCCCTAGGAGTCCTTGAGTTAATGTAGCAACTTACCAATCACCACCTAGACATTCACAATCACATCATGAGAGTGATGAGGAGATCACTAGTGAAGATTTCATGAGATTCCAACAAGATGAGGTCATCCAAAAATTCATGCTCAAAGCCTTAGAATAGAATGGGGACCAATACTTCCAATATATGATGGTAAAGGGATGGAAACTCCCTCAAGATTCAAGAGAAGAGATGCACCAAGGCTGAAATCTTAAGAGAAGAGATGCAAGATCTTAGGAAAAAACTTGCACAACTACAACTAAGGCTTCATTTGACAAATCAATATGTTCTCTTCCCTTTGATAGGAGTCTCTAAATGCTTCCATTTCCTAGGGATATAGAGGTTCCTAAGTAGGAAAAATATGATGGAAATGGTGACCCTCACAATCATGTGAGGCACTTCTACGTTATTAGCATGGATTTTATGCATGAAGACACCTATCTTATGCAGTTGTTTCCTAGGAGTTTAAGAGGACATGCCATGGAGTGGTTTACAAAATTGACACCTCCTCTCAAGACATTCAATGAAATCGTACAACATTTCATTCAACAATACTCCTATAACATTCAACATCCTATCACTATGTTGGATTTGTGCAACATTAGATAGAAATAGGGAGAACCCTTTGGACCATATCTTCACTGATGAAGATCTCTACATTCAAGATAGCCTCAACAAGTTCTTGATATCAAGAAGATGGACATATTTGTCAATACACTTGTACCAGAGCTTTACTTTGATTTTAGAAAAAAAAATGTTCACTTCCTTCAATGCCATAGTTGAAAGTGCATATCCCATTGAGGATGTTGCTATCAAGAAAGGTGGCATTATCTTAAACAAAGACAAGAATGGAAACGAAAATGGAAAGGACAAGAAAAAGCCTTGGAACAAAAAAAAACATGTTGTCAATGATGGTATGGTGGATGCTCCAAAGACCAAGGAGATTGTGTTCAACCTTTCTAATGTCATTTACATTAAAAAACAACAATAGGGTTCAAAACCTCAAACATCTGACAAGAATAAAAAACTTGCTAAGAGAAGACATGTTTACACACAGATGGTCGAACATTATGATGTAGTCTTAAATACCTTAAGTGAAAACAAATTGGTCACGCTTCCAGAAAACTCCTACCCATATGACCCACCTATCAAGCCTAATTGGTGAAAAGAGGATCATTTTTGCAACTACCATAGATGCAAAGGCCACAACACTGATCATTGCTTTAATCTCAAAGATTTCATTCAAGATCTCATATACACTGGAAAATTTGTCAGAGATGGTTTGGTCAAAAACTTTGATCACAAAGCTTTCAAAAAGCCATTACTAGAATATGAAACAAGAGAATCCTTCAAAGGCAACAAGAAAAACCATGATGCAAAGATCAACTATAAATATGGTGACACTAAAAATGTTATAAACATGATCAAGCCTGTTAAATATATTTTCATGATGAGTTCTAATTCAAACAAACAACCCAATTATGATGTTGAAGATGAAAGGCCCAAGGTTGCCCTCAAGACACAAAATTCTAAAAAAAAGAACACTCAACCTAAGGTAGTCCGTCGAGTGGATGAGTATTCCTCCTTGCAGAGTGAGCTAGTTAACGTTGTTAGTAGGGGGAAATCCAAAGTTGTTATTAAAGTTGCTAACAGTACTAAAAATGCCTCATCATCCAAACAAGAAACTACCTTAGCAATCTCTAGTTATGACCTTATCAGTCAACTACAACAAACTCTAGCCCAAATATCCATCTTTTAGTTGTTAGAGTTATCTCCCTTGCACAAGGACATTCTTGGAAAAAGGCCTGTACTCTGCCAACATCCCCATGGATATTGACATAGAACAATTCCAAGCTATTGTGAACCACATTTCTTCATCTCATTATCTCACCTTTTTTGAAGAAGATGACAAATCTCTCAGTCATCCCCACAATCTCACCCTCTACATTGAAGTCCAAATCTTTCATACTCATGTTCATTACGTCCTAATAGACAATGGTGCAAGGTTGAACATTATCTCATTCAATATTATCCAACAACTAGGATTGTCTAAATTTTCCATCAACCTTAAGAGAAAGATCACTATTCAAGATTATGATTAGGTTGAAAGACCTTCCAAAGATCTTATTGTGCTTCTGATTCATGTTGGTCCTATTGAAAAGAGTGTGATATTCCAAGTCCTAGATATTCCACTTGCATACAATGTGTTGCTGGGAAGACCTTGGATGCATAATATGTAAGAAATGTCTTGTACATACCACCAATGTATAAAGCTCCCTTTCAATGATACTAAAATAGTTGTCCCCAGAGACAACTCAATGTCTATAAACACCCTATCTGTTGCATAAACATTGGTTCCTCACAATTGCTCTTCTCACAAGCTAAACCAATCTTTTACAGAGTGCAAACAAAAACTAAAAATGATGAGCCTAGGCATGGGAGAATACACTCTAGATTCTATTGCTTCTCTACCAGTTTCCCCTAGATCTTATGGGAAATTTTCTACCAAATTGAAGCCTTTAGCTTTTGCAATGACCATCTTTGGAACTTTTTTTCAATATTCAATCCCCCTAGAAGAAAGAAAAGAACAAGCAATCAAGGATTGGATATTTAGGGAAGAGGAAGATATGGAGGAGATCATAGTTACTACCCCTATCTCTCCTAAGTGCTATGAAAAAGGTTATAAATTTCTACAAAACATGGGATATCAGGGTCATGGGTCCTTAAGAGGTCATAAGAATGCTCTTGTAGAACCCTTAAGTCTTACCAAGGGTTGCAAACATAGAGATACTACTATCTTAGGCTTTGGCCTTGAAGACAAAATACCAATATTTGATAGAAAGGCTCCATGTTTAGTGATTCAGAAGATGATGATCCATCCTTTGTTTCTACCACTCTACAAGATGAGGATTTAATGCCTCTCACTCTGCTCCTTTTGAGAGAAGAATCAATAATTACCCACAATGATGTTGAGGCTTCTACTTCTCAATAGCATGAAAATGATGAGTTTGACATGATGATCCAAATAGAGGAAGGATTAGAGAAAATATTGCTCACTTAATTTCTAGGAACTAGAGTACATATTCTAGTGAGTATGAATGGGAAAGCCTCTCAAATACATCTCATGAATTAGGGGTGAATTGGATTCGCACCTATGCTACCCAATCAAATGTAGTTGATGAGTCTAGTTCAGGGTTAGATGAGTTTGGTTTGCAAACTCCTTTAGTAGACCACACGTGTTCCTCTAGGTTTATTCCTAATCTAGATTCATTTGCAACATTCACTATAGGCTCAACTTCTCATGTCACAGAAGATAACTCCTTCCATACAAATAATCTTGAAGCCTCCACATGTTTTTCCTTGATTCGCCCTGATCTCATAGATTGGTTGGCTCAATATCAAAGGTCTAAAATATTGTCTTTCTAGAATGACTATGAGATCACTTGCTACCTTAACATCATTGAACCTATGATGTCTTCTACCAATAAACCTATGGTTAATATGAAATAAGTCGATATAAAATACTTGAGTCACAAAGTTGAAAGAAAAAATAAGTGTTTAGATGGCGAAAACCACTTTGTGGAAATGTTTGAACCCAAAAAGACTAAAAATAAAGACATATCCAATGATGAAATCCTCCCTGACGCGCTTGCGCATGAGGTACTTGGTAGTTTTCCAAGTTATTTCTAGGAAAGATCTTTGGTTCTCATTGAACCTATGCAACCTATCAACTTAGGTATAGAGTAATCTCATAAAATCATTCATGTGGTTCATTCCCTATCAATTGAAGAAAAGGAGAGTTTTTCCATGATCTTTCAAGAAAAGAAGATCAATTTTACATGGACTTACTCAAATATTCTTGGTCTTGACATGGATCTAATTATGCACCATTTTTCTATCTCTCCTAGTGTCAAAAAAAAGCTAAGAATGATGCACCCACATGTGGCCCTATTAGTCAATGTAGAATTGGAAAAACTCCTAAGTGAAAATTTCATCAAAGCTATTGATTATATGGAGTGGATTTCCAATATTGTACCTATGTCTAAACACAAGTCTATTCAAGTATGTACTAATTTCAAATATCTAAAAAAAAGCATGCCTCAAGGATGACTTTCCACTACCCAACATAGACATGATAGTGGATATGACTGCAGGTTATGAAATGTACTCCTTAATGGATGACTTCTCTAGGTATAACCAAATCAAAATTTCTCCTACTGATCAAGAAAAAATAGCCTTTACATGTGCATGGTGTGCATGGGGTTCCTTCTATTGGAATGTCATGCCCTTATGGATAAATAATGTTGGTGCTACCTATCAATGAGAAATGAATACTATCTTCCATGACATGATGCACAAAACCATGGAAGATTATTTTGATGACACACTAGCAAAATCTCAAAAAAGAGACACACATCTTGATGACCTTAGTTTGATATTGGACCATATGGAACAATTTTAGCTTAGGCTAAATCCAAAAAAATGTGCCTTTGGTGTCATATCAAGAAAATTACTAGGCTACATTATATCAGCAAAAGGCATTGAGGTTCACCTTGAAAAAGTGGAAGCTATCATGGAAATACCTCCTCCTAGAAATGTCGGTCAACTAAGAAGTCTTGAAGGATGTCTGCAATCAATTAGAAGGTTCATTTCTCAATTGGCTAATAAGGCTCATTATTTTAATAAAAACTTGTATAAAGGTTCTACTTGTATCTAGAATGAAGATTGTCAACAAAGCCTAGATCATATAAAAGAGTATTTTGCTAAACCTCCAATGTCAATGCCACCTATACCAAGAAAACCTTTGATATTCAATATCTCAACTACAAATTCCTCCCTAGGAGCACTCTTAGCACAAAGTGATGAAAGTAGAAAAGAGTATGCTATTTACTACATTAGTCGCACTTTGGTGGCTTACGAGATGAACTATAGCAACATTGAGAAGGATTTCCTTGTAGTATTTTTTGCCTCCCAAAAACTTAGACACTACATATTAGCTCACACCTTCTACCTTATTGCTAAGATCGATCCTTTAAAGTACTTATTGAGTAAATCTATGCTTAATGGTTGTTTAGCTAAATAGATGATGATTCTTTCTAGATTTGACATTCAGTACGTCAAACACAAAGCTATCAAGGGGCATGCCAAAGAAAATCAATTGGCTAACTTTCCATTAGAAGATACAACACCTATGTAGATTGAGTTTCCAGATGCTTCAATTATGTACATTACTGAGAGAACTTGGAAAATATTCTTTGATTGTTCTCATACCCAAAATGGGGCTGGTGTAGGCATTTTGTTTGTTATGCCTCATGGTTACACAATCCCAACGTCTTACAAAATCCTATTTCCTTGCACTAACAATATTGTGGAGTATGAAGCTTTAACAAGTGGGATCAAAATGGCTTTAGAATGGAGAATCAGAAAGCTACATATCTATAGAGATTCCCAACTTGTTATAAATCAAGTCAACAATGAATATCAAACCAAAGATGAAAAGTTAGTACCTTAAAAAAAAGTTGATTGATGTTCTAAGGAACTATTTCACATTTTTGACATTCCAACAAATTCCTAGAGCATAAAACAAGGTTGCAAATGCTATGGCCACCCTAGCATCTATCCTCCAGTTATAAGAACATGAATCATGATTTGAGTTCCTGGTGGAAGAATTACATCATCATTCCTGTGATCCCCCTAATAACCATGTTATCTACACTGTTTTTGGTCATAATTCATCTCGTTATGTTACCATTTTTCCTACCTACATGATTAGATTATTCCTAAAAAATCTCAGATGCAACCAAAAATGCAAACTCTTTCCTAATGCCTCATAATACACCTTTGTCTCTAGTGACTTATATAGGAAGAATCTAGACAAAATGATTCTTAGGTGTCTAGAACTAGAATAGTCTAAAAATGCATTAGCCAAAGTCCACGATGACATTTGTGGGGCACACTCCAATGGCCTTATACTTGCTCAGAAATTACTTAGGGCAGGTTATTTTTGGTCATCTATGCAAGTTGACATTGTTTTCTATGCTAAATCATGTAAAAAATGTCAACTTCATGGAAAATTGACTCATGCTCCTGGATGAGAGCTCATACCTTTTGTTACCTATTGGCCATTTCAACAGTGGGCCTTTGACTTGGTTGGTAAGATTCATCCAAGTTTGTCCAGTGGCCACAAGTTCATTATCATAGTGACTGGATACTTCACCAAATAGGTTGAGGTTGTACCATTATCTATTGCTATAGGAAAACATGTTGCCCTATTTCTACTCAACCATTTTATCTATCGATATGGCATCCCATCCTCCATTATCAATGATAATGGAGGATAATTCAAAAGTAAGGACCTAAAACAAATGTGCAAGAAATTCAAAATCAAACAATATTGGTCATCGATCTACTATCCCCAAGGTAATAACCAAGCTGAGGCCTCTAATTAAACATTGCTCAAAATCTTGCATAGAACGATTCACAAATCAAGAAGATATTGGCATATATAGATCAATCTAGCACTATGGGTCTACAAAACCACCATACGTACTCCTAAAGGGCCCACACCCTTTTCTTTAGCCTATTGTTTTGAGGTTGTCCTACCCTTTGAACTTGAGATTCCCTCATTGTGAGTCTCCCTACATGGGTTGATAACTAACGAAGATCATAGAGCTATGAGAGTACAAGAGCTAGAAACATTGGATGAGCACTGTAAGGCCTCTTTCAACCATATGAGGGCTTATCAAATGTAGATTTCTACTACATACAACAAGAAAGTTCATCCTCATGAATCTCAAGTGGGTGAGCTTGTGCTTAGAGAAAATCCAAAAAATTAGTAGAATAGAGAGTAGAAAGGGAAATTTGAGCCTAACTAGTTGGGCCCTTACATTACTAAAACAAAACTCGGATCTAGTGTTTATCAACTTTCTACTCTAAAAGGGGAACAACTTGTAGAGCCCATCAATGTGCTCCATCTGAAAAAGTTCTATGCTTAAAGGTTCACAACTTAGCTCTTTGTACATATCTATTGATCCTAAAAAAATCTTTAAAAGCATAAAATATCCTGAAAAAATGATCATCTTAGTGAAAACCTAGCAATAGGCACTTTGATTAATCACCAAAAAAAAAAATCAAATAATTCAAAAATACAAAAAATTTGAAGAAAAATCTTGGACAAATTTTCCATAGGGTGAAAACCTAGAAACGGGTGCTACTTGAGACCCTCGCACCTATGCCTATCAGTCTCACTCATTCACTCCACAAAACATTTCCTAGCTTGGAATTGTCTCTTGTCCTCTTTTGGGGGCACAAATTCTTAGCCTATTGGGGTCTCCTTGTGCATTAGGGTTTCATTGGAAACTCACAAAATAGTGTTTCTCAACACTATCCCCTTTGACATCGAGTGTTTCTCAACACTTTTTGGTTGCCTTACCTACAATTTTGGATGTTGTGATATTTCTCATTATCAAATTCAAGTCTTGAAGAAATGGCCAGGTGACACACACACACACACATACACACAATTAAACATTAAACTTGTTGAGTTGTGATGAACTCTATCTATCTTTGTGTGTTGTTTATGATGATTTCTTTGTCAAGTGTTTCCTCCCTAATAGTCTTTCAAGGATGTCATGGACTAGAAGACTGGGAGCATGGGGCATGTTTTACTTTCTTTCTACTTGTGGGTATACTTTTTTAGTCTAAAGTGTTTAGAGCATTCATGCTTGTCCTACTTGATACTTTGGACCTACAATGTATCATCCTTGTTTTTTTTTGCAAGACTACACTCGTGGGGTTATCTTGGTGTTTATGCCTTGATATATGTGAAATATGGCTCTACTAAACTTAGGGAATCTAACTGCATTATCAATCTTGACTTTCATGTCTTTGATGCTTGGGTTAGATCCCCACATACCTATCTGACATAGATCATATTCATATCCTCATAGTTTATGCTAGTGAGCATTGTATGGTCTTTCAATTTCCCTAATAAATTCTCAATGATGAAATTAGAGTCTAAATGTTTTACATTCCTTGCTAGTAAACCAATTTTCATACTAGTTTTCATTATAGATACATTCTAGCTTAGTCTTGTATATGGGTAGATCTCTCTCTCTCTATCTTTAAATAGACACATCAGCTAACTGTGTTCATCTCTTGTTGTTCACATACACTCTTTTGCTTCTTCTATGCTTTTCATCACATCTATATAATGTTTTGGCCTTATCTTGGCTAATTTTGACGTCATGGATCCATTTTCGGGATCAAAATCAAAATCTAAGTTCATCTGGATACTCAAAATCACATTTTAAAATTCTACCTTGATTTATGCAGTTAATAGATGTTTTGAGGTCTTATCTTTGAATCCTCACTAGAGCATCTTCATTTCTCCATATCTTCATCATTTCTACACTTCTTATCTACTTCACTTCACATTTTCATGTCTAAATCATCTTTCTACTCGATTTGACCTACTTTTCATACTTTATTCTCTATGGTGAACTCTAGTCAAAATGGGGCATTCTATCACTACTTTATGGTCACTCTTTGGGTTTAATCATATATTTGTCATCATGGACTTTGCTATATCTTGATTTTCTAATATCTAGTGTGTTTTTGTATCCCCTTTACCTCATTTTGATTTCAATCCCGAGGGGGCATAAATATTGTATCATCACTTGCTACAACTATCTATTTCACAAGAGCACATGTATGATCTTTTCCTTTTCTCTCAATATATCTACTTTACTTGGTGTTAGTACTCTTCTTCAGATTTGATATCATCTATTTTCTAATTTTTAGTACAATCTCTATTAGGTTATACATTCAGGACTTGCTATCTCTTTCTGCATTTTGTTCTTGCTATCTCTTTCTGCATTTCATTCTTCAGAATCAGATCTATCTATCTATTGTTGCCTACTTGGCTTTTTTATTATTTAACATCATGTGTTCCCAAATTTATCACACATTAGTCAAAGAGGGGAAAATGTAATCACCTAAAAATGGTCATCTAGACTACTAGCCCCCTTCTCAGCATTTTGGCTAAATTAATTAATCATTTACCTAGACCAGATTCTATACTATCCTAAGTTCATTATTTGATTAAAAGAATATTTCCCCTTTTAATTAAATAAAAGGACTCATTCTTCTAACCCACTTAATGTGCACACATAAATTCTTTTTTCTATTTATAAATTAAAAGAAAAGGCTTTTTGACTTTTGTCTCATATGAGAAGTCAATTTCTCTTTTATTGGTTGACTTGCTTATGCACATGGATCACTCACATTTTCAAACTCTACCCTTGATCCTTGATCATTTGATCTTGATCTCCACCATTCATACATCTTTAAAACAAAGAGCTCTCTCCTTCTATAAGGATCCACACTCTTGAGTATTGTTATGCTACAAGTTAATCGGTTGAATCCTTGTAATCTTTGTGGAAATCTTCCATTTCCTTGTCCCATTCTATCATCCATGGAATTCTAGTTTAGATTCATGTATTTTATCTTTCATTTTGCAATAATCTAGCTCACATAGTAATTAGTTTGAATCTTGTAACACTCTCATTCTTGTTTAATATAGTTGTATTTTTCATATTAATGTTAGTTTAATCCATATTTGCATTGCATGTTTGAGGAACTCCTTGTGGACACTAGAATTCTTTCTCTTGTCTCAAAGAACCTCCCATTGCATGGTTTACTAGCAAGGAATGTATCTCTAAGGCTCAACTAAGAGCCCTTTACATGCTTAAAATACACTTCTTGCACTCCATGGATAAGGAGCTCTAAGCCAGCATCCAAGCATTCTGATCTCATGGAATCACATGGATAGAAGGGTTTAGAGTGTGAAACATTTATAATGTACAAGAAGGAGCTCTTCAGGATAGACCATTTTCCCAGTGGAAGAAAGTTGGCACTTTTGTCCCCCCTACTGATGTCTCCCCCCCTCCTCCAGTGCAACATCATGATATCATTGAAAAGGCTATCTCTTAGACTATTAGAGTCATCCATAGATTGAGTAGCCTATTGATATCCCAGGCTAGGTCAATGTTACCTCCCCGTGTTGATGATGCTAGTGTGAGTTCATCATCAATGAGCTCATCACTTTTTTGTGTGCCCCATACTTGCATTACATGCAAGAATAGTTGTCTTAGTCCCATAGGTGATATTTCTGAGTATCAGTTTCTATTTAAGGAGGATGATACAATAGACGTGCCTACAAAGACTACATACCCTAATGTGAGAGAGGAGGGGCATGCAGAGCCATGGGATCCTTCTATGTTAGTACGTGTATACATTTTTTTGTTACATAATATGTGATTTAATGTTAATATTTGTAATAGAATAATTTTAACCCATACTGACTTTATACATGTATGTGATCTTCATTCTTGTTTAGTTGATGACTGAGGAGGATCTCAAATAGGTTGATGATGTCATGATCTCAAATATTTCATTTGGCCTTGAGACGTCTACGGTGCATTATGTTGTGTTCTCATTTTTTCTATTTGATATTGGAACATATATGGTTTCTAATCTTTCTTTTCTCTTGTAGGTATCACTTGTTAGTAGGGGGTAGAGCATGAGGGGTGACACACAACCCATTGAAAAGGGAAACATAATTTGGTGCTTTTAAAGTGATTAAAGACTGATGCATTATTGTAAAATATTTCTACTAATGAAATTTAATTACATTCTTTATTGTATAGGTTGTGGCTATCAGTGACGAGTCTAGGGCGATTTGGCATCATAGACCCTCTAGCATTTCCATTTTTAGTGAGAGCCCCATCATATGTATAAGTATCATTTATTTATTATTTTCCTTATTTTCATAAACAAATTCAAAACTAATTTCCATGATATTAACCACTAGGTTTTTGTATCTCATAGGAAACACCTAGTGCACATGAGACGAGATGTCTAAGTTTGTATCTTTTCTCACACAACCATTATATCCAAAGGAGGAGTTGACAGAGGTAAGTTTTAGTTTGAATTCTTGATTATATGTTATAAATTTAGTATTCTATGAATTATAATGTTATATTTTAATTTTTAGATCAATCTAATAAACATACCTGAACATATAAAAGTCACAACAAACCAAGTTTCAGAAATCTTGACATATGAGAGAACTCCTGACAACTATAGGAGGTCGACAAGAGAGGTATTTATGATGAAAGTTTAAAACTGTAAATCTTCATTAAAAAGGTATCATTATGCATTTGAATAATTCAATATTAGATACATAGAATCATTTAAATTTAGTAGTCTAACTTTGGCTTTTCCTTTTGTGTGTATGTAGGAGGCATCTAATCCACCTAGTTCAGCGAAAAGGTTGTATTTTGATGATCCACTAGCAACATAGGATAGTATAGTTTTCATAGGATGAGTCATGAGACATTTTGAGATCGAAAATGCCACATTGTATATAGAAACATTTATATTATATACATTTTGATGGCATGATCAACCAAATTTTGTATATGGATCTATGCATTTTGATATATATTTGCATAATTTTTCTATGGATACATGAACTTTGATATATATATTTGCATAATTTGTCTATGGATACATGTATTTTGATATATATTGTTTTCATTTATGTGCACAAAGATATACATATTAATTTAGTATAGTATTGTTCAATTTATCGTGGATCATGTCTATTGTTCATGTTTATGGAATATCATTCATTTTGATCATGTTTGTTATATTCGATTCAAATGCAATAATTTTTTAAGAATAGTTTAACAACCCTTATTATCAAATGTTCATGTAATGTTTTATTTGAAATTATATCATAAATTTTTAATTTGAAATGATCTCTGCAATCCCTTAGGATGTCTACAATTAGCCAAATCCATGGCCAATTTAGTCTTAAGAGCCCATCTTTGGTTTTATGAGATGTTTCAATATGTACTAGTCGCAAATGTTAAAGGGGCTTTGTGGTCAAAAATAGGGGTGTCACTAGGTTATTGTAGACCTCAATGTGACCATCTTGTAGCATTCCACATTTCACTGATAGCCCCCGCAAGCTCTGAGTTATGACCCTTAGAAGATCGATCTCCAAACACACTTAGAGCATTTTAGAGACTCTTCGGTATGGGGTGGTCGCAAATGTTGTAGGATATCCATGGATAGAACAATGGTGAAACTAGGGTTCACCCACCCATATGGAGCTAATGTCACTAATGATTTAATGCCAAGATCAACAGTTTCAAAGTTACACAATGATGCACTAATGACTAAGGTACATTCCAAGTTTTGGCATCGAGCGAGATCATTGTGCCAAATGAAAATGGAATGGGATCTCTCCAAATTGGATAGGTTAGTGTATATCAAAATATCACTATCCTATAGCATTTAACATTTTACCAATAGCCCCCACAAGCTTTGAGTTACGACCCTTAGAAGATCAATCTCCAAATGCACTTAGAGCATCTTGGAGACCCTTCGATATGGGGTGACCATGAATTTTGCAGACTCTCTGCAACCGAAAAAAGGATGTCACTAGGTTTCACCCACGCATTTAGAGCTCATAGTGCTGACAATTCGATGCCAAGATCAACGGTTTCAAAGTTATGCAATGATGCACCAATGAACTAAGACACTACAAGTTTTGGCGTCAAGCGAGATTGTTGTGCCAAATCCAAAAGTCATCTCTCTAAAATGAGATAGGTTTTTGTATACCTCAACATCACCATCCAATAGTATTTGATGGTTCACCAATAGCCCCCATGAGCTCCAAGTTATGACCCTCGTAAGATCGATATCCAAATGCACTTAGAGCATCTTGGAGACTCTCTGGTACAGTGTGGCCACGAACATTGCAAGATCTCCATAGTTAGAAAGAGGGTGTAACTAGGGTTCACCCACCAATATGAAGCTAATGGTGTTGATGATGTGATGCCAAGATTAGTAGTTTCAAAATTATGTAGTGATGCGCCAATGAACTAAGGCACACTGCAAGTTTTGGGATTGAGCAAGATCACTATGCCAAATCCAAATAGAATGTGATCTCTTCGAAATGAGATAGATTATTTCAGACCTCAACATCACCATCCTATATCATTTGACATTTCATTGATAGCTCCCACAAGCTCTGAGTTACGACCCTCGAAAGATCGATCTCCAAACACACTTAGAGTATCTTAGAGACTCTTCAGTATATGGTGGCCACAAACATTGTAGGCTCTCAATGGTCAAAAAAAGGGTGTCACTAAGGTTCACCTACCCATCCAAAGCTAATGGTGCTAAATATTTGATGCCAAGATCAGTGGTTTCAAAGTTACGCATTGATGCACCAATGAATTGAGGCACACTGCAAGTTTTTGCATTGAGTGAGATCATTGTGCCAAATCCAAACATAATGTGATATCTCCAAAATGAGATAGGTTACTGTAGACCTTAACATCACCATCATGTATCATTCAATTTTTCATTGACATCCCCCACAAGATCTGAGTTATGACCCTTAGAAGATCGATTTCCAAATGCACTTAAAGCATCTTGGAGGCTCTTCGATACATGGTGGCGGTGAACATTGTAGGATCTTTGTGGCTAGAACAAGGGTTTCACTAGGATTCAACCATCCATTAGAAGCTAATGGCACTAAAAATTTGATTCCAAGATCAATGGTTTCAAAGTTACATAGTGATGCACTAATGAACTGAGGCGCACTACAAATTTTGGCACCAAGCTAGATCATTGTGCCTAATCCAAATGAAATTTGATCTCTCTAAAATGAGATAGGTTATTATAGAACTTGACATCACCATCCTATAGCATTTCACATTTCACCATTATCCCCCATGAGCTCCAAGTTATGACCCTCAAAAGATCGATCTCCAAACACACTTAGATAATCCTAGAGACTCTTCAGGACGGGGTGGCTATGAATGTTGCAGGCTCTCCACAGTTGGAACAAGGGTTTTAATAAAGTTCACCCACTCATCTAGAGCTAATGGCACCAACAATTAGATGCCAAGATTAGTTTTTTTAAAGTTACATAGTGATGCACCAATGAACTGAGGTACACTACAAGTTTTGGCATCAAGCAAGATCATTGTGCCAAATCAAAACACAATGTGATCTCTTTGAAATGAAATAGGTTATTGTAGACCTCAAAATCACCATCCTATATAATTTGATGTTCCATTTATATTCCCCATGAGTTCCAAGTTATGACCCTCATAAGATCAATCTTCGAATGTACTTAGAGCATCTTTGAGACTCTTCGGTATGGGGTGGCTGTGAACATTACAAGCTCTGTATGGCCAAAACATGGGTGTGACTAGGATTCACTTTCCTATCCAAAGCTAATGGCACTAATGATTCAATTCCATGATATGGAGTTTCAAAGTTACATAGTGATGCACCGATGAATTAAGGCACAATGCAAGTTTTGGCATCGAGCAAGATCACTATTCTAAATCCAAACAGAATGTGATCTCTCTAAAATGAGATAGATTATTCTAGACCTTAGCATCACCATCTCGTAGTATTCAATGTTTCACTAATATCCCCCATGAGCTTTGAGTTACAACCCTTGGAAGATCAATCTCCAAACACACTTAAAGCATCTTGGAGACTCTTCAGTATGGGTGGTTGCAAACATTGCAGGCTCTCCACAGAGGAAACAAGGGTGTCACTAGGGTTTACCCACCCATTCAAAGCTAATGGAACTGATGATTTGATGCTAAGATCACTAGTTTCAAAGTTATGTAGTGATGCATTTATGAACTGAGGCACACTATAATTTTGGCATTGAGTAAAGGTCATTGTGCCAAATCCAAATAGAATGTGATATCTCTGAAATGAGATAGGTTGTTGTATACCTTGACATCACCATCTTGTAGTATTCTACATTTCACTAATAGCCCCAACAAGCTCTGAGTTATGACCCTTAGAAGATTGATCTCCAAATGCACTTAGAGCATCTTGGAGACTCTTCGGTATGAAGCGGTTGCGAATGTTGCAAGCCCTTCGTGGTTGAAAAAAGGGTGTTTCTAAGGTTCACCTACTCATCTAGAGCTAATGGCATTGATGATTTGGTTCCAAGACCAATGGTTTCAAAGTTACACAATAATGCACCAATGAACTAAGGCACACTGCAAGTTTTGGCATCGAACGAGATTTCTATGCCAAATCCAAATAGAATGTGATCTCTATGAAATGAGATAGGTTATTGCAGACCTTGATATTACCATCTTGTAGTATTTGACATTTCATCAATATCCCCCACATGACCTTGGAAGATCAATCTCCAAAAGCACTTAGCGCATCTTGGAGACTCTTCAGTACAAGGTGGTCGCAAACATTGCAAACTCTCTGTGGTCAAAACATGGGTGTCACTAGGGTTCACTTACCCATGCAAATCTAATAGCACTGATGATTCAATGCCAAGATCAGTAGTTTCAAAGTTACACAGTGATGCACCAATGAACTAAGGCATAGTACAAGTTTTGGCATTAAGCAAGATCACTGTGTCAAATCCAAATAGAATATGATCTCTTTAAAATGAGATAGGTCATTGTAGACCTCAATATCCTTGTCTTGTAGCATTTTATATTTCACTGATAGCCCTCATGAGTTTCATGTTACAACCCTCAAATGATGGATATCCAAGTGCACTTAGAGCATCTTAGAGACTCTTCAGTACAGGGTGGCTGCAAACATTGTAGGCTCTCTATGGTCAGAACAAGGGTGTTACTAGGGTTAGTATTAAGTAAAACCATTAAATTTTAGCTCCCTCAAGTTTTTGGAATTGGGCACAATGCAAGTTTGGCGTTAGTATTAAGTAAAAACATCATTTTTTAGGTCTCTCCACATTAATTATAGTAAGTAAAAATATCCTTGATGCTTACATTAAATCAGCAAGTTTGTATTTACAATATCTCAAGTATTTCATCATTATTACATCAATACACAACTACCAAAAATTGTAGTGTCAAAAATCATAGAATAAAAAATAGAATAATTTTTTCTTCATTCCGCTCCTTATTTAGTGTTTATATTCATGCACAACTACTCTTCATGATGCACCTACATTCCATTATCATAAAATAATTTAGTAAATAATCATATCAAACAAGATAATCATAAATTCATAGAATGATTACGAAAAAAAGAGCATAAGAAGTAAATATACCTAGTCGAGTGTTCTTGTAGGGTCCTCTCTCTGCTTTAGGATCTCCATTTCTTTTTGCTTCTAATAGTCTTTGAATGTGGCAATTATGTTCCTTCTAAGCATGTATGCATGTAGCCATGTTCCAACAACAACAACTAAACTAGTAGGATATGTGAATCCATCATCATCTATAATCAGTTGTGCAAGGTTTTGTTTACCTCTTACACAATGTTCTAACCAATAATTTGATTTCTCATCATTCCTCTATGGTGCAACCAATGAAAAAACTTATTCTGGGTGAAGAAAATCCAACAGATGGTTATTCTTAATTGAACTTTCCATGTCATCATTTATGTAGAGACTATGATAGATAATGGAGAAAGATAATATGGAGCCCATGTGTCCACCCACTCACTCAACTCATTGTGATCTCAATCACATTGAAAACAACTAGGAAAAAGGAAGGCTAGTTGTCATGTCCAAATGGTCTAAGTACTAGAATCAAAGCTCTAGAATGGATGCATTTTTTTTGAATCGCTAATAGTAGCACAATCTAATCTATCACCTATGGATCCTTCCTCAACCAACCAAAAGAATCTGCATACTACTAAATCAAGAGTTCCCCCCTGTGCTAATGTTGAACTACACCAATAAAAAATGCTATGAGCATCAAGAATATCTACTCTTGACATCTTCAATTACTCCTTAACTAGAGCTCTCTTCACACATGCTCCTGCTCCATCATGTTCCCCGTTTCCCATGGCTAGACTCAAAAAAATTCTAAATATGAGGCACCCCCTTCTCTACGTGCATCCTACACAACCAATATAACATGCAAGCATTCTTGAATTGACCTGTGCAATTATCTCACAAAATGATATATCTATCCATAGCAATGCCATGCTCCTATAAGAAATCAAAATAATTCTTGAAACAATGTTGCACAAACTTGTGAGAGTGAGATCTATCATCACTCGTGTAAAAATGGTACTATTTAATAATCTTATGATTATCTTCCACACTATTAGGGGCATGTCTATATGTTATGTGGAAGAAAATAGCAATCTGAATGGAGTTGTAATACTAATATTGTGTCTCATTTTGGAGTTGCATTATGTAGTTTTCTGCAAATTCAACAACTAATATAATAGTGTCAATGGGAAAAGTCTCCTTACACATTCTAAATGTTGATCCAACCACTAAGACCTATGAATATATTTGTCTTGAAATTTGAAATAAAATGAGCCACACTAATTTCTTTCTAATTCACATCTAGAGCCTTCGCCTCCACTCTTCAATGTGTATTTCACCATTTCATATACCTTTTTTTTTACTATTGGCCTCCCAAGATCTTGTTTGCACCCCTCATGGAAACATGTGCCAAACTTGGATAAGCCACCATATTTTGAATATTTCTCATTTAGGCACACATTTCTATAAAAGAAACAATCATCAACTCTAGGATATAAAAATTGATCTATCTAGTCTCTTGATGATTTTGGAAGCCCACTAGCACCACAATTCTCAACCATTTCATTACTATGAAAAGTAGAATGGATGGAGCATAATAGTTCATGGTGCATAGAAAACTCCACATGATATTTGCAACAACATATATTTTGAATCTTAAGTGCCACACAATAAAATGGCTTTAATGATTCAAAAGCCCTTTGTGATATATGAAATCTTGGACGACTCTCTCTAAATTATTTGAGCAACATAGTTTGACTTACCTCCAAATAATGTTTAGGATATCGCATGTGGTCTCTAATGCTAATTCTCAACTTCAACATGTCTTTACCATTGGGTGAGATTCTTGAGATAGAGTGCCAAAACAGTGTAATTTCTTACTTCACATCATCAGTTAGCTTCTTATCAAAACATGAAAGTCTCTCACCAAAAGCTCATGTATCGTCTTATAGAGGATCATTAATACTCTTTTATCTAGTAAGTGCTCTTCTCAAAGTAGTATGATTTAAGTTCAAGTCAATACAATTTTTTCTCGTATATCTATCCTTTCTCAAATGATGACCTACCGAAAAGGTTGTAATAACCCTTCAAGAAACTCTATTGTCCTTCTCCCTGCTATTTTTCCCAATGCTATTGAGAGAACTTAAAATATTCTTCACAATAATGGCATTTCTTTCCATTTTCTTATTGACCTGAATCTTCAATTTGGAAAGCATAGGTCTCATCTTTTGCATCTTTAATAAGTGCATAAAAAGTTGACATTGTTCCACCACTTTCTTGGTGCCAAAAACCATCTTATATAGGTTGTAAGCCCATAATCAAATGGTTCTTTATGCTTTTCTTCCTTCCAAATTACTAATAATCATTTCATCAATTTCAATTATCCATTTTGGTGTTCTAGGACCTTCATTTTGGTTATAATTACAAGATATGTAACATTCCTGCATTTTCATTTTCGACACGGTCAATCATGACATTCATATTATGAATTGGTAAATTCTCATTCTCCAAATTTTTATCTTGGCATTGTCATTATCAATTACTAGATTTTCATTCCCCAACTGAACATATTCATTTTCTAACTCTATGATTTCACCTTCAATGAATACATCGTCAACTTGATTGACATTTAACATACCTTGTCTTCTCCTTCGGTGATTTACCCTATGTCTTTCCCTATATGTTGCAATGTCTTCATTAAATACCTTCCTTTTGCATTTAGCCTTTAAACGACTTCTGCTCCCCATTCTAACAACAATACTAGATACCTAATAAAATCTTGCAATAACCTTTTCAAACAATGGGCCTATTGGTTAAGAATTTTTTCTCCTATGAGATTTTATAACCCAACTCTTTTAATACACAAAGTTTTGGAGAGACAAAAGGATGTTACCAAAAAATATGTTTTCTATCACTACCCTCTAAATTACAAGGTACATTTCCCTTAAGATTTGCAATGATAAGCAATGAATATGTTTTTCTTAGATTGGAAGTGTTGACAAAATAAGCTCTTAATCTAAGAGCAGTAGAGGCTAACCAAATTGTTTGTAGACATAAACAATTTAGGTAAAATGGATTTTGCACAACCTATCATACCCAATGGAATGGCTATAAGAGGTCATCTTGATTTTTTTTGACTTTTACTCCTCTTATGAATGCAGATTAATTGTCTAAATGCAAAAGAGGAAAGGAAGAAGAGACAGACATGAAGGGAAATGGAATTGCTTTAACTATTAGTCTTGAATGAAATAGAATTCAACAAGTTACTAATAGATTCATTCACATTTATCCTTCAATTCCCAATGAAGCTATTTAACATGTCATGAAACAAGCGAGAGGAGAAGTAAAATCACATATGAAAAAGCAAATGGAATCACCTATACTATAATTACCATAGTGAAATGGAATCCACATGGTTGTCATAGAATCACATATAATTGTCCTTCAACTCTCGATGCAAAACTAATCTATGGGAACCAAAACATGAAAAGAAAATTAGATAAATGGAATTATAGAGCCAATTCACCATCAAGTTTTTCATCCCTTGTATTATCAAAAGAGATTACATTTATAGTTTTATGTCATTTCTCAGTTCTAGTAGAGTAACAATGATTCATTAGATAGAAAATAAGAATAAAACATGAAAATATCTAATTTGCAACATGGTTGGAACATGTGGCATCTTCTCCATTGATGATTCTAACTCCATGAGACTTCTAAAACCACACAATGATTGTTCACCTTCATGCAACCTCAAGAATCTTGTAGAAATCTTCATTTTCTTCATATTTTGTTATTTGGTTCCAAGTCCATATAATTAATATTCCAATGGTCACTGCAATTTTGAATTCTCACTATTGATCTAATATTCAATGATCATGATTAAAACTTAATAAACCATCTCATCTTTACCTTGTCACTCCTTTGATCTCTTTACTTAATACAATGATTGACTTTTGATGTTTTGTTGTGTTGACTCAAGATTACACTTAACCCTCTATGATGATGTGAAAGCTCAGATCCTTAACTATTATAGTTAACTCTTTATCATCTTATCAAAAGAGAAAAATGTCACTTCCTTCAATATCTTTATTCATTCAATCATCAACTTCATCATCACAACATTGACCTTGACTTCACTCTACCCTATTGTGATAATGTGATCAAAGGCTTTCATAGCTTCACCATGTTAACTTAGGATTACCTCTAACCATCTGTGACCTTGTAAATAAAGGCTTTTGTAGCTTCACTGAGGTAACTTTGGGTAATCTTTAATCACTTGCAAACCTGCGATAAGTGTTGATCTCTTAAGATCTGATGACTGAGACTTGAAGATCTTAACAATTTCTTCTGCTCTGCGGGTCTAAACATTCCACATGTTATGTTCTCATATTCTCACATTAGTTATCCTTTATGCATCTTTGAAAAGTGGGTAAGCAAGCATCGATGATCTTTCAAAGTTTAACGATTGAATGTATCTTTTCATTTATGTCACATCTTTGAAATTGTCATTCATACAATGTCTTCTTCCGATGTGACGATGTGATGACTGTCTTTTGTGACTTCACAACTTGGAAACCTTTAACTACCTATTTACATGTGATGATGTGATGAATGCCTTAATTAACTACCACCATTCTTCACATCTTAGCAATGTTATCTGTTGGCGCTAAAATTTGCATGGTCAATTTTGAACCCTGTTGAGAAAAATTAGCCCTATAAATGCTTTTAAATGAGATTGTACCCGGTTGTTAGTCTGAGGCCTAAGAGGTGTTTAATGTTTCTAACACCTTTCATTTAGTGCATCTATGTGTTCTATGAAGTTAAACTGACATTTCGAACCATTCTGTGAAGTCCCATTTTGAGCTAGTGTCAAAATTTGCAATTCTGCCCAAGTGTCAAATAGCGATCAGAGGCCCAGTTTGCATCTGAATATCTTTTACCCAGGACTGTGTCATGACTAGTCACTTTGGGGATGTTTAGTGTCCATAATAGAGAACCTATGTTTCAATTTTCAAGTCTTTTCGAATCCGTTTGACTAGGTTTTGCACCCCGCAAAGTTGGTCATTTACTGTTTTGTCTATTTAACTAGTTGATCACAATTCTGGGAAGCCCTGTTCGACCAATCATATCTTTGACCCAGTTGACCCAATTGAAAAAATCCTTTTTGCATTGTGTTCTAGGGGTAAGACACTTCATATATTCCAATTTTGAGATCATGTCAAATCCATTTGATCAGTTTGCCAACATGATCAAAAACCCAGTTTGCATTGTTTTGTTACGGCTAAGGTATCCAGATTGATCCGTACCCCTGTTCGGCATGTTATAACTTTGATCCTGTGATTGGCTAGCCTAAATGGATTGTACCATTGTGTTGTGTCCTAGAAATCCTTGAAGTATGCCAATTCTTAAGTCATGATGAATCCATTTGCATACTTTCTTATGTCCGTACATTTGCCAAAAATCACTTTTTGACACATTTGCCAGTTAAAATTTCCAAGTGCCTATTTTCGGAAATTCGCCAAATGTGCCCGGTGATTCGTCAAGAGCCCAAACTATAGAATTCCATTCTCCTCATGGCAAAGAACCTATATCCCAATTTTCAGAAACCCAAGTGATCAATAACCTAGTTTATGATGCCGAATCCGAGCCCAGTTTATGTTTTTTAACATTGTCTGCCTGCAGGATATTTGAAGTATGGATGTTCGGCAATTAAAATCTTTTGACTGGAAATTCGTCATGGGCTAAAAATTTGCAGTGTGGTAAAGTATACAGGATTGAACACTCATGCCAATTTTTACAACCTGGTTACTTGATTAAGTTAGCTTTTACAGCCACCTGGCAAACCTCCTGACACAATTTGCACAATGGTGCGGAAATGATTAAAATGGAGTTTTAAAGTAATGTTCCTATGATTGTTTTTAATTGCAGTCATTGCTATGGAGTCATTGGATAAATCTACAATGAGACAAAATGATTTACTTTCTAAAATGAATTGGACCACCACGGTGAAATTGAAAGTAAGTTGCATTGGAGAAGAATGAGGTTAGACATAAAAAATGCAGCCGGCTACAAAAAGTAGAGAGCCTTCCAAGGCTGAGTGAAATGCAGGAGACCCCATGCACACAGGTCAAAGAAGTAGCCTTTCTCAAGGCACACACCATAAAAGCAAAAGGCCACGTGAGCAGAGCAGGGCAGCTTTCAAGCAAAGCAGGCCATTCAATACAAAAGGAGTTACCTACAACCACAAAATGACAAAGATAAAGGGCAGTGAGCAGTAGTCAACACCATCATAAGGAAGTTTCAACATCAAAACAAATGAAGAGAGCAGAGCACTAACACAATCAAAGAGCAGGCCATGAAACAAGCTTCCAGTGGTTCAAGACAAAAACATAGCTCATAGCATAAAAAACTAGTCCCAAATGCATTTAAAGGGAAAACATGCAAGAAAAATATCCACGTAGGCAGAGTTTGCAGCAAGAGAGCTTGCACAACCATACAAAAGAAACAAACCACACTTTGTTAAAAGGAATCCTGTTGCAAGTAAAAAGGCAAGCCACAGGAACAGGCCACAGCAAATACCAAAGAACTCAAGCAAATGGCAAAGCAAATAGAGGTCTGTGCATTAAAAGGGATGCCAAAATTGGAAGCTGTAGTAAATAAAAAACATTAATAGCAAGTTGATTGGAGAAGCCAGCAAATAAGGGTAGTCCAAGAATTATATGAAGCCCGTGACAATCAGACCCACGCATATTAAAAATAGAAGCCATGGGCAAATAAAGAGGAGCTCATGTTTTAGTGAGAGATGGATATTCAATGAGAAGGCTGTGCACAGAGAGGAACCAGTCAAAAAGCATTATCCCACATTGGTAAGTGGAGAAGCTATTTCATAGTTTAAATACAATTGCACTCACATAACATTGTGAATTGAAATGTGAGCCTTTTGAAGGCAAAGCTTGACTGTGCGGGTCCCAGTCATCCAACCTGGTGGAAAGAATATATAAATTTTAAATAAAAATGCATGCCCAAATGATGACGTCAGCAATTTAATCCGGCCGGAAAAGTCAAAAATCCGGCAGGTCGCTATGTCGCTTGCCGAAAAATCTCAAAAATCCGGCTAGCGATATAGCGAGGTTGCCGGAAAACTCAAGAATCCGGCAAGGGTCAAATCAGCGAATCAGCACGTGACACATGGCGATATGGTCAAACCAAGTTTGACCCGAGTGAAACATATGGTGGAATTTTCAAAGGTTAAAAAAAAAAAATTAAAATTTTTTTTTTTTTAAAAGATCATGTGGGGTTGATTTTTTAAAATAAATTTAACTTTCATATAGTTTGAAACTATATAAAAGTTAAATTTTTTGCAAAACTACATGGAAGTCATGAACAAGACTGAGATTTTCAAAAGGCAATATCTGGGGCAATTTTTAACCAAATTGGGCACTCCAATATACCATCGGAACCGGGAAGATCTGAATTTTCCAAATTTGAGGTTGGTTCTTGCACAGGTGCTCACCAGTTCGAGTTATAGGTCAATTTGTGTTTCTTGGGCCATTAGCGACAGAATGAGCAAACTTGATTCTAGAGCATCAAAATTGGTTAGAGGGCAATTTTAAAAGCTTGTCGGGATCTGAATATGGAGAAAAATCAACTCTCAGCAATTTTCTTGCATTTTGGAGGTCACTGTGAACTGATTTTCACTTTTACATTGAGTTCTTTTTTTTTATCAAAATCAGTTACATTATTTCATCATTAGGTTGCTAAGATATTTGATGCTCTTGAGAGGTAAAATGAAAAGATTTGATTCACCAGTTGAGGGGAAAGATTAAAGAGTTGTTTTAACCTGTTAAGAAGGTTTTTCAGATAGACAAGTGTCAATTGCAAATCAAATCCGGGAATTGCCTTCTCCATACATATTCTGTCTTCTTCCCTGAAAAAAGGTTGTTGGTTGGTTTTCTTTTTCCAGTTCTTGGAGCTCTGCTCAGGCGGTGAAAGCCACACACCCAGCATTTCTCTTTTGTATTGAGCAACATTCATGTTTTATGCAGATAGTTCTGGTCTGTTAGGTGATTTATGAGTTGTTTCCTGTACATTTCATGTATTTGGTTTCAAGGAAAGCAAATAAAGAGCAGCAAAGGTTTGAAGTTTAGTCTGAATCTTGTCTCCTGATTATGGCTTTGTTAATTCTTCTAATTTGTGATCAAAGAGCATGAATTAGGTTGCATTTCGTTTTGAAATCTATGTGGTTAAAATGTCTTGCTTATGGAACAAAGAACCATGTAATTGCTTGATATTTGTCACAGGGTTTGCAGATTTCATGATAGGATTTTCTGAGTATGAGATTCATTCTGTAGCAGATGTCTATTCACAAGGTGAAAGATAGATCAGGGATCTTAATGTAGAGATACGTTTGAGGTTTCCAGGAGATGTATGGTTATGATTCATTTAATTGCCCAATAGATAAGGCACTGGTCAGAGATAGGATCATTAAGTTCTGTTGTTCATACTTGGGTCTTGCTGTTATCAACATATTAAATCAATTTTCCCTTTTATGTTGAAAGCTACTCAATGTTAACCCACACTTAGCTTGCCAGTTTCATGAGTTATGTTCTTAGCTATTTCATGCTTATGATTCTTGGTTGAGTATAGAAGAAATAAGGGTTGTATCTGCTTCATATTAGATTCAGTGTATGCTTTTACAACTGGTACCATATAAAGAATCTACAGGTCTACCCGCCTAGGTTTTGCAGAGCCTGAAGTAGAAGAAGGGTCATGCCTTATAGTTGGCCTGGTGTCTGAATGGATGTGTTGATAATGGGAGTTAGCTGCCCTTAGATGCATCTTGTTCTCATTAGGGTAATTGGAAATGGGTAACATTTTCAAACACCAACATTATCTTCAAATAGGCTTTAAGTGTGTGTGATTTTGTGATGATTGTTGATCTTTAAGATCTAATAGCTAAGAAAAGAAGATCATTAACTCTTTTTTCTAATTTGTAGTTTGAAAGGTTCCACATATTATATTGTTTCTTCTACAAATCATCACAACTTATACTTCCAATGGTTAGTGTTGACCTGCGATTATGCACCTGACAGTCATCTCTAGCATCTTGTAGCTTCACAACTATTATCCTTAATCTACTAGTCAAGCTTGCAATCAAGGGATTACTTGTTTCGTACTTTCAGAGCTTTTCATATTGATCTAGCACTTAATGTTGTGATCATGCACTAATTTTTTAGTACTAACCTTTGAATTTCTTTCACAATGTTACAACCTTCTCTTCCTATTATTTGTTTAGACCCACGATGTTGTGATGATATTCCAATGTTCAAATACTAACATTTTTGCAAGCCCGCAACTATAGAAATCCTAACTCATCTTTAACTTTGTGACAATTTGATAACATGCTTTTGCATCTTTATGACCTTGACATTGAGTTAATTTGAACATCCTATAAACATGTGATTTGCAACTTTTCACTTCTTCATAGCTCTAACTAGAGGTAACTCCCAACTCCATGTGACCTTGTGATATTTAGTCTTCTGCAATGTGGTTCCACCATTCCACATGTCAAATGCTTGTTTCCCCACATTGGTTATTTCTTTTGCATCTTTGAAAAGCAGGGAAACATCAAGTGTAGTTCAAATAAAATGTGATGATCACAATCGAACTGAAAAAACTTTATGTTATAAGCTTAGATATCTGCCTTTGTGATCTCACAATCCACTAAGTGTTAACTTTTACCACTTACAATCTTACAATTAGGGCATCATTTAAAACCAAAAGAAGATGGGGGCCCAACTGACAAGTAAACTATTGACTTTTCAACTAACCAATGGCATACATTCTTTTGTTAATTGACTATTTAACAGCCCACATAACTTGCTATGATCACATCTGAACCATCCATGCAATTGAATCAAGACACACATTCACTTATCTTTACATTTTGATTTCAAAGGGTTTTGACCATTTCCTATAGCACAATATTACTTTCTCTGCATTTGCAGCTCAATCATCTCTAATGCATCCCATGAAAATCGTAACATAATATGAATCCTTGTCTTTAACCTAATTAATAATAGAATCAGTAAAATATCTAGACCTTCTTCTCATCAAAGGAACGCATAACAAAGCCTCCAAAACCTAATCACCTAGCCTTGGATTAGTGCATTGCTCAGATAATTTCCCACATTAGGTCAGCTCAAACGGGTGATGAGAAGAGAGATCATCCTATGGGCATTCTAGACTTAGACTCAAGACATTGACACACTTGACTTAACTGAAACCTAAAGCAAAAAGGAATGAACAGAAAATTGGGCAACAGGGCCCTAAACAATTTTTTTTTTCTACAATTCCATCAAAAAGCCAAAAAAAATATGATTGTTAGGTCTACAATGATAGAGAATATTTTGGTAAATGTCTACTAGTAAATAGATTCAAGTATCCATCCCATATCAGGTATCTGATCCCAAATCAGATACCCGATATGATATCAACTACCCAAAATCTGCACCCAAAATTTGGAAGGAAATGAAGTGGGGATAATATATAGTATTCATAGTCATATATGTTATTTACTTTAGAACAATTATATATTATTAAATTATATAAGAATATAGTAGTATAATTATATAAAATAGTGTTTATAATAATATATATTATTTATTATATAATCATATATATAGGTGAGAATAATTAAATAAATATATAGAATTTACTTATTATATTATTATATATTATTTTGTAATCGATCATATGGGCTGAATGGGGTCGTAGGCTAACCTACGACTCCCTTCGACCTATTTCATCACAACATGTATCCCTAGGGGTCCTAAGACCCCTAGGGACATATGGTAATCGATCATATGGGTTGAAGGGGATCATAGGCTAACCTACGACCCCCTTCAACCCATTTCATCGTGACATGTGTCCCTAGGGGTCCTAGGACCCCTAGGGACATATCATAATCCATCTTAAGGGTCAAAGGGAGTCGTAGGCCAACCTACTACTGATGCAGAGCCACACCTTGGAAAACTCAAGAGGAATCAGTCACTCAATTGAGTTGCTTCAAGGGGCGTCTACAACCTTCAGGATCACACACGATATATTATAACCACCCATTGTGATTTGGACCAACTGTTCTTATCATTATTATTATTATGAAAACACAACCAGAGATACCTTAGACTCAACTCATAAGACTCTTATAACCATCCACTAGATTCAATAAACAAAACTTTGAAAATAAATCCCCCCAAAAATTTCTTCTTGCTGCCTCCGGATAGACCTGCACTCAGACATGAATAACTTTGGAACTAGAAAATATTTACTCAATCAAACCATTGAGATTTGGCGTAACTAGGTTTCAAACAACATATAAAATTTTTAGAGAAATCCAACAGTTCAAACCTGAGATATTGACCACGCATCAGAGTACATTTTTCTGCAAAACATTGCTTCTTGTTGTCTCTAGATAGACCCGTGAACATACATGTATAACTTTTGAACCAAATAATATTTTCTCAATCAAGCCATTGATATTTTGCATAACTAGGTTTCAAACAACATATAAAAATTTGAGAGAAATCTAATGGTTCAAACCTGAGATATTGACCCCGTATTAGAGTACATTTTTCTGCAAAACATTGCTTCTTGTTGTCTCTAGATAGACCTGTGAATAGACATGTATAACTTTTGAACCAGATC
Source organism: Cupressus sempervirens (assembly GCA_028749045.1). NCBI lineage: Eukaryota > Viridiplantae > Streptophyta > Pinopsida > Cupressales > Cupressaceae > Cupressus > Cupressus sempervirens. The sequence continues at coordinate 347,330,299 of CM053783.1, read as the reverse complement.
AAAACTCTTCAATTTCTATGGTGAAGATGGGCGTAATTAGGCCTATAATAATATATCCAAAGCTCATGAAAATCCAACAGTGCATTTGGGAGATATTACCCACGCACTGAGACTAATTTTCTGCAAACATACCAAATTCGACCCAAAACTAAAACTTTTTAATCTTCTGGAAACTATCAACTTGTTTCCAGTGAGAAGATAAGAAAAATCCGTTCAAAACTTAGACCATCGAAAACTTGCACAAAGGAAAAATGAAAAACATTCCATATCTCTCCAAATTCAATTCCCCCCTGCTACATAGCCGACTGGCTCTCATTTTAAAATTGACTTTCTTTTCCTAATTAAAGGATGTGAAACGTTTTCTTCTTATTTAGAATAGAAGAACGTCTTCTATCCAAAAAAAGGATAAGAATCTGAAACATTTTTTCTACCAATATTAGACAGTCATTTTCTAAATCAAAAATATTCCAAAAACTGCGTACTACCTATTATTGGATTCTAAAAATCATTAAACACTCCACCTACGAACTAAAAAAAAACTATTCTAATTTAAGATCCACACACCTGGTCCTAGGTGGGTATATTTTGAGAGCTTATCGAATTGCTACTCTAGGTATGCCACCACATGTAGGACATTATTACAAACTTCAAAAACTAAAAGCATTTAAAACATAACATTAAATTTCCTATTACATTTTCGACAATGTTGCCTCCTGTAGCGTTTCTCTTCTCTGCCACTGCAGCAACTACCCCCTTCAACCTATTCCATTGTGACATAGGTCCCTAGGAATCCTACAACCCCTAGGGACATATTGTAATCCATCTTAAAGGTTGAAAGGGGTTGTAGGCTAACCTATAACCCCCTTTAACACATTTTATCGTGACATGTGTCCCTAGGCATTTGAGGACCCCTAGGTATATATGGTAATTGATCACATGGGTTGAATGCGGTTGTAGGTTAGCTTATTACCTCCTTCAACCCATTTCATCACAACATGTGTCCCTAGGGGTTATGGCCTACGACCCCCTTTGATCCATTGCATCATGACATGCGTCCCTAGGGGTCCTAGGACCCTTAGGGACATATTGCAATCCATCTTAAGGTCAAAGGGGTTTGTAGGTTATCCTACAACCCCCTTCAACCCATTTAATCATGGCATGTGCCCCTAGGGGTCCAAGGACTCCTAGGGACATATCATAATTGATCATATGGGTCGAATAGGATCATAGGCTAACCACACATCCATATCACAATTTATATATGTAAACTAAAATACCAAATTAAGTATATAAATCAGTAAAACATTTTAACACATGTATGACACAAGATATTTGGTTACCCAAAAACCCTCCAAGGAGAAGGTAAAAATGGGTTGGGGATAACACCCAGAAATCTCCACTACTACAGTAATAAAGTATATCCAATGAAGATTACAATATTTTGATCATGAAACATGATCTACCCTATGAAAGGTCTGCCCTCTTAAAGGCTTACAAGATTGTTAGATCTTACCATGTTAAAGGATTACAAGACCCTGTTAGAAGTGTGCCTGGTAAAAGGATTTTGACTTACAATGAAGTAAGAACCCTGTTAAAGGATTTACAACATCCTATTAAGAATGCTCTGTTAAGAGATTTAACTTATTCACTTGTTAGAATGTCTCGACAATGATCCTTCAATTAGCACTCTATTTCTTGATGACAAATCACCTATTTCTTGATGTGTACTTGATCCTTTTTTATCAAATGTATCTTTATTGTCTTCTAACTCCCTTCCATTGTTCTCCTCTAATTGATTCTGTAATATATTTTAAAATCACAACTCCTTAGTCACCATGAATGCTTTGTTTACACATGCAAATAGTTCACTCTTTTTCTCCTTCCACATTCATAAATTTTTTAGTGTTTTTCCTCCTTAAGAAGACCTAGGTGACTTAGGGTTAGGTATGAATCAACGATTGTGATTCACCCATATTGCCACTTAATCCTTCCCTTTTTTTGATTGGTTGAATGTAATGCATAGGGATTCACAACAAAGATTTATTCTTATCATCTAAGATCTCAAAACAATCCTTAAGTCAACACAAAAATGGTTTACATGGAAGTTTTTGCCATTGCAAACAACTATGTCAAAATTGTATTACTCAGCACTTGAAGTCCCTGATGCTCAGCATTAATTGCAAGTTCAATGATGTAACTTGGCCTCTAAATGACTTGACATCTAAATAACTTGGCAAATATTATTTTCTCAACACTTGAGTGACTCAACACTTACTAAATATCTCTCACTTGGCATATATTGTCTGACAACTTATGCTCAGCATGTATTACTTGTTTGACATGAACTAAGTAAATGACTTAAGTATATTGTCACTCATATGTCAAAACCAATATGACATTAACAATATCCCCCTTTGATATGAGTGGTAAAATACTTGGTCATGCATGAATAACCTTAGCCTTTCAAGCATAACTTAGATATTATCCATTTACATACAAAATTTAAAAACTTCAAAATTTTGCAAAACTTATGACTCGTCATTCATACCTCAAAATTCAATAACAATAACTCACTAACTTGAGTTGATTCTACATATGTTAACTCACTAACTTGAGTTGATTCTGCATATGTTGACTCACTAAATTTGTCTCTGCTTGATCTGTAAAACTTATCTCCTTATCATGCATACTCCCCCTTTTGACACTTATGTCATGAGTTGTACACATATAGTGTGTTTTTCCAACAAATTTTTTTTGACCTCAAGTATTATCTTTAGAGTTGCATCCTAGTTATCACAAGCTACCTCTAATGATTTGATTAGCTAACTCAACAACAAGATGAACTAAGCTCTCATGTGTTGAACTAAGCAAAAACTAGCTACTTGTGAAGTATTTCCATGTGTGGAGTCAGCATATATTGGATGTTGATCATTGTAGCTTGAATGTTTGCATCTTGAGCATGTAGAGATGCCAACAAACCCTGGGAATTCATCAATTTCCTGAAGTGCCTCTGACTCTTAATTGGAGAATGAGGTATAGTTGTACCTATTTTCTTCATATCTCCCTCCAAATAGTCAATATGGCGTTGCACTTCTAGTGTGAATAGAGTTGTATCACATAACTTAGTGTAAAGTGAGAAAATATTCTCTAAGACTTTCTTTACACTATCAATCTTGGTTACTAACTCAACATGACTAAGTGCAAACTTGATATCTTTTCATTTATCTTTCCTTGATACTTTCTCCCAAACCATTCAAGTAATTTCACATTTGAATCTAGGTTTGCATCACTGATCTGTTCTACAATGTTTACGAATTGCTCCATGATAGGATTTTCTTCTTTAGATGCTGGTAGGTTGAATGCATCAAGAAAGATATCCTTGATGTCTTGCAATGCTTTCTTCTACCTAAGCTCCCTTTTGAGTAGTTCTTGTTCCTTTTTCCTTGCAAGTGCATCCTATAGTATGCCCATTTGTTCAATAGTGATAGTTGCAAGGACAAAATTTGGTAGAACAATCACTTCATCCAAGTTTACATCACCAAATGATGTAATCTCATCTATCTTGGATGTACTAGGACTAGGCCTTGATGACTATAGTGGTGTAGCTTCTATGCTCAGCTTGTGAAGTGCTTGACTTGGAGGAGCAATAGTTCCTGGCAAAGTAACTAGTTTTTGAATTGCTAATTGTTCCTCAGGCTACGTAGTCAAGTCTGGCTCTTTAGTCCTCTTATCTTCTTCAATTTTAACTTCAATTGCACCTTGAACTTATGGTGGAGGTGTAGGAGTATCTACTTGACCTATTGGAACTTGTTTCATAGCTTGTGCTTCTGTGGCAACTTTTGGTATTGATATAGTGTGTACCAATTTGCTGATGTTGGTGATGGATGGCTCTTTTCTTTGATACACTAAAAAGGGTAGTGTAGGTTGTATTATAGTAAAATGAGGGGTTTTTATCATTTCTTGTGTTTCTACCTCTGTAGATGTCTTCTCTATCTTGTTAAGTTCATCTACACTCATCAATATTGGATGAATACATGATTGTGCTTTGGTGGTGGTATCTAGCAATATTTTCTACATGTCCTCCTCTATTAGGGGATTGATTTTCTGAGGCACATGATCAAAAACATCCTTGATCAGTATAATTTCAATGTCTTCTTGTGTCACATGTTGTGGACTGGCACTCAGTATTTGTATATCTTGTATACTTTGTTCTATTTGTTGCTCATCTTCTGTTGATGCGTGTACATCTACATTTATCTTAGTGTCTTCCACATGTGCAACTATCTCAACATCAACTATAGTAACCTCAATTACTTCTTGTTCATCTTGTTCATCACCTACCTCAATAGGTGTTTGCTCAATTTTCTTAGGTGTTGTCAGCCCATAAATTACCTTACATAATTGAGTAATCTATTGTACAACATCTTCAATCTTATTCTATAAAATGTTAAAAGCTCAATACTTTGGAGAAAATTTTCTTACATAGTTCTTGGTGGCCTTTGTTATCTCAGATTTATCTAAATCTGGCATCACCCTTGCAAGTGTAGTCTCTCTTATATTTCTCTCTGGTGTGAGACTATATTTCCATCTTTGCTCAACTCTATCATATTGTTCCTTTGGTAGAGAGTTGGCCATCTCAATTGGAATCATCTTAATTGTTGCCATCATGGCATATACTGATTCTTCTAACTTATCTATATCTAACTTTCCAAGTTTATCAAATTCAATATGTGAAAATCCATTTAAATCTACATTATCCTTTACATTTTTACATAGATTATCCAAATCAGAAGAAGGACTATGACTTACCACTTTGAATTGGCTATTATCATTAGATTATGTCCTCTCCTCATCTGATTTGGCTAGAGAAACATACTTACTCTTTGATCTCTTCTCATACTCATTATCTTGTGTAGATTTCCTAGCCTTGGCTTCTTTTGGCTTTGCCACTTCTTGAGCTTTCTTATCAATAGCTCTTGTGTTGGTTTTAATAGCTAGAACTGCAGGCTTAGGTTTTACAACCTTCTTTGGTTTGCTGACTGCTCAGGCTTTATCTTTCCTTTTCTTCTTCTTCTTTGTGGTTTAGGTGCTTCACTAGCTTCTTCTCCCTTGGCACCTTCTTCAAGCTTGACTTCCTCTTCACCTTGATCTTCCCCTTGACCTTGAGTTAGGGCTAGTGGTGCTTGAGCAAGAACATCTTCTTCTTCATCTTCCTTTGCTCCTTCACCAAATTTTTCTTTCAGCTTCTTGACAATTTTTTTTTCTTTCTTATTACTGATGTTTTCTTCAAGTCCATAGTTATCTTTGATTTAGCAACATCATAATTTTCAAAATCAGAAGCCTTAGTATCTACATCTCCTGCAAGCAAAGCTACAATTGTTGCAAATGCCTCATCCACATTGATTTCATATCCTAGAGGTCCTAACCATCTTACCCTTGGAACAATAGCTTGAACATATGTGAAATCAGTATCAACTAGAAAGAAAACATCATTAAAATGTTTCTCAACAAGTGACACTAGAATCCTATGTCTTTGTTTCATAGAGTTCTTAAAATCTTCAAACTAACTAGTCATGACAGACTCAAAGTTCTCTCCCATCTACTCAATTAATTCACTTATTTGTACTGCAATAGATCTATTTGTATTCCAAGCTATCTTTCCAAAGGAAGGAAATTTGTTTTGCACAATAAAAATATACATACAAGGATTGATCCAAACTTGCATTGTGCACTCTTGGTTTTTCTTATAGCTCCCAAGTTTTCTGACAATTGTTGCAATTGTAGCTCAGCAAGGTCATAAGTATCATCCTTCTTCACTATCTTGTAGCCTACATCAATAGCAATACAAGGTACATTGTTTAGCTTGCTTGATTGAAAGAATTTGTTTGAAGCGATCCTTACTACAAAAGCAATTAGGGGATCAAAGATGGTATCAATTGTCATTCCTCTTTTGTTCCACATTGTCTGTGTGTTTTTCTCAATAAACTCTTTTGCATTGCTTCTCATGGTTTTGGGTCTATTTAGCATTGGATACCTAGTTACCCTCTACACAATCTTCTTAGTGATCTTGATAGGTGCATTCTCTAACCATACAAAATTATCATGAATTATGCTCAAGACAATCTTTATCCATTCTTTTTTAAAGACGTTTGGAAATTCTAGGATACGGGTTAAACCTTTTCTCTCTATAATATTGTATTCCTCCTTTAGTACTCCATTTTCACACAATTTTCCATATAGGTCTTTGATTTCCAAATCTCCTATGCTACCCACCTTGCATGTGTAATAGCATTTCACATCTTGAATCATTAAGACTTGTGGTGGGATCATGGATAATGCACCAAACAGGTCTTGTTTATAAGGAATGTCAGGAATTGGCTTTAAATTTGGTTTTCTAATCTCATTTCTGATAAGTTGAACATTTAAAACTCATTTTCCCTCTATGACCTTAGCAGTAGAAGAACTAGATACCATTTTAATACCTAGGGTTTGCACAAATTCAAAACAATGTAGCTCGGCACACAATAAATACCTTCACAAACCTGATGAATAATATCGAACGATGGTTGAATTTACTCTGTAAATGCTTGGAATGATCTCTTCAATTTTCCTTTAGCTCTTCATGCTCTCTCCAGTTTTGAATGATGTCAAATCAACCAAAAATTGATCAAATAAACCATAAAACCTTGCATTTAATGCTCAATGTTTACCTAGCTATAAGCTCAGCTTGAAAATAAATTTCAACTTACTTAGCTTCCATGTAGTTCCCTTTATGCTCGGAAACCATTATCAGCTCGGTCAACACTATCACTTGCAACAGCTCAGCACTAACTATATTTCACTCGGTAATCATAGTGAAATTTTTCATTCTTAGTAGTAACATGAAAACTGATATAATTTAAAGATTTCTTCTAGATTATTAACAACACTTTGCATCTTTCTTCATGCAAATATAAACTTCTTATAACTAAATCCTTGGAACTGATGTATAGTATATCTTTTGAGTATCAGTCCCACACATACCTCATGATTGTTTAATTAGAGGTGGTGTGATCACCTAACCCATTGGGTGAAGTGATCCCATCTAAACTTGATATGTTGCAATCTTCCTTTTTCTTCCAAGTCTTGTTCATCTCATCTCTGACATTTTCAACATTTTCCTTTCCTTTTCCTTTTTTGAACTCACTGCTCAGTGCCTTTGACCTTGTTGGACAATTCCTTCTTATGTGACCAGTCTTTAAACAACTAAAATATGTAGTTTGACTCAACCATCTTTTGTAGTAACTTTTGAAATGTGTTCTTATGCAATTTTCAGAAACATGTCCATACTCTTGACAATAGTGACAACTATACCTAGTATTATAATCCCAATTATAAGAGTTTTTATTGTGCTTTACTTTTTTCTTCTTATTTGATGACCATTTAGGCTTGAATCTACACTCATATGCTTTGTGTCCATACTTATGATAGTTATAGAAATACCCTTCAAATATTTGTGTGCTTATGGTTTTTGTTCTATATGCATGTGCCTAATGTCCTTGCTTGTTCCATTTGTGGTGATGACCCATGAACTTCTTCTTAGGATTCTAATTTGTAGTCTTGCTCCTACAATCATTCACAATATGACCTATCTTACCACAATTATGACAAGTAGGTTTGGAGTTCTTACCATTAACATTCCTTTGTTCATCTTTTTTAGATGATTCTCCTTCTTTAGTACTAATATAACCTAATCCATTGATATCATTCTTGGATCTAGGAGATCTCATCAATCGCTCAAAATACTTGATAGCTTCACTAGTTCTGTTGAAGCTTTCAACAATTTTTTTTCTCTTTTCAGATAATTTCTCAAATTTTCAGTCTGCAACTTCAATATTGTGATCCCAATATCTTTCCATTCAGTTCATGATTTGCAATCATCATTTGATTCAATGTTTCCAATTGCATGTGAGCAATCCTATTTATCTCTGTTGTTTTCTCTTCTAGTCTGTTGGTCAATATCCTTTTGTCATCTTCAATCATGACTTTTTCCTCCTCAACTTTCTTCTTTTTCTCAATCACTTCACATAGCAATACTGATTGGACTTCTTGTTCTATCTTGAGATTTTTGACCTCTTCGATTAGGCTTCCATTCTTTTTCATTAGATCCGCAATTGTTGCATCAACTTCTCTTGGGTTTCCATTTGCAAACAATTTAGTAGTGTCAATCTCTTGGTAATGTGTGTCATTTTCTTCAATGACTATCTCTCTCCTTCTTTTCAATGATCGCTTTAACTCTCTTTTTTTTTTTATTCAACTAATGTAGGGAAAATTGTATTTGAACCTTCTAGTTCTCAATAGTCTTTCCCAACTTGTAGACTTTCATTTCCAAGATCTTTCCTCAAATCTGCAAAGCTTTTCTTTTAGAGAACTATGCTCTGATACCAATTGTTGGAAATAAAATTGGGGAAGTAAAATATAAGAGGGGGGGGGGGGGGGGGGGGGGGGGTGGGTGAATGAGCTTAAAACTTCAACCTTAAAATCATTCACCACACATCCATTTCACTGTATATATATATATATATATATATAAACTAAAATACCAAATTAAGCATTTACATCCATAGTATGAAAGTAAAACATTTTAACACATGTATGACACAAAATATTTGGTTACCCGAAAACCTTCCAAGGAGAAGGTAAAACAAGGGTGGGGATGACACCCACAAATCTCCACCACTATAGTAATAAAGTGTATCTAATGAAGGTTACAATGTTTTGATCATGAAACATGATCTACCCTATGAAAATTTTGCCCTGTTAAAGGCTTACAAGATTGTTAGATCTTATCTTGTTAAAGGATTTTAACACCTTGTTAGAAGTGTGCCTAGTAAAAGGGCTTTGAGTTACAATGAAGTAAGCACCCTGTTAAAGGATTTACAACAACTTGTTAAGACTACTCTATTAAGAGATTTGACTAATTCACTTGTTAAAATGTCTTAGCAATTATCCTTCAATTAACACTCTGTTGCTTGATGACAGATCACCTCTTTCTTGATGTGTACTTGATCCTTTTTTTATAAGATGTATCTCTATTGTCTTCTAAATAATTCTACAATGTATTATCAAATCAAAACTCCTTAGTCACCATGAATGCTCTATTTGTGCATGCAAACACTTCACTCTTTTTCTCCTTCCACATTCATAAAAAGTTTGGGGTTTTTCCTCCTTAAAAAGACCTAGGTGACTTAGGGTTAGGTATGAACCAACAATTGTGATTCGCCCATATTGTTGCTTAATCCTTCCCTTTTTCTTATTGGCTAATCCTTCCCATATTGTGATTCACCCATGTAATGCATTGGGATTCATAATAAAGATTTGTTCTTATCATCTAAGATCTCAAAAAAATTCTTAAGTTAGAAAAAAATAGTTTACATAGAAGTTTGTGCTATTACAAACAACAATGTCAAAACTATATTACTCAGCATTTGAAGTCTCTGATGCTCGACATTAACTACAACTTCAATGTTGTAACTCAGCCTCTAAATGACTTGGCATCCATTGATCACTTGGCATCTGAATAACTTGGCACATACTATCTACTTGGCACTTGAGTGACTCGACACTTGCTACTTGACACTTACTAAAGATCTCTTGCTTAACATATACTATTTGACAAATTATGCATGGCATGTATTACTTGTTTGGCATGAACTAAGTAAATGACTTTATTATATTGTCACTCATATGTCAAAACCAATCTAAGATTAATAGAAAGACCCCTAAGGACTTATGATAATTGATCATATGGGTTGAATGGGGTCGTAGGGTAACCTACGGCCACCTTCAACCCATTTCATCGTGACATGTGTCCCTAGGGGTATTAGGATCCCTAGGGACATATGGTAATGGATCATATGGATTGAAATGGGTTGTAGGCTAACCTATGACCCCCTTCATCCTATTGCATAACAACATGTCTCCCTAGACGTCCTAGGACTCCTAGGAACATATGGTAATTAATCATATGGGTCGAAGAGGGTCGTAGACTAACCATCAACCCGCTTCAACCCATTTCATCACAATATGTGTCCCTAAGGGTCCTAGTACCCCTAAGGACATATCAGAATCCATCTTAAGGGTCGAGTGGGGTCGTAGGCTAAGCTATGACCCCCTTCGACCTATTTCATCCTAACATGTGTCCTAGTGGTCCTAAGACCCCTAGGCACATATGGTAATCAATATTATGGGTCAAAGGGGATCATAGGCTTACCTACTACCCCCTTCAACCCATTTCATCACGACATGTGTCCTTAGGGGTCCTAGGACCCATAGGGACATATGGTAATCAATCATATGGGTCAAAGGGCCCGGTCGTAGGCTAACCTACGACCCCCTTCAACCCATTTCATCATGATAGTTGTCCCCCTAGGGACATATGGCAATCGATCATATGGGTCGAAGGGGATGATAGGCTAACTTACAACCCCCTTTGACCCATTTCATCTTGACATGTGTCCTTAGGGGTCCTACCCCTAGGAACATATGGTAATTGATCATATGGGTCAAATGGGTTTGTAAGCTAACCTACAACTCCTTTCAACCCATTTCATCATAATGTGTGTCCTTAAGGGTCCTAGGACCCCTAGGGACATATACTAATCAATCAAATGGGTTGAATGGTTTTGTAGGCTAATGTACAAGCTCCTTCTACCCATTTCATCATGATGTCTTTCCCTACGAATCCTAGGACCCCTAGGCACATATGGTAATCGATAATATGGGTTGAAGGGGGTTATAGGCTGACCTACAACCCCCTTCATCTCATTTCATCTTGACATGTGTTCCTAGGGTTCATAGGACCCTAGGGACATATCGTAATTTAATAAAGTATATAATACTATGCAATAATTTCTAATGCTATGTTACAATATATATTATAGTATTATATGTAATAATATATTTAATATTATATATAATAATAGTAATATATAGGAAATATTTATAATATTATAGATAATATAGAATACTATATAATAATATATAGTGCTATGATCCTAATATACTATCTAATCATATTTAATATCATATATAATATTATAACAATAAAATTTATTTTGTGGCATATAATAATAAAATAAAAAGTAAGAATATTCAAATGTCATTATATCTTAAATGTAAAAACATATTTAAATATGTTTGTAAGGCTTTTTCTTGAAAATGTACAATTGGTTCCCACTATCTCAAATTTAAAATTTTGTATTTTGTCGCCACATTTCGGGTACCCAAGTTTAAATCGAGCACCCAATCTAGGATCGGAGTCCCGATAAGGGTTTTTATTTACCAAACCTCTTTAGGTAACTCAAAAAACATGTTTGAGACATGTTTTCCTAACATTCAGACTTCAACTGGCCTTCTGACAATATTTTTTCCATCCATGTACAATGAAACAAAAAGGGTTTTTGAGAACACTCTCATGATTTCATCAATATAATTGTTTTTAAATTATGAGTTTGATAAGTATTTATTAGTTAATTTTTAATAAAGACATTTTTATACTAATTGAAAAATAGCTATAACTTTCAAACGGTATTTTTTTTTGAAATCCAAAAGTTGCATCACATTCTATGCTTCGCCTAGTAGAAGAAAAAAACTTATTTTGTAAAGTTTTCATTTAGCTAAGGTGGTTAGACATGGGAGGTTTTTTTATTCTGAAAAAATTATAGTATAAACTTCATATTGAATTATTTATTTGGAATAAAATACCAAAAAATATGTGTCACATTTGGGCATGAGTCTACTTTTTATATCTATAATTATATTCAAAAATATTATCATTTGATTTTGATTAAGGTAGTTGGACATACACCTACTTTTTATTTTTACCCTAAAAATTTTGTAGTACTAATTAAAATCCAAAATGTTCACAAATCAAATCATTTTTTCTCCAAATAAGGCCTAGTAGTTTAGAAACTACATTCAATTTCCTACAGATTCTTTTCATACAACTTTTTGATATAAAGCTCATGACTACTTTAAAATTATATGTGAAGTTAACATAACCTTGATTTGTTGGTTTTTCACTACCACTTAAGGCCATAGTTTGGTTGACCATAATCCTATACATACCCTAAGGATTAGGGGAGATTGGTAGTTTAATGTTGCATTAGGAATCTATAGATTTTGACGGTAGAATAAAATAATAGATAGTTAAAATTTGTATATAACTTCGAGCATTTATCACTCAAGAATTGAAACATTTAAAAATAAATTAAAAATTATTATACAATAAATTCTACTTGAAGAAAATATTTTAAAATAAATTTAACTAATTGTTGAATTGATAAAATTGATATCTAAATAATTTTTTCAAATATAATTTAACATATCAGACAATATTAAAATTAATTAGAAAATAAAATCAATATTAAGAATTTATTTTTTTAACTAGATTGTTGGTAGTGATGTAATTGATGTTCATTTGTTTTATAATCATTAATCAATGTGATGTAATTGACATAGGATTAGGTAGATGTATAATATATTTGCCTTATTCTTTTTTATATGCTTTGTGACATCATATAGAGTTTAATTAAAACTTATTCTAAGCATGACATCATTTTAGATTTATATTGTTTAAATTAATCCCATCAAAGAAATATGAATATTAACATAAATTAGGTAGCACTAATACTGCTTGTTAGAGTAATAAGATATTTTTGTTAGGATTAACGAGACAAAAATAAAAATTACATGCAAATACATCCATTATTAGAAAATAATAAAATATACAGAAGAGAACACAAGACACAAAGATTGAACATGGTTCACCCAATCCCTGGGCTATGTACACCAAACAATGAGTCTAATATTTTTATTATCTAGTGATTACAACCTTATTACAATCTATAATCCCTTACAAGTCAATATCAAGGCAAGAAGCTACTATCTCATCACATATTATGAAATCCCTAACCCTAACCCATTTTATACAAACTTTTGTCAGTTAGAAAATGAGTGCTAGATAATTTTGACAAGTTAACCTAAAAAAATGGTGAGTGAACCTTGAGAAATGGTTGATGAGTCAACTCACAATCCTTGACAAGTCAACCAAAAAAAAAGTGTGGCAATCCATCAAACCCTAAAGAATTTATAAAAAGTGTACAATACTTCCTTGATCAGTCACCACATATCAACAATCTTCCACTTGGGGAGCGATCAAGCTCCACACTAAACCACTCCCACTTGGAGACTAGCCTTGTAGCAATATTGCTATCACACGAGGATCCCACTAGATCGAACTACCCTAGAATCAATTGTTCCTTTATTCTATTTAGTCTAGAATATCAATCGATGTTGAAAAGGAGTTCAACTTCACCCTTGTCACTACATATGTGAAGATATTTGTTGGATTAACATTTTTACATTTATCTTGTGTATCTTTAACCATCCATCATCAAAAACTGACCAAGTGAAATGGTACCACAACTATATGTGTTTTGTCTTTGAATGTGGAGTAGAATTCTTTGCAAGATGGATGACACTCTTGACTATTTGTATACATAATTCTTTGCTAGAGGGAGTGGGCATTAGGGGTTCATGAGAGAGAAAGAGAGAGAGAAAGGTTATAAATATATGTGATTGTATATACAAAAATAGAATTAAAAAAATTAATTATATATGAATTTATTTATATACTTATAAGTATCTAGTTATAAACATATATAATACTTAATTATATATTAATTCAATTATAAATACATAAAACCTTTAATTATATTTAAATTTATTTTTATACTTATTGGTGGAATATTTAGAATAATTGAGAGGGGGGCAGACTAAATCAGTTATCCAAGGTCCAAATGTATAAATAAAACTTTTGCGTACTTCAATGAATACATGTGCATGCATTGATTAGATCATCCATTATCTCAAACTTATGCATATTGTTGTCCTAGGTCAAAATAACTTTACAAAAATGTAAACATGAAACATAACGAAATCATTCACACAATTTGATACAAGGATTTAATGTGGAAACTCAATTTGGGAAAAACCACCAGTAACATGCTACTAATTTTCAGTCTTCTAAAGTGAGCCCTATGAGTAGCCAACCCAATTAAAGGTTACAATACACAATGTAAATGTGACCTTGATTAAATAATTTCAATCACCTTGTTAGGAGTGAGCCTTGTTAGAGGGCTTCAGAACATCCGATTAGAATGTCACCTGGTTAAAGCATTTACTTATGACTATTAGGTCAACCTTAATCCAATGGATTTATCCAAACTGATATAGTTCTTAGAAAGTAACAACATGACTTGATCTGATAAATAAAACAACTCACTTGCAAAGTTCAATTCTCACATTCATCTCACCATTCTACTTGGCATTCATTCTCCTTCATCTCCCATTTCTTGTTCACCCTTCAAGCCTTCACCATCTTAAGCCTCCTTGCTTAGTATGCCAACTGGAGACTCATTCCTTTGGCCTCCATATGAAGCAACATCTCTAGACTCCCTTGTCTATATTTGGTTTGCACTCTTGACAATTTTCTTATGGACTATTATCTCCTTAAATAGAGAATTTTTATCTTTTTCCACTTAATCTCGATTGTCCATCTTAGGGTTAGGTTAGATTCATCAAATCTACCCTCTTTTCCATTTAAATTCCTCTAAAAACTTCTCTTACAATCCTCATTAAATTCATCTCAAAATGGTTTATCTTGAATTCTATACCACCAACTCATCATACTTATCTTCAACATGCTACACACAATTTAAGAAATCAACTATGTGAGCTTATATTTGTCAAATCTTTGATCAAACTAATTTTACTATCACTCTACAATTACATGTTGTTTACTTGGCAATAACAATCTTTTGATGCTTGGTCAACACTAGGTTGCTCGACATGAATTAATCCTTCACTCGATTAGTACTGCCATTCTTTGACACACAGCACATAATCTATTTTTCTTTAATGCAGCTAGTAATCTTCTTTTCTTGGCACCCACTAAACTTTTCTCATTTATAACCAACTTTCTACTTGGCCTGAACTAAATGTTCGAATTACACTATTTTCTCAGTTAGGCTTGGTAGACATATTCTTTTTCCTTAGTCTACTTCTTGTCTTAGCTTAAGTATCCTTTCATTGTAGCCTTAAGTAGATAAACAATACAAGAGATCAGCAAAGTCTTATCTGGTCTTAGTGGTCCATTTTATACACCATATAACTCTACCTTTCTCTAGGTACTCTTGTTATCCTTCCTTTTCAAATCCTCTCCATCAATCAATCAAATAATAGCATTCTAACCAAAATAAGCAATTGTCTTACCAGCAAGTTGTAGGTTTGACATTAGTGAAAAAATAATGATTTTTGACATGATAGGTTGCTACAATCTCCCTCATTTGTATACTTCAACCATCCCTATCTTTGGCAATGATGGCAAACCAATACCAACAACAATACTAAAAAGAGACTTAATACCTTGTATTGAAATCTCTCCCTCTATCATTATGTGTCCATCTGTATCTAATCTCTCTTCTGATATCTCCCTTTTTATCTAATCTCACCCTCTTTGAAAACAATTCCAAAGACTTATCATCTATTCATGCTAATATCTATAATTTAGGTTCTTCTTGATAATATTATCCCTCTGTCACCTTGCTTGTCACTGTTAATATTTGGTTTCAGTGCCTTCTCTACTTTAGATAGTCCCTAAAGTAAGATCCACTGCATCAAGTTGTAAAGTATGTCATTCATCTCGGTTGATACAGGGCACTACTCTACTTCTTCAAGTAGCTTTAGATAGGGTATCACCCCTAGCTTATCTCTTAAATTTTCATGTGCATCCTTAGGTAAAGCCTTTGTGAATATATCATCTATTTGTTCCTTTGTATTCACATATTCCATTCTCACTTCCTTTTCTTTAACCAATTCTCTTAAGTAATGATACTTGATTGCATTGTACTTTCTCTTTGTGTGCATCACATGGTTCTTTGATATGTTTATAGCATTTTTATTGTCATGGTAGATTACCATGGGTTCATTGATTTTTTCCTTCATTCCTTTGAGTAGCTATTTGATCCACGCCACATTTGTACAATTCACTACAGTAACCACATATTCAACTTCAATAGTAGATTGTGAAATACAATTTTGTTTCTTACTAGTCTAGGAAACTAATCTTTTTCCTAAGAAAAATGCTCCACCACTTGTGCTTATCATCAATGCTTGCAGCCCAATCGACATCTATATAGGATCTCAAGTAGTGATTTTTTTAGTGGCAAATCTTTGCCAATTGGCTATTCCATATCTTTAGGAAATCACAATTTGGCGAATAAAACCTACATATGGGGTCAACCACGTCACCGAAATATTAAATTATTTGGGTCCAAATCCCATGCTAATTGCTCATTAGTTTACACATATTTGGTCCCAAATCCCAATTCAATAGCCAATGTAATCTACATTTAGAATACAATTATTTTAAAATTTTCACCAACATTTCCCTAATGTTTTCTTATTGGACAATGTTATTTCACCCTTAAAATAAAATAATACTTTCCCTCGAGTTGAGAATCACCTATGATTTTACTGACACGTGTCTCCAACTACCCCCAATTAGCCAAATGTTTTGGTCTTTGGGACAAGTGTCCTAATTTTGGGAGCATTTAGACTTTATGGTATGTCATTTAAAATTAGGCCTGAAATAGATCTACAGTCATTGATCTATATTACATTGATGGTCCAAATTAATCCCTTTCACCATAAAAATGATAACATTAAAAGTGATGACGACAAAGTTGGCAATAAAAAAGGACACATTATTAATTTAATCTTAATGGATTGGCATACTACAAGTATACTATATAGTGTACACTTGGCAAGTGGGCCATAGACCACTTGTGACTCTATATATTCACCAAAAAATTAAATAATCTCTCTTTGGAAATTGACATATTAGCCAACTATATTAATATTTTGTGTTATATGAAATAATTAATTTTTCTCTTACATTACGAAAATGTTTGACCAACAAAAAAAATCACCTACATTTATTTTCATACCAAAAAAAAAATTAATTCGCCACGGTTATTATTAAATTTTGATAAGGAAAGGAAAATTTTGCCAATAGAAAATAAATTTCTCCCTTGGCTCGAATGAAAAAATTGGTCTCGGTTAGAAAGTTTTCTTGCATATTTAATGTTGAATTCACTAGCATTTTACATATTTTTCTTAGGAGGGGTTTCTTAAAGTTAACCCTGATCTCAAGTCAAACTTATCATTCTTCTTATAGTATATACCATAGTCCTTTATTCCTTTAAAGTATCTCATAATCCTTTTAACATCCATTAAGTGATTCTCCTCAGGATTTACGGAAAATCTTGCAACAATCCTAACATCTACTGCAATATCAGGTCTGCTATGAACTACATATTACAATTTTCCAATCTTAGACCTATATAACGTTTGATTTACCTCAACAAAATCATTAATCTTATATAGTTTATTTCATTTCACCGTGGGAGAGCTAACTGGTTTTGAATCTTCCATACCAAAAGTCTTCAATATTTCCTTTGCATACTAGGACTAAGTAATGTAAATACCATATTTCATCTAATATACTTGCAATCCAACAAAGAACTTTATCTCTACAAACATGGACATCTCAAATTCTTTCATCATTTCATTTGCAAATGTCTTACATAATGTATTTTTTCCTCCAAATATGATATCATCCACAAATATTTCAGCTAGCAAAATTCCTTTACCTCCTTTTGTCTTGGATTATAAGTTGTTTTCATCAGTCTTCTTAAAACCAATATTCACAAGATAATTGTTTAGTCTTTCATACCATGCTCTGGGAGCTTGCTTTAAACCATATAAAGCCTTGTGCAATCTACACATGTTCTTATTGTTTGGATCAAAAAATCCTTCAGGCTATTCAATGTCAGCCTCCTCTTCTAGTATACCATTCAGAAATTTTGACTTCACATACATCTGATATACTTTGAATCCTTTGTAAGAAGAGTAAGCAAGAAAAGTTCTTACTCCTTCCAATCTTGCAATTGGAGCAAATGTCTCTCCATAATTGATTCCCTCTTCTTGTGCATAACCTTTGCAAACTAATCTTTCCTTATTCCTTGTTACTTCACCATTCTCATCAAATTTGTTTCTGTACACCCACTTTGTTCCAATAAAATTCTTGTTCTCAAGTCTAGGTGCTAGTGTCCAAGTTTTTTTCTTCTCAGTCTGATCAATTTCTTCATTCATGGCTTGAATTCAGTCTTCATTCTCTAGAGTATCCTTCACTGAATTGGGTTTATGTATGCTTAACAAGCATGTTTCATTTCTTAGTCCATTCCTTCTCATTGGTTCACTCTCTTTATCTCCAATGATTTTTTCAACAGGATGATGTCTTTAGACATATTTTGACAATCTTGGCTCTAGTCTTCTTTCTTCAACAATAGGTCTTTCATGAAGTTCAATTTCAGGTTCATTATGCACTTCTATATCAGGTAACTCAGCATTCCTTTCTTGTAAACTAATCTCGGCATCTAAATGTGTCTCAGCTCTTGAATGCAACTTGACATCCATTATATTTGACTTGGCAGTGACTGATTCTTGTTGATTAGAAACTTGATTCTTAGTATCATCAAGATTAGTAGACATGCCTTCATAGTAGTACACAAAGGTTTTATAATCTTCAAGTTCCTTCTTTTTTTGATCTTCATTTACCCCTGTATATTCATCAACTTTTGTTAGAAATAGATAATACTGAGAGGAGGGTGAATCAATATTCTACAAACTTTTGCCCACAGCTGAATATTTTTAATTGCTTTATAACTTCCATATGAAAGTAAACCAACAATTATAAATAGTAAATATAACCATACACATGGAGAACTCATAACACTATTATTTGTTAACTAGGAAAACCCTGGTGGGGATGATACCCACTAGATGATTCACTAAACAATAGGATATGGTTAAGGATATTAACCTTGTTAGGATTCTATGAAGTACATATAGTATCTCGAGTCCTTGTTAGAGGACTAGACCTTGTTAGAAGCCTCAACCTTGTTAGTGTTGGAATTACAATAGGAAAGGTAAACTTATGAGAGGAGGGGGGGTGGTGAATTAGTAGTTTATACTTAGACCCATAAAACTTTCACCACACATCCATCTCATGCATTCAATGAGTAAACTAAAATAATATGTAAAGCATATACATCTAAATCATGTAAACACATAAGAAATCATGCACATATGACACCAGATATGATTACCCAAAAACCCTACAATGAGAAGGTAAAATTGGGGTGGGGATGACACCCAAAAATCTTCATTACTGTAATAATAAAGTTTATCCAATGAAGGTTACAATGTTTTGACCATGAAACATGATCTACCCTGTGAAAGGTTTGCCCTGTTAAAGGCTTACAAAGACTATTAGGTCTCACCTTGTTACAAGATTTCAACACCCTATTAGAAGTGTGCCTTGCTAAAGGAATTTAACTTACAACTAAGTAAGAACCTTGTTAGAGGATTTCATACAGCCTATTAGGACTACTATGTTAAGCGATTTTGACTGAAATCACCTGTTAGAATGTCTCAGCTTTGATCCTACAGTTAGCACTTGCTTGCTTGATAATAGATCACCTCTAAACTAATGTCTTCTTGATCCTTCTTGATCAGATGTCTCTTTGTTGTATCTTTTTCCTTTCCTTTGTTCTGCTCTAACTGATTTTGCAATGTTGTTTCACTTCACAACTTCTAAGCCACCATGAATGCTCTATTTACACATGAAAACTTCTCTCTTCACTCCTTCAATTTCTTACACACTCGCTCATAAAGAGTTTAGGATTTCATCCCCCTTACGAAGACTTAGTGACTTAGGGTTAGGTATGAATCTATGATTGAGATTCATCCATTTTCCTGCTTAATCCTTCCCATTTTTTGATTGGCTACATGTAATTGCATAGGGAATCCAACTAGAGATTTGTCCTTATCTCCAAAATATCATAATTTACCTTTAAGTTAGCTCAAAAATGGTTTACATAGTTGTTTGTGCCTTTACAAACAAATATGTCAAAACTATCTTACTTGACATCTGAAGTCTCTAATGCTCGACATACACTAATCTCTCTGTTGTGACTCGGCACCTGTATTGCTTAGCATCCACTATTTACTTAGCTCTTATATCACTCGACATATACTATCTGCTCAGCACTTGAGTGACTCAATACATGAGTGGCTTGGCACTCACTATGACTCGACATGGTCTAATATATACATGTTGTGCTCTGCATGTACTACTTGTTCGACATGAACTAAGTAAATAACTTAAGTGTGTTGACACTCACTTGTCAAAACCAATCTGAGATCAACAATCTCCCCCCTTGACATGATTGTCAAAAAACACTTGAGTATATATTATCATCCTTAATATTAGGAGCATAACATATCTTAACTCGACTTATATACAAAACTTCAAAATGTCAAAATCTTGTAAAAACTTGTATACCTCAAAATTTTATAACTCCCCCTGAGTTGATATGTCTGTTCTATATCCAAAATTATGTATTCTTGCTGAGTAAACATGTCTCTGCTGATACACTTTGACTTCATGATATATTTTGCTAATACTCTTTCATCTGATATTTCTTGTATTTTGATGTTTTTTCTCTCTTTTCTTGTTCTCCCCCATTCTCTCATGCCATTCTCCCCCTTTTCTCTATTTCTCCCCCAAAAATATGTCTCGCCCTTTTATCTTATTCTCCCCCTTTTTGACACTTATGTCAATGGGCTATACACTTATTGTGTGTTTGTCCAAAAAAGATTTATTGACATCCAATATCATCTTAAGAGTTGTATCACAATTCTCACATGCTACATCCAATGGCTTCATTTGGATTGCTAGCTCGGCAGCAAGGTGGACTAGACCATCTAAGGTAGAAAGATTTGGGTCTTCCTTCATTACAGTTTCACCATAGCCTAGCTCCCTATGAAAAATTTCCATATGGAGGGTGAGATTTGCATGGATGCTACTTGGTTTAGCCCTTATGTTGGCCTCATATGTTGTTAATATAGCTAATTGAGTTTGTGTTTGAAGCAATGTTCTAAAATGCTTCTCACTCTTACCTAGATTCATTGATAGTTTTGCACCTGATGTAGAAATTTAGCTCTCTAGACTTAGAATGTGACTTCTGGTCTCTTGGGTGAAGAGTGAGGGATTGCACAATTTAGAATACGATGAGAATATGTTCTCAAGTGCCTTCTTCACATCCTCAACTTTAGTTGCCAATGCAACTTGTGTTAGTTCTATCATCTAATATTTTCTCGTTAACTTTTTTTTGGAACTTCCTTTCTAACCATTCTAACAATTTAGCATTAGTATTTAGGTATTCATTACTGACCTTCTCCACTATGTTTTTTAGTTGTTCCATTAGTGTCTTGCTCTCATTAGGAGTTGGTAGACTAAATGCATCTAAAAATATGTCTTTAATATCCTATATTTCCTACTTCTACCTATGCTCCCTTCTAAGAATTTCCTAAAGCTTTTTCCTTATTAGGGCCTACTACAATATGCCCATTTGTTCTATAGTCATGGTATCATAATCATACTTGGGCAAAATCATCTCTTCATCAAGTCTCACATCTCCATATTGAATTACTTCTTTAGCTTTTGATGAACTCTAGCTTGGCAGTGAGATCTACAATGGAGTAGCAGCTATGCTCGGCTTCTGAAGAGTATGAGTTGATGGAGTGCCAGATACTGATAAGGTTACCAGGGCTTGGATGGCAATTTTCTCCTTCAGTTGGGGTGTCATCTCACTCTCTTTAGGCTTTCCCTATTCTTCCATAATGACTTGACTTGCACCTTGTCCTTGTGTTGTAGTTGCAAATAAGTCTATCTAACTTGCTTCTTGTTTCTCTATAGTAGCAACTTGTGTTTCCACTATGCTCTTCTCTATTGTATCAATCTTGGCAATTGTATCAACTTTGTTAGATATATCTTTTGGCATTTGGACCAAAGGTTGTACATTAGTGACTAGAGGGATGATAGAAGGTGGTTCTTGTGGATTCACCTTTTCCCTTGCAATATCAGTCACTGACTTTTGTAGCTGATCCACACTAACCAAAATAGGATTATCAAAAAAAATTTCTTGTAGTGTAGACTGATCTAATATCTTCTTCAAATCATCTTGTGTAAGGGGATTGATGTTCTAAGCTAATAGATCAAAAACCTCCTTGACAGTTACTGTTTCAATAGTCTCACTTGTGACATGTGGAAGACTGACACTCGGCAATTGTGTGTCATGCACACTCTATTCTTTTGGCTGCTCTAGTTTAGTTGTTTCCTTGTCATCCACTTCCATTTATGTTCCTCCTTCAACAGTGTTATCTTTTTCATCATCCTTCACTTCAATGGGTGCTTGTTCTCCTTCCTTAATTATAGTCAACCCATAAGTGAGCTTCCACATCTGTGTGGACTTCTTAACAACATCCTCAATATTTTTTTGCAAGATGCTAAAGGCTCTATATTTAGGTGTGAACCTAAATGCATATTTCTTTACAACCTTAGCAATTTGTGCCTTAGTCAGTCCAAGCTTCACTTGAGCTAGAGATGTTTCTCTAATTTGTTTCTCCAAGTCTAGACAATAGTGTCATTTTTGCTCAACTCTGTCATATAGACCCTTTGGCATTGAGTTGGCAAGTTCTAGTGGAGTTGTCTTGAATTTTTCCATCATGGCATATATGGCCTCCTCCACTTGATTTTTCTCTATTTTACCCAAATTATCAAAATCCACATATGTAAATCCTAATAGGTCTGCACTATTCTTAACATTTTCACATAGATTTTCAAGATCTGAAAGAGGATTATGACTCACCACCTTAAATTGGTTGTTGTCATCTGATTATGTTTTCTCTTCATCAGACTCAACTTGTGCAACATATTTTATTCTTGGTCTCTTCTACTCTTGACCTCCTTGTTCTATTTGTTTTGTCTTTTCCTTGGCCTTTTTGGGTTGTTGCATGTGTACTAGCCCTTGTAGTAGGTGCAGTGGGCTTGGGTTGACTCAGCTTAGCTAACTTCTTAGCTTTAATCATTGGTTGAGCCTTAGCCTTCCTCTTCTTTGGCTCAGTAGGATTAGGTGCTTCCTCAACTTCTTCTCCCTCGGCACCTTTAGTCTCCTCCTCTTCTTGGTCTTGTCCCATACCCTAAGTTAATGCAAGTGGTGCTTGTGTTTGGGTTTCTTCTTCCTATTCATCCTCTTCTTCTTATTCTTCTTCCTCGGCACCCTCTCCAAACTTAGCTTTCAACTTCTTCACTATCTTCTCCTTTTTCTTCAAAGCTGAAACAGTTTTCAATTCCATGGTAATTTTGGACTTTACCATCTCATAATTTCCAAATACCTTTGTAGTTTTATCTACCTCTTTTGCCAGTAAAGTTGTTATAGCTGCAGAGGCTTATCCACATTTATCTCGTAACCTAAGGGTATCAACCATCTCATCCTTGGTGTAGCATCTTCTACAAATGTATAATCAACATCTACAACAAAACATACATCATCATAGTGTTTCTCAACTAAGGATACTGATATTCTCAATCTTTCCTTCATTGACTTCTTGAAGTCTTCAAAATAGCTTGTCATCAAAGATTCAAAATTCTCTCCTAATTGTTCAATATACTCATCAATCTATACTGCTACTGATCTATTGGTTTTCCATCCCACTGTTCCAAATGATGGGAATGTGTTTTGCACATAAATAATATACAAATCAATATAGAACCAAATTTACATTGTGTACTCTTTGTCTTCCTAATTGCTCCAAGTTTCTCCATCAATTGTTGCAATTGTAACTCTACTAGATCATATATATGATCTTTCTTTACAATTTTGTATCCCACATCCACAGCTATATAGGAAACATTTTTTAATCTACTAGATTGATAGAACTTGTGTGATATAACCCTTACAGCAAAGTATATCAAAGGATCAGTGATTGTGACTATTGTCATGTCTCTCTTGTTCTAGACAGCTCCAATATTCTTCTCAATCACTTCCTTTGAATCACTTCTCAGTGTCTTAGGCTAATCTAGGGTTGGGTAACCAGTAACCCTATGGATTACTCTCTTAGTAATTTTGATAGGTCCATTGTCTAGCCATAATGAACCATAATAGATTAAGCTGAGCACTATCCTAATCCACTCTATCTTGAATACATTCAAAAAATCTAGGGCTCGTGTTAATCCCTTCCTCTCAATGATTTTGAACTCTTCCTTCAATACACCATTATCATAGAGTTTTTTATATGCTTCCCTAATCTCCATGTCACCAATGCTACCAATTTTACAGTTATAGAATTTTCTCACATCTTGCACCATTATCACATTTGATGGAATCATCGACAACGCACCAGAAGGGTCTTGCTTGTATGCAATATTAGGAATAGCTTTGAAAATGGGCTACTTGACTTCATTTCTCACTAACTAAAAATTCAAAACTTCCTTTCCCTCTACATTCTTTGAACTAGATGCCATAATGTGAAACTAAGGTTCACATAATTTAAATTGCGTAGCTCGGCTCTTGATAAATACTTTATGAAATATGACGAACTGGTGTAAAATCACTGCTAAAATCTTATGCAACCACTTGGAATGGATTTCCAAATTGCCTTCGAATCTTCTCACTCTTTCTTGAATTTGAAATGATGAAAAATGAGCTAAAATTTATCAAATACCCTTTGAAAACCCTACAATTAATGTTGAGTTCTTACATAGTTGTAAGCTCGACATCAACCAATTTTGGGCTCACTCAACATCCATTGACATTTCAATCACTCAGCAACCACTATGAGCTTGGCATCAACTAGCTAGTTTATAAGATCAACATCTTCTAGCATTTCACTTGGCACACATAGGAAATATTTCATGCTCAACAGCAACATGAAAAACTTAAGGATTTATCTTGAATTCCTAACAACATTTTGCATCTTTGTTCATGCTAATGTAATCTTTTCAGTACTAGATTCCTTTGGAACTGATGTATGATATAGCCTTTGGATATCAGTCCCACATACCTTTTGATTGCCTAGTTTGATGAGGTGTGATCACCTAACCCATTTGGTGAAGTGATCCCTTCTCCATTTGATGTGTTGCAATCATCTTTCTTTTTCCATGTCTTATTCATCTCATCTCTAATGTGTTCAGCATCTACCTTGCCTTTGCCTTTATCAAATTCATAACTTGGTGCCTTTGACCTAGTTGGATAATATCCATTGATGTGACCAATCTTCAAATAGCTAAAATATGTGGTTTGACTTAACCACCTTTTGTAATTACCACTTAAGTGTGTCCTAATAGAATTCTTAGGAACATGTCCATATTCTTGACAATAATGACAACTATATCTTGTATTATAATCCCAATTATAAGAGTTGCCATTGTTCCATAGCTTTGTTTTTTTTGTTTGATGACCACATGGGTTTGGATCTACATTTGAAAGGTCTATGTCCATACCTTTGAAAGTTGTAACAATATCCTTCAAATCTTTGTCTATGCATGGTCTTAGTTTTGCATTCATGTGCCTAATGACCTTTCTTGTTACACTTATGGCAGTGAACCATGTTCTTAGGCTTGACATTCTGATTTATAGTCTTGCTTCTGCACACATTAACAGTATGTCCTTTCTTACCACAATTATGACAAGTAAGGCTGGAGTTCTTACCTTTGTTGTTCCTTTCTTTTGCACTTTTGGATGACTCTCCTTCTTCAGTACTTGTGTATCCTAGTCCAAATGTATCATTATTGGATCTAGGGGATCTTAATAGTTGATCAAAGTATTTGATAGCTTCATTTGGCTTGTTGAAACTTTCAACAAATTCCTTTTCTCTCTTTAGCTCACTTTGCAATTGTTCATTCTACAACTTCAATGTTGTTATCTCAATGTCCTTAACATTCAATTCATAATTAGTAGTCATCATTTGACTTAGAGTATCCAATTGCATATTGGAAATCTTGATTAGCTCTATTGACTTCTCTTCTAGTCTATTGCCCAAAATTATTTTGTCTTCTTCAATCATGGCTTTGTCTTCCATGGCTTTCTTCTTTTGTTCAAACACTTCACATAGAATTATAGTTTGTGATTCTTTCTCTAACTTGAGATTTCTAATTTCCTCAGCTTGGGCTCCATTCTTTTCCATTAGATCTATAACTGTTGCATCAAATTCATTCGAGTCTCCATCTGCAAATAGCTTAGCAATGTCTATATCTTTGTATTGTTTGTGATTCTCCGCAATAGCAATTTCCTTCCTTCTCTTCAAGGATTTCTTTAGTTCTTCTCTTGCTTCATCCAATTGATGTAGAATGAGTTGTATTTCAATTCCTTGATTCTCAATAGTCTTTTCAAACTTGTAGACTTCTATTTCAAGATCTTTCCTCAAAGCTACAAAGGTTCTCTTTTAGAGAATAAAGCTCTGATACCAATTGTTGGAATTACAATAGGAAAGGTAAACTTATGAGGGGGGGGGTTTGAATCAGTAGTTTAAACTTGGACCCATAAAACTTTCACCACACATCCATCTCATACATACAATGAGTAAACTAAAATAACATGTAAAGCATATACATCTAAATCATGTAAACACATAAGCAATCATACACATATGACACCAGATATGATTACCCAGAAACCCTCCAATGAGAAGGTAAAATTGGGGTGGGGATGACACTCACAAATCTTCACTACTACAGTAATAAAGTGTATCCAATGAAGGTTACAATGTTTTGACCATGAAACATGATCTACCCTATGAAAGGTCTTCCCTGTTAAAGGCTTACAAAGACTGTTAGGTCTCACCTTGTTAGAGGATTTTAACACCTTATTAGAAGTATGCCTTGCTAAAGGACTTTAACTTACAACTAAGTAAGCACCTTGTTAGAGGATTTCATACAGCTTGTTAGGACTACTCTATTAAGATATTTTAACTAAAATCACCTGTTAGAATGTCTCAGCTTTGATCATGTGGTTAGCACTTGCTTGCTTGATAATAGATCACGTCTAAACTGATGTCTTCTTGATCCTTCTTGATCAGATGTCTCTTTGTTTTATCTTTTTCCTTTCCTCTATTCTTCTCTAACTAATTCTGCAATGTTGTTTCACTTCATAACTTCTAACCCACCATGAATGCCCTATTTGCAAATGCAAACTTCTCTCTTCGCTCCTTCAATTTCTTACCCACTTTCTCATAAAGAGTTTAGGGTTTCATCCTCCTTACAAAGACTTAGTGACTTAGGCGTAGGTATGATTCTATGGCTAAGATTCATCCATTTTTCCATTTAATCCTTCCCATTTTTTGATTAGCTACATTTAATTGCATAGGGAATCCAATTAGAGATTCATCCTTATCTCCAAAATATCATAATTTACCTGTAAGTCAGCTTAAAAATGGTTTGCATAGTTATTTGTACATTTACAAATAAATATGTCAAAACCATCTTACTCGACATCTGAAGTCTCTAATGCTTGGCATACACTGATCTCTCTATTGTGACTCAACACCTATATTTCTCAGCATCCACTATTTACTCAGCTCCTGTGTCACTTGGCATATACTATCTACTCGTCACATGAGTGGCTCGACACTCACTATGACTCGACATGGTCTAATATATACATGTTGTGCTCAACATGTACTACTTGTTCAGCATGAACTAAGTAAATAACTTAAGTGTGTTGACACTGACTTGTCAAAACTAATCTGAGATCAATAGTTAGGAGTTGGTAGATCAATTACAATGTATGCAAGAAGAGCCCACTACCCTAACATGCAATTATACAATTCAGTTCCTTCACAAAATAGATATACATACAATACTTGATTGTTGTTGTAATTCACACTTGCTCTAACCTTTACATCAAATTTTGCATCACATGAGCCTTGTAAATGGTTCTCACAATAGTTTGCATGGCACATCTAATCATGCAACTTCCACAATATCTATGCATCACATCTATTCGTTGTGCAACACACACACTATTTGCGCAACATAAGATCTTTACTTATACCTTGCACATTCACAATTTTTTTCTTAGTCAACTTCCATGTCTTCACACACTTGATATAATATAAAATAATATCCACATAGTCAGCTTAACATGACTTAGTAATTATTTTGTAATCAAAATAATTCTTAATGTCGTACAGCTTTGTTTACTATTATGCTCTGTTCTACACTGTTAACTACTAGCATAGTTAAACTTACTATAACTTGTTTTGTATTGATTGTACACACATACACACTGGTACACATCATCATAACAAAGTTACAAACATTCCTTAGCTATGCATAAGCTTAAATCTTTGTGCATCCTCTGTATTGTTAAGATCTGTACATTGTACTCCTGCAAACTATCTAATACTTAGAGAATTTTTTGTCTCTGAATGCATAAATGAAATGCTAAGTATATGTTTCCATAAATGACAACCATCAATATATCTAACTGACTATATTGCCAACAATCTCCCCCTTTGGCATTGATGGAAACATTTGGAAAAAATAGCTAAGTCCCAAAATAATGTCATACACAACAAAATAAAATAAAATAACAATACTCAATTGCCTTCAAAACATAACAATTGTAATCATGTTTTGATGAATCATTGCATTCCTTATCACTCCTTTACATTGATACATACATGTGTGTGTGTGTGTGTGTGTGTGTGTGTGTGTGTGTGTGTGTGTGTGTGTTTGTGTGTGTGTGTGTGTGTGTGTGTGTGTGTGTGTGTGTGTGTGTGTGTGTGTGTGTGTGTGTACATACATTTATAAAATTTTGTATACATAATACTCCCCCTTTGACATCAATGGCAAAGGTGTCAAAATAAAAACTATATCTCAAAAATTTGTTGTCTTTTGTTGATCAGTCCATCATTCTAGATATGCAATCTACAAAATCAATCTTCAACCTATCAAAGTCCTTCTTCCGGTTGCCTTTGACTATATCTGATATCCTAATGAATGAGAAAAGTGCATAAGATGCTACTTCAACTGCATTCAAGTTAGTATACATGAATTTTTCATAGGAATTCTTTGCAAAAACACATTCCTCCAATTGCTTCTACAAAATTACAATCTTTGGTGCTAGATATTCTCTGAGAATAGAGAATATTTTTATTACCTTCTCCTCGTCAAATTCAATGCTTCTGATAGCATTGTGGCTCTTCTCAATTTCATACTCAAAATCTTCAATTCTAGTCTTAGTTTATTGCAATCTTGTAGTGAGTGACTGAATTTCACTTATATGGCCTTTGATCTTTGCATAAAAATTAGACAAGTATAGGACATTGCACACTATTTGTATAACTTCTTACCTTCAATAATACATTGTCTCAATTACTTGATGTTTGCATCAAGTGCCTTCAAATCATTGCACACATTGGTGCACACTATGTTGAATAGTGTTGCATCATGATTGCTTTGTGCTTGCATTGTTGCTACTTCAGCTAAGATTGTGAATTCCTCATTAAAGGTCTTCACCAAATCTTTTTCCTTAGCTTGCAAATCTAGATTAGCTACAATTGTAGAAACTATCTTTTGCATGCGCTCCAAGACTTTAGCAAGAGTCTTCTCCAAAGAATTTACGGATCTATTTTTCTCAAATAATTTGCTCAAAGTACCCAATAACTCTTTCTGGTCTTTATTATTAGATGGAATAGGTATTGTTGTTGAAGTTCCAGCTACTAACACTACTGAAGATATAGTAGTCTTTCTTATCTATTCCTCTGCACTCTTATTTTCCTCGACCTCTTTTTTCTTCTTCTCTTCTTCCTCTAATCTTTTCATTTCTTCTTCTTTCTACTTCTTTTCCTATTCTTCTTTCTTCTTCTTTTCTAACTTAATTTTCTTTTCTTCATCTCCCTTCCTTTTGTTTTCTTCAATTTCCTTTCTCTCCTTTTCTTCTTCTTCCTTCTTCCTTTTCTCTTCCTCTTCATCATCAAAACTAGTATAGGCAATGATATTGCCAACAATATTTTCCCCATACACTATAAATGGATTCTCCTTTGTGTCCATAGTTATATGTGTACTATCCACTTGCATGGATCTAGTACCAATAACAATGTGGGGTGGAGATAGTGCTTGTTGTGTCCCTTCTACCTCTTCCTCTTTAATGGAAGGTGTGTCTACCTAAATATACACTAGACTGTTAACTTTTTCTTGTGCATTCTCCTTGGGTACCAAGGACATATGTTTCAATATAGCCTCCTATATTTCTTGTCTAACTTCCTCATAATTGCCTCCCATTAGAAGAATTTATCTACTTTTTATCCTTGGCAAGGGCTCAATACCCTTCAAAATTGTGTCAGATTCCTCTTTTGATCCAACATCACATAACTTTTTTATGGATGAGATCCTCATATTTAGATCTTCTTCTACTACCCTTCTCTTCCTATTGATCAACCTATATTATAGGTCTTATGGAATCTTATTCTTAATACTATCAAATCTTTTATTTCTCACAATCATATTTCTAATTAAGGTATTCTTTGATTGCCTCCTATCCATACTATTGTACATACCATAAAATTTATTCAACTGAACAAAATTTTCATCATTTATAATCTACATGTTCAAATTCTCTACCTTAGGTTTCCATGCTTTCTTTCCTATGGGTCTTGGCTTCCTGCACATCTTGCTCAATAGGTTTATCTTCACCATCATCATCTTCTGAGCTTTCAAAACTACTCACTTGCATGGTTTTTCTCCTTTTTCTAAGTGCACTACTAATTTTCTTCACTTCTTTCTTTGCTTAGGGTGCAGGTTCTTTCTTAACCTTCACTAGTCTTCATGACTTCCTCTGTGCAATAGATGCTTCCACCTCTGACTGCCTCCTAGGTTTCTTATAGCTTACTCTTACAGGTTGCACTTGCATAATTACTTCATATGGTGCAATGGGAGCTTGCACACATGGTTGTGCCACCATTACACTTTCTGAAGGTCTTGCCACTACAATAGGTTTTGTTTCCAACACTTCTATCTACCCACTAGCCTTCATCTCCAACGCAATTCCCTTTATCTCATTGAATTCCTATCTGGTCATGCTAGATTCCTTGAGTATGGAATCTATCTCCTTCTCTACTTTATTTTTACTTTCCTTGTTGTGGAGCTCAAACTCTACAATTCTTGACCTTTCATCATATGTCCCCCATCTAGGACATTATGTATCCTACTCAAACTTGAGTATGATCTATGCATACCCTTCAATAAGTTCTAGTCTCATCTCATAGCCCATAGGCTCAATGAACTTCACTCTAGGTATCATTGCTTCCATGCATGTGTTTTCAATTTCCACCATGAAGCACAAATCATCCTTGTACTTCTCTACCATAGAGGGAGATATCCATACCTCAATTTCATCTCATACTAAAAATTCTTCATTATTCTATCAATATCAATGTCTCTGACATTCTTAGGTTTAGATCTGTAGCTTTGAGTTACAATCTTCATTGCACACTCATTGCTATCCCAACTGATTACTCTAGGAAACTTCTTAGTAACATAAAAGAATAAATGAATCAATAAGGATTCAAATCTAAATATTGTACTCTTAGTTTTCTTTATCTTCGCAATATTGTCCAAAGTTGCATTCTGACAATGTTGCACAAATTAGCTTTTCTCCTTTCAACAACCATCACACATTTTGTATGAATAAATCCAGCAAGTATAGAGTTTTCCCTTGATCAATGGTTCAACTTGTACCCTAAGATTTTAGTCAACAACTTGATTGCTTTATCCTAAATAGGATCAACCTTCATATTTCTTCTATCAAACTTGGTTTTTAGGTTTGTCTCCACTAATTTCCTGATACTTTTCTCATTAACAGGATTACAACCATCATTTCTAAATCCTATGACCTTTTGGATTAGGTCATTATCAATGATAAACTATGCATCACCTAACTAGAATATATCATAACAAACTTTGCTCAATATAATTTGGTTCCATTCATGATTATCAAATTCTGTGTAGAACATATACTTCACCAAATTCAAATCTTCAAGGTGTACATACTCAAACTTCAAGGATAGGTCATTGTTACACATGACTCCTAAGTCCTTTTGAATCTCCTCATCACCTATACTCTCAATTTTGCAATGTATATAATTCCCTATATCCTCTACATATAACAGATTTTCTGAAACTTGTGAAAATGCACCTATAGAATCCTCAAGTAAAGAAACAAATGGATGTTTCTTGAACTCATACCTTGGTCTATCAGTAACATCATGCACTCTTTGACTAGCCATTCTTCAATAACTATAAATACTTCAAAAATTGGATTAAATATTCTGTAAAATACCTCAAATTCATAATTTTAGGGCTTCTGCAAATTTTGACTTCACAAACTTTCTCCGCACTTCAATTTCTATAAAATCGCTCTTCAATTCACTGAGTACACTTCACCTAAAAAATGGTACATCAAATCTTAGTTGCAATCCTTAAATCATTTCAAATCGTAATGCACAATAACTGTGTATCTACCACAAACTTAGAATATTGCCTTTGTTTACCAGTGACCTTGGTCTTACAATTTTTGCTTACTTTGATCACATCAAGACTTGCACACTAAATCACAGATTTATCTCTATGTATTCTACCTTCTATTAACTAAACAGACTCTAACTCACTCTCTAACATTAGTTCTAACTATTGATGCTTTGTTTCTTACAGCAATAGCTTAATTCAGGTAGGTTGAGTCACAAACAATCTGTGACTTCAAATTTCCATCAGGTGCATCAAAGAATTTTTCTTCCAATATTGTATGTGAACTTTCTAGATTACAAGCTTTCACAAATGCTTCTTTGAATTCCTCAACATGTTCCTTGACTACTTATTTCTAATTGTTGTTTCCTCCATTTTCATTCCTCTTATCATTCTTGTTGTTCCTTCTATGATTAAGGTTCCTCTTAAAGTTCCCTCTGTCCAGTCTATAGAATCTTGTTGTGTGTCCAAAGATATTGCATAACTGACATACAGGTGCATTCCTCCTCTAATTGTTTCCTTTTTGATTCTCAGGTACTCTGCAATTTCTTGCAATATGTCCAAGATTCTT
Organism: Cupressus sempervirens; assembly: GCA_028749045.1. Lineage (NCBI taxonomy): Eukaryota > Viridiplantae > Streptophyta > Pinopsida > Cupressales > Cupressaceae > Cupressus > Cupressus sempervirens. The sequence continues at coordinate 347,297,195 of CM053783.1, read as the reverse complement.
ACATTTTTAACAAACAAACTACTTCCTCTCACCATTAGGTTTCTGTCCATCATTAGATCTACTTTCTGATCCACTTCTTCTAGTATTCTTGAAGATTTTACTATTCTTATTATCATCAAAAAACTTAGGTTTCTTACATTCTACTACCTTATGTCCCTAACCATGACAATTATAATAATAGAAATTAGTAATGGGTTTAAAAGACTTACCAGCATAATCTCTCTTCATATCTCCAATTTCATTGCATGTGAAACATTTACCTTTGAATTCATGTCTTACCTCTTTGGATGAATCATCTTGCTTAGGTTCCTCAACTTGCTCTATTGTTCTAAGTTCATCAAATTTCTTTATCAATTCAATTTTCTCAATGTCATCAAACCACTTGAAATTCTCTTTAGAGATTTTTGCTATAGAATCTAGTTATATCTCATCTTTCTTTGCTAACTTATCACCAAGAAGATATCCAAGGCCTATCTTTTCATAAGAAGGTCCTTTGATGAAATATTTGTTCATAAATTTTCTCAAAGCTTGTGTAAAGTTTCTCTAACTGTTGTTTAGTTTGTGTCAACTCTCCTTTCACAATGATGTTGTATTTTTCCAACTTTGCATGCTATATCTTAATAGAATCTAATTCAGATGTCACTTGACTTAACTAGGATCTAATGTCTACATTCTCAGATTTTAGATCAGGTTCACTTTTATTGCCACTAGTCTTAAGACTCAACTTAAGTTCAACAATTTTCAACTCGTGTTTCAAGATCTCATTCTCTTTCTTGAGATTTTTTGTATCATCATTAACATTAGTATGGGCAAATGATTCCTTGCCAGATTTCTAATCATCAATATCATCTTTCAGTTTGCCAATGTAAACTTTTGCATATTTGTATCTATCTTTCATGTTGTCTCTCTCTGATAAGAAGATCAATTTGTTCAAGAGATTCTTCAAGATTCTTCTTCAATTGTTCCATATTCACTGGGATCTTACTTAAGTTGTTAAGCCTTTTCAAAGTAACTATGCTCTGATATCAATTGTTAGAAATAGATAATACTGAGAGGGGGGGGTCAATTAGTATTCTACAAACTTTTGCCCACAACTGATTATTATTAATCACTGTATAACTTGCATATGAAATTAAATCAATAATGTTGAATATTAAATATAATCATACACATGGAGAACTTGTAACACCATTATTTTTTACCTAGGAAACCCTGACCAAGGGAAAACCTAGGTGGGGATGATACCCACTAGATGATTCACTAAACAATAGTCCAATTAAGGATATTGACCCTGTTAGGAGTCTATGAAGTACATATAGTCTCTCAAGTCCTTGTTAGAGGACTAGGCCTTTTTAGAAGCCTCAACCCTATTAGGAGTTGGTAGATCAATTACAATGTATGCAAGAAGAGCTCATTGCCCTAACATGCAATTATACAATTCAGTTCCTTCACAAAATAGATATACATACAATACTTGCTTGTTGTTGTAATTTGCACTTGTTTTGACCTTTACATCAGATTTTGCATCACATGAGCCTTGAAAATGGTTCTCACAATAGTTCGCATGTCACATATAATCATGTAACACACTTACACACTATTTGTGCAACATAAGATCTGTACCTATACCTTGCACATTCACAAATTGTTGCTCAATCAACTTCCATGTCTTCACAAGCTTGATATAATATAAAATAATATCCACATATTCAGATTAACATGACTTAGTAATTATTTTGTAATCAAAATAATTCCCAAATTCGTACAACTCTGTTTACTGTTATGCTTTGTTTTGCACTGTTAACTACCATCATAGTTAAACTTATTGTAACTTGCGTCATACTAACTATATACACATGAGCATTGGTACACATCATCATGAAAAACCTTCCTCACTTGCGCATAAGCTTAACTCTTTGTGCATCGTTCGTACTGTTAAGATTTGTACACTGTACTCCTACAAAATGTCTAATACTTAGAAAATATTTTGTCTGTGAATGCATAAATGAAATGTTGAGTATATGTTGCCATAAATGGAAACCATCAATATATATAACTAGCTATATTTCCAACAACTTTTAAATTTTCACTTTCCACAACTTTGTTAGTGTTAGTATTTGAACACTTATAAGCTTTACTTCTTGTGGAATATCCTAGGAACATACCTTCATCACTTTTTGCATCAAATTTTCCATCTTTGTTTTCTTTTAGAATGTAACACTTGCTTCCATATACCTAAAAATATTTTACATTGGGTGAGTATCCATACCATAATTCAAAAGGTGTGAAGTTTGTACCTTTCTTGACTTGTACTATGTTCAAGGTATAGAGAGTTGTACTAACAGCTTCTCTCCATTATTTCAAAAAAACATTCTTCTCAATCATTAGTTTTCTTGCACAATCCATCACATATCTATTTCTTCTTTCAGCTATCCCATTTTGTGGAGGGGTCCTAGGTGCAGATGTTTGTCTTTTCATTCCTCTGTCATTGCAAAAATTGTTGAACTCATTTCATGTAAACTCTACACCTCTGTCAAATCTCAAACATTTCAAGCTTTTACAAGTTTCCTTTTCAACTCTTGGCAAATGTCTCTTAAACATTTGAAAAGCATCAAATTTTTCTCTCAAAAACATTATTGTCATTATTCTAAAGTAAGCATCAACAAATAGAATAAAATACTTGTCTTCTTTGTAGTTCTACACATTAATTGGTCCACATAGATCAGTATGAACTAATTTCAAAATTTCTTTTGCAACATGAGTCTTACTCTTAAAAGTAGGATTTTCTTATCTTGCTTAATTGACATTTCTTCCAAATTACATTATCAAATTTCTTCAGTTTTAGCAAACCTCTGACTCTTTTCATCTAATTGATACTAATCAGATTTTAAAAATTTACATGATATAACCTTTTGTGCCATAGACACACATCATCAAATTATACAACAAGACAAGTAACTTCATTCATGTTAAGATAAAACATATTACCTCTAGTTTGATCACCACTTCCAATGAGTTTTCCATCAGGGTCATAGATCTTGGCCTTCCTATTTCCAAATTCAACTTTGCATCCTGAACTATTCAATTGTGATACACTCAAAAAAATATAGTTAAGTCCTTCCACATAGTAAGCATTGTCGCACATGATTTTTTATGTTAGTCTTATTGATCCTTTTCCTTTTATCAGACAGGGTGCATCATTACCAAATCTAACATAATTTCCATTGTAATGCTCAAGGGTAATGAACTTACTTTTATCTCCAGTCATGTGATGAGAACATCCACTATTAATGATCCATCTGTCACTTTTGGTTACATTAGATACTAATTTTGTTGCTTCATCTTCATTAGAATCATCCTTCATAGCAACATAGACAACTTCATCATCATGATCATTCGATTCAGTGTTAGATTCCTTTTCAGCAATGTAGCAAGCTTTCTTTCCCTTGTCTTTATAATCTTTGTTGCTCTCATCTCTTATACTTATGTATTTGTCTCGATTTATGTTATTTGTCTTCTAATGACATCTTTCTACAATATGACAAACTTCATTACAAGTGAAACATATGATAGGTAACTTACCTTTGTATTTTCCTTTGCCTCTATGGAATTTCCCAGCCAATGGTGCTTCAAAATCTTCAAAATCTTCATCATCTATCTCACTATCACTAGAAGCATGTTTGACCTTTTTATTTCTCTTATCTTTAATTCCTTTGAGTTTAGTTTAGCTTTCAAATCTGATTCAACATTTTCAAATTTGAAATTATCAAAATTTGAAAGTTCAAAAGTTGTAAGTCTACCAACTAGTCCTATAAGGGTCAAATCGCTACCATGAGTATACCTTAGCTCTTTTATAGTAGAGACTCTAATAGCATATATAGAAAGTAGTTTTCTCAATACTTTTATATCACAGTCTCATCTTCAATAATTTCATTTGATCCTCTAATGCCATTTACAACATCTTTGATTCTTCCACAATACTGGACTATAGTTTCACCTTCTTACATTTTCATAGCATCAAACTTTCCTCTTAGACTTTTTGCTTTGGGTCTCAACACATTCATGTCTCCACCATAGATCTTGTATAGAGCATCCCACATTTTTTAGCAAAATTAAATTCTTTGATGTCATCAAACTCTGAATAGCTTAGGGAGAATGTAATCTCCAACATTGTTTGATTGTGTTCTTTCTTCTATATCAATTTTCAGCAGTTGGGGCTCCAACTACTTCAAAATATTTAGGGGTTATGGTTGATTTTACAAAATCTCTAAATCCTCCTAGATGTAGCTTCATCAAACTTTGTCATGTAGGAAAAATCTCCTTATTTAGCTTGGGCACCTCTTTTCTGTACATCTTGATCTTTAGCTTCAAGTACCTTCAAATAGTTTCCTCACAAGCACCAAGAGCTCTGATACCAATTTTTGGAATATTTAGAATAATAGAGGGGGGTTGAATCAATTATCCAAGCTCCTAATGTACAAATAAAACTTTTTAGTACTTCAACAAATACATATGCATGCATTGATTAGATCATCCATTGTCTCAAACTTATGCATATTGTTGTCCTAGGTCAAAATAACTTTGTAGAAATGTAAACATGAAACATCAAAAAATCATTCACACAATTTGACACAAGGATTTAACGTGGAAACCTAATTTGAGAAAAATCACCAACAACATGCTACCAATTTTCACTCTTTTGAAGTGAGCCCTATGAGGAGACAACCCTATTAAAGGTTACAATACACACTGTTAAATGTAACCTTGATTAAAGGATTTCACTCACTCTATTAGGAATGAGCCTTGTTAGAGGACTTTAAAACATCCCATTAGAATGTCACCTAGTTAAAGGATTTACTTATGACTATTGGTTCAACCTTAATCCAAAGGATTCATCTAGACTGATACAGTTGTTAGAAAGTAACAATGGGACTTGATATGATAAATAAAACAACTCACTTGCAAATTTCAAATCTCACATTCATCTCATCAGTCTACTTGGCATTCATTATCCTTCATCTCTAATTGCTTGTTCACCCTTCAATTCTTCACCATCTTAAGCCTCCTTACTTAGTATGCCAACTAAAAACTAATTCCTTTGGCCACCATATGAAGCAACACCTCCAGACTCCCTTGTCTATCTCTAGTTCACACTCTTGACAATTTTTTGATGGCCTGTTATCTCTTTAAATAGAGAATTTTCATCTTTTTCCACTTAATCTCAATTTTCCATCTTAGGGTTAGGTCAAATTCATCGAATCAACCCTCTTTTCCATTTTGTCAGCTCTAAAAACTTCTCTTACAATCCTCGTTAAATTTTCTCAAAATGGTTTATCTTGAACTATCCGCCACCAACTCATCATACTTATCTTTAACACACTTCACAGAATTCAAGAAATCAACTATATCAACTTGGATTTGTCAAATCTTTGATCAAACTCATTTTACTATCACTCAAAAATTACATTTTGTTTACTCAACAATAACAATCTTCTAATGCTTGATCAACACTAGGTTGCTCGGCATGAACTAAGTCTTCACTCAATCACTGCTGCCATTCTTTGACACTCAACACATAATGTATTTTTCTCAATCGCAACTAATATTCTTCTTTGCTCGGTCATAGCCAACTTTATGCTCGACCTGAACAAAATGCTCAGCTTACACTATTTTCTTGGTCATGTTTGGCAGACATCTTTTTTCTTAGTCTTCTTCTTCTCTTAGCTTAAGTATCCTTTCATTATAGCCTTATGTAGATAAACAATACACAATATCATCAAAGTCTTATCTGGTCTTAGTTGTCCTTTTTATACACCATATAACTCAACCTTTCTCTAGGTACTCTTGTTATCCTTTCTTTTGAATCCTCTTCATCAATCAATCAAATGATAGCATTCTAACCAAAATAAGCAATTATCTTACTAGCAAGTAGTGGGTTTGACATTAGAAACAAAATAATGATTGTTCCAATGATAGGTTGCTAAAATCTCCCTCATTTCTATACTTCAACAATCTTCTTTTCAACACTTATAAATATTGAATTATAAATATTTAGCTAATTTATGATATATATAACTCAATTAGGATATGGCTTTTATAGTAACCTAATCGGGTTATGTGAATGCAATATTTTGTATTCACTCATTCATAACTCGATCTGCTTATTTTGACGTGGAAACACAACTTTTAATTTAATAATCCAATCAGGTTATTTGAAAATCTAGAACCCGGTCAGGTTATTGCTTGGTATTGGCCTTGGAAGTTGACCCAAAGGCTTGGGAGTTCATTTTCACTCCAATTTCAATCCTTTAGATGTTTTTTCATCTTCTAAGACAAACTCTCATCTTTGTTTTCATCAAGTTTTGAAATGATAAAGTGAGTATCTCTTAAGTCACCACTATAATCTCACATGTCTTCTTAGCTTTCTAAATATATATTTTTTTCCTTTTTTGGACAATATTAACATCATAAACTTTAATTAGTTTTTCCACTATCTTCACAGTCCTCACAAACATATGTCTAACTTGATTTTAATAAATTTTAATATACTTAACCAAATGCACAATAAATTACATATTATTTTTCTGCACTTCATTCTATAATTATTATTTTTAAATCATTTTTTATTATTTTGATGCAATTTTTGTCCTAGACATGAACAATCGCCGAAATTTCAGAATGTAGTCACTTCAATAATTCATTAAAAAAAAACTCATCAAAAAATTATTTAAAAAATCACAACTTCTAGATATGACTCTTAACTATCATCCCACCAAAGGGATTTGCAAAATACTGAATATAACTAAGTCCTTTGTCCTGGACACGAAAATAATTATGTTAAGTTTTTTAGAAAATTTAGGAAATATTTTTTCATGTGCACAGGCTTTGATCCACCTAATCTTATCTATTTTGTAAAAACTCTAATAGTAGTTTCTAGGCTTTTAGCTACTCCCCAAGTTTATCTTAAAGTGGGTGTTAGAGTGATAATATATTTTCTTATTATCTCTAGTTTTCTTAAACTAAAATTTAAAAATATAATAATTAATTCTTATATTAATTGTTATCATGCAACCTTGGTTAGTTACCTTTTAGGGTTTTAATCTCCTTTTATAAGGATTGATCTCTCTTTGTAATTTACACTTTTTGATTGAATAGTAATCTCTCTTTAGCACATGAATAATGTCTCCTCTTATGTGGATCTGTGAATTTGAGCCTTCATGGCTTTGCTTCTCCCTTTCTATGGTAGGTGTTTGCATGCAAGTGATTATTGGGAGTTGTAGATTGAGCTTTCCTCAACATCAACACCACTTCTGGCCATATACAAAATGGTAAAATTCTATTTTTTCTACTATAACTAATAGAAAATAAGATAAATAATATTTTTAAATTATTTAAAATAAAAATCAAGACTAAACTATAAGATTTTTTGTTAAAAAGATAAGTCTTTGTTATTATTGACTAAAAAGTGAAAAGATGAATGTATTAGTATAAAACTAATACTAAAAAAATCCTTTGTATGTTAAAAGATATATTCAACATGAAAGAAATCAAATCCAAAACATTATAAATGAACATGATGTTGGATACAATTGTTCAATTGTGTATTGGCTTTGATGTCACACAAATGTCATATCAGTCATCAGACAGAGTCTACCGAGCTCAGATGATCAGCAAGGCAAAAGACAAAGTCTACTGAGCTCAAATGGTTAGCAAGGTAAAGAACAGAGTCTACCGAGCTCAATTGGTCAGCATGGAAAAGGACAGAGTCTACCGAGCTTAGAAGGTTAGTAAAGAAAATTTGCAGTGTCTACCAAGTAGATAGTTGTTACCGAGCTTTCAAGGTTAATCAAGGAAATTTAGTTGTTACCAAGCTCACTCGGTCATCAAAGGGAATTATAGTAGAAGCGGTTCTTACCGAGCTCTCATGGACAGAAAAGGAATTCAGTTCTTACCGAGTAAACTTAGTAGCCAAAGGATTTTGCAAAATTTGTAATGTTAATTGAGTTAGGATGGTTAACTCAGGAAATTTCTCCAAGCAGTATTTATCGAGCAGGGTCAGCTAGTGAAGGATTTCATTGATTTTTAAAATAGCATCTATTTGTTTAAAGTAATATTTGTAGCTGACTGATGTATGGTTTATTGGTAAATGTAACATGTGAATAGGCTGACTTGATAATCTGAATGGTATAAATAAGAAGTCAAGTTGCAAATTCTAAGTGTGAGAGATGGATTTGATGTGATATGAAGACTGATTATTGTGGAAGCAAATTTTGAAGAATGATCAGAGATCATTGAGGAACAGCAAAGCTATATTTGATCAAGGAGGATCTAATGATGATGAACAGAGACCTGTAATCAGCAAAACCAGTTGCATCTTAATTCAGGTCAATTCATTGTTACTTTCTAACAATTGTAGCAGTGATTTCAAATCTCTTAATAGAGTTGGTTTAATAGCCATTTTGTAAATCCTCTAAAAAGGTGATAGTTCAGATGAATTGTTCTAAAGACCTCTAGCAAGGCTACTCCTAATAGGGTGATTAAATCCTCTAATAGGGTCACACCTAACAGTGTGTATTGTACCCTTTAACAGGGTTGGCTACTAACAGGGCTCACTTTAGAAGAGTGAAAAATTGGTAGCTAGTTACTTGGTGGTTTTTCCCATATTGGGTTTCCACGTTAAATCTGGTGTCTCTAATGTTCATTTTATTTTATTTTTTCATGCATATTAATAATTATGAATGCTAGATGATCAGTAACTAGTTAATCTACCAAGTTACAGCATTCTTACAATGTTTACCGAGTATTAGCAATAAATAACTATTAAAGACATCTAGGGGATTTGTGGATTTGTTTTTGTGGTAACTGATTCCCCCCCTCCTCTCAGTTACTCCATCTACAATTCCAACACATGACTGATGTTAGAATCAATGTCTTGATTCATTTAATTTGATATCTTTATGATAAGCTTTGCAATGCCAATCATTATGTACATATTTTTTAAATTAATTTATTTTCAAAATAAGGCTGAAAATGAATTAGCTTAATTATGTATCAAATAAATTTCTAACTCTAGATATGCATCTTCATTTTCATAAAAAATGTCAATGTCAAGAAATTAGCATGATGAACAATAAAGTTCTCGTGGGTAAACAAGACTCACATGATGCATTGTGATGGTGTTACTTTAATCAACTCCGTTGAGCGTAACCTTTATTATTGAAATAATATTTATATAAATTATTTATAAATATAGAATTAAATAATCTCACATTAACCTAGTTACATATATAAATTTAAAAAGTCATTTTGAAGGTTTGTACATTAACCATGGGTAAGAGCAAGAAGATGAGTCTCAATTCTGTGAAAGTTTGTTTTGTGGTATGAGACATCTTCATAATCAGGCACATGGTTTTTAAGAACTAGGCACCTAATTGGGTTTGATAGGCTAATCCCTTTTCAAAAATGGGGCACCCAATTTTAGTGTACAGATTGAGCAATTGAACCTGATCGGGCACCCAATTTTAAACAAATTGAGCACCCTATTTGTTCAAAATTGAGCACCCAATTTCTAAAATCTTATAAACTGAATTTTGAGCATTTTTTTATCATTTTCACTATTTCAATTTTAGAATAGCAATATCTAAGAGATGAGAGCCCAGTTTGTGAGCCCTACCTATTGGAATTACAATAGGAAAGGTAAACTTCTTGGAGGGGGGGTGAATCAGTAGTTTAAACTTTGACCCATAAAATGTTTTTACCATACATCCATTTCATACATTCAATAAGTAAACTAAAATATCTTGTAAAGCATGTGCATCTAAATCATGCAAACATATAAACATTCACACACATATGACACCAGATATGATTACCTAGAAACCCTCCAATAATAATGTAAAATTGGGGTGGGGATGACACCCACAAATCTTCACTACTAAAATAATAAAGTGTATCTAATGAAGGTTACAATGTTTTGATCATGAGACATGATCTACCCTATGAAAGGTTTGTCATGTTAAAGGCTTACAAAGATTGTTAGGTCTCACCCTGTTAAAGGATTTCAACACCTTGTTAGAAGTGTGCCTTGCTAAAGGACTTTAACTCACAATTAAGTAAGCACCTTGTTAGAGGATTTCAATAAAACCTATTAGGACTATTATGTTAAGAGATTTAACTGATTCACCTGCTAGAATGACTCAGCAATGATCCTGTAGTTAGCACTTGATTGCTTGATAATAGATCACCTCTAAACTAATTTATTCTCAATCCTTCTTGATCAGATGTCTCTTTGTTGTATGCTCTTCTCTTCTCTATTCTCCTTTAACTGGTTTTGCAATACAATCTTAGTTGATAACCCCTTAGCCACCATGAATGCTTTGTTTGCACATGCAGACTTCTCTCTTAGCTCCTTCATACACCTTGAAAAATTTAGGGTTTGTCCTCCTTAAGAAAACTTAGGTGACTTAGGGTTAGGTATGAATCAACGGATGTGATTCATCCATTTTTCTGCTTAATCCTTCCCTTTTTCTAATTGGTTGTATGTCATGCATTGGGAATCCAACTTAAAAATTTTCCTTATCTCCAAAATATTGTAAATCAATCTCTAAGTCGGCTCAAAAATGGTTTACATAGTTATTTGTGTCATTACAAACAACTATGACAAAATTGTCTTACTCGGCATCTGAAGTCTTTGATGCTCAGCATATACCGATTTTTGTTCTATGACTCGGCATCTATATCACTCAGAATGTACTACTTACTTGGCTCCTGAATCTCTCGGCATTCACTGTCTACTCGGCACTTGAGTGACTTGGCACATGAGTTGCTTGGCACATGATTGGTTCGGCACTCATTGTGGAATCGGCATGCTCTATTATATACATGTTGCGCTCAACATGTATTACTTGTTCGACATGAACTAAGTAAATGGCTTAAGTGTGTAGACACCATTAGTCAAAACCAATTTGAGATCAACACTACCAACCCCCCGACTGATTTTTATCACTATTCCAGGTATGTATATTTGTTTTCTATTATTTTATTTCATTATTTTATGATTTTTTCTTTAAAATTAAGTCTATTTTATTATTTTTGTTCATTATTGTTTCTTTTATATCAATCTTTATATTTTCATTATATTTAAGTTTTAAAAATTATTTTTTGAACAAGTTAATGTATAAAACATAGAATAGGTAAACTATGTACAAAAACATAAATCATAGATTCAATTGATACTCAAAATATAAACTATAGATTCAATTTCAATTCAAAAACATAAAATCTAAGTATAAAACATAAACATTAGTGCTAGGTAAAACAATTTAAAAAACACAATAACATTAGGTAAAACAATAAATAAAAAACTTCATTGTGGAAAAAAATCTAAATTTTGAAAATTCTAAACATATAAAACTAAAAAACGTAAAAAATTGGGTTCATATCATGTTGGCATTGAGCTCCTCCCCTTCTCTCTCTTTTCATCCACACTCATCATTTTTGAAAAGGTGATGGAGGAGAGAGAAAAAGAGAGGGAGGAGAGGAGAAAAGAGAGGGAGGAGAGGGAAAAAGAGAGGGAGGAGAGGAGAAAAGAGAGGGAGGAGAGGGAAAAATGGAGCAAGGAGAGAGAAAAAAGAGAGGGAGGAGAGAGAAAGGGCATCCTCTCTTTCTCTCTCCTCCCTCCCTCTCTTTTTTCTCTCTCCTCCCTCTCTTTTCTCTCTCTCCTTCCTCTCTCTCTCCTCCCTCTCTTTTCTCTCTCTCCTCCCTTTTTGTATCCATCCCTCTCTTTTTCTCTCTCCTCCCTCTCTTAGTTCCTCTCCTCCACCTCTTTTTTCTATATCCTCCCTCTCTTTTCTCTCTCCTCCCTATCTCTTTCGCTCCCATCCCTAGGACCTATATTAGCAATGAACTTCTCATATAAGGATATAGAAATGAATAAATTCACTTGTCATAACCATTCATTAAGATAAATTTATCTTACAATCTCTTAGCTTTTAAATTAAATAATATATTAATGTTTCTTTTTAAACAATATCAATAAGCTCATATAAGATTGACTTATAGTTGTAAGTCAAATAAGTAAAAGTTGTAAAATTACATAGACTATGGAGTATAGAACAATATGATATGGTTCTTGAGTTTGGTGATGATGCGTAAAATTCTCAAGATGGTTCATATTAGCATTCACTAAAACTCAATAAGGATTAGTTTGTGTTGGTGGATAAGTTCACATGATTTCATATATACATATATGTCTTATATGAAGATAAATTTAAGCATGCCTAAAATTCTTAAGATGAACTTTTATTAGTGACCATAGGTGTTAAGAGATAACATTCTGTATATCCATACAAAGTGACCTATGTAATGAATATGACTTCAAGTTATTCATTTTTATATTTTTCACAAAAAAACCTCGGTCTATGTAACTCATAACAAGTACCTAATCTCTTTGTTTTGAATATAAAATAGGTTTCCATTTTTTAAATTAGTACCAACCTAAATGAAAAATGAACTTTATATTCCTTCCTCTTTCTCTCTCCTACTACCATCTTTCTCTCTCCTCCCTTCCTCTTTGTATCTCCTCTATTTCTCTCTCTTATCATCATCTTTCTCTCCCCTCCCTCTTTCTCTCTCTTTTCTCTTTCTCCTCCCTTTTATGATATTTAGTCATGCATATTTAGAGTAAGTTATTTTGTAGATGTTCATTTAAATTTATGTTTTAAACGTTCATTTAATTATACTTAATTATAGTTTTATCTCTCTCCTCCCTTTTTAATATATTTGTAGTTAAAGTCATATTAGATGGTTTTAAATATTTAATTGTATTTATGTTTTAGATTTAAAGATGAATTAAATATAACTTTATCCTGGTTGGAACCCTAACCATAATCTAATCCTAACTATAGTAACATTACTAGCTTGAACCCTAACTATTATATAATCCCAAACCCTTACCCTAATTCTACAACTAACCCTAAACCTCAATTGCCTAATTAGATAATAACTTAAATTTCAAACCTTATATTCTTAACCCCATCATAGATGTTGAATTCTAAATGTAAATGAAAATCATGAACTATTTGAACCCATATCAATATCCTACATTAAAGTTGTATTCGTAGTTAAAGACATGTATTAAGATGTTTAAATAGTTTTAAAGACATGTAATTAGATTTATGGTTTAGATTTTTTTAATTAAGTGGTAATTTTGTGAATTTTTCTATTGTATGTGTGTGTGTGTGTGTGTGTGTGTGTGTGTGTGTGTGTGTGTGTGTGTGTGTGTGTGTGTGTGTGTGTGTGTGTGTCTATGTGTGTCTGTGTGTGTGTGTGTGTGTGTGTGTGTGTGTGTGTGTGTGTGTGTGTGTGTGTGTGTGTGTGTGTGTGTGTGTGTGTGTGTGTGTGTGTGTGTGTGTGTGTGTGTGTGTGTCTATATATTTGCAAATTAGATATCATGAATGACATATTTGGTGAGGACCTACCCCTACCCTTGTCCCCTCCATCTCCACCCATACCTCCACCTCCATAGCCTCCCACCTCATCCCCACCTCCATGACCACCTAGTGCTCCTCCACCACCTAGCTCCGAGGAGTTAAGAGAGACCATGAGATGCAACATATGCAACCTCATGTGAGATATTGATGTTATTAGGCATGAGGCATCCCCCCGCACCCCACCCTAATTAGTTTTCCTTGCAGATAGCATGCAAGGCATTGTAGACTCTATTCAGACCTTAGATGTTGAGATAAATATATTTCTATCATGGAGGGAATTAATGTGTGTTTTTATTATGATGGCTTGTCTTATCAACATGTACATGACTTTAAAATATTAAAAGGTAATTTAAAAAGATATTTTAAGAACCCGAAGATGGGTGAAGAGATGAGTGACAAGAAGCCTCGTATTTCTATTAGATGGTGTACACACCCCTAAATATCAAAGCATTTTTGGGAGTGGTGATGGATGGTATTGACATCCACCACATGCCAATCATGAGGTGCCCATTTAATTTCTTAGGATATTATGGGAAGATTTTGAATTGGGTTTAAAACCCAATTATTTTGATATAAAATCATTTCAGGGGGTCGATGGAGGGATGCCTCAGGATAGGCCTACAGCAAAGCTTAGTGATAATACCAAGAATCATCGATGCCCTCAGCCTCTTGTTCCTCTTCCTGCACTAGTTGTTCCAGTGCCTATCCATCATCAAGTAATGCCATCTTCTCTTAGTTCATTGAGTTCCCTTTTAGGAAATTTAGTACAATAGTGGATTTAGGGGAGAGTTGTTCCTAGCATTGGACGCATTTGTAACAATTGTGGGGATATATGCAAAGGCCCCTAGAGCGATCTAGATATAGTACAAGATGCCCAGGGTGGTAATTTTGGTGAGGAGGCATATGGTGCTCATGGTGGTGGTGGTGATGATTTTGATGTGTCATCATATGTTGACCTTCTTTGTGTGGAGTAAGACAATTAGGAGAAGCATGTACGCATTTAATTATAATTGCTAAAGTACATAATTATTTACATTCTACATATTTACAATTTCATGAATCATAATATACATTTATTTTGAATGAATAGAGGATGAATGATATTGTTCCTCCTAGGAGACAATATAGCCTTTTTTCAAGAGCTTCAGCCATTGGTATCACTCATATGGTATGCACTTTGAATTAAATTTTAAATAATGTACATTGGAACTTGAATTTAATAACATGTGCTAATGCATTATTTTTGTTTTATTTTGTAGGGATTTTCATCTCTTACATAGTCAAGTACTCGTATAGGTTTCGATCCATCCATTAGTGAGGTGAGGCCTCAAATAGCTACAGTATGAACTTTTCAAGAAAATCACTTTTTTCTATGTTTATTTACATCCTTATTAACTTGTCTTCAATTATGATTCATGGATAATAACATGTTGATTTTATGAATAGGGGATGGATGCTACTATTCCATCTAGGCCTAAGTATAGTCTCTTTTCGAGACCTTCACCTTTTAGTAGTTTTGCACGTGTTGGTGCATCCACTAGTGAGGCTGAGCCTCAAATACCTATTGTATGTACTTTTTCAAAATTATTTTGTTATTTTTTATACATGTACATACATATTTACCAACTCATATCTACAACTCTAATTTATCTCTATGTATTTCAATTGTAGGCCATGGATTACGTAATCATCACACTACAAGCATATCTCTAGACCCATCAGTCACATTGGCATGTACTTAGGTATGATATATATGATTTTATTTCATAATTTTTAGTGTAAATTATGTGCTTTTTAAATTTATGTAATTTATAATTCATGTACATAGACCTCTGACTCAAGGTTCATGTATTCATGATTTTAGGATTATGTCGCCATGAGCGTTGGTGGGAGTATAGGATTGATGTAGATGAGGTACACACATCGTCCTTTGAGGTTAGTATTGTTATTTATATAAGTCAATATGATCTTTATCAAATTTTTAAAATTTACACATTCTCTTGCTAAACTTGACCACCGCTACATTTAGTGGCTATGAGAATATACCTCCTCCTATCATAGAGGGACGTCATCATCACATGGTAAAATTTAAATAAGTTTATTATTGAGTTTTATTTGAGAACTAGATTATGGAAACCATTTCAATTAAGCACGTACATGTTGTCTTTTCAAGATACCACACAAGATGTCATGCATGATGCTCCACAGGATGCAATAAACGTTGTCATCCTGGATGCCCCACATGATGGCACAAATGATGTTACACTCACCATGTGTAATTGCACAAGATGTTGATGTTAGATCAATGACATCATCAAAATTTCCATAAGTTGTGCTTGAGACCTAAATAAGAAGTATATAAATTTACACTATTGACAATGTGTACATACATTTATTATACAAGTACATATAAATAAAGCACAATAAAAAAATAAAACTTACTTTACCAGTTGTATTTTGTGGTCAACCTATTGTACCATTTTCATCCTCTCTCTTTTGAAATGCATCTATGATTTCCTCATGCTCTTCCATTAAAATTGTCCATAGTACCTTATTGGTAGGCCTCCCATTGTATTTTTCTAATTTTATATTCGTTGCCACCACCAAATGAGAATAGTGTAAAATTTTCTTTTCTGATTAGTAGTCTTCAAATGTTGGTAAACCATTTCTTCTTCTTTGGAGTCTACATAGCTAGGTGCCAGCTACAATGATGGGCCCAATTGGATACTCAAAACCATCATCATCTACTTGATGACATATCAATTTTTTCTTAGGTTTCACAAATCTAGCTAGCTAGTACTCGGTGCGTTCATCATTATCATCAAAAGCAATACCAACATAAACATGTCCTACTAGATAAGATAAAGTGTGCATACATGTACTTGAATTATATTTATGACATACATACATAAATAATATAAATTGAAGCACAATCGTTAAAAATTGAATTAAATTATATATACCAGGTTGTATGAGGTCTGAAACATGACCATAGTCCTCTAATGCAAATGTAACATTTGGGCCTTCATTTATTATATCATCTTTAATGTGTGTGTCAGTAGGTGCTAATAATTTTTGTTGTTGTTCTTCAACCGATTCCATATTATCGTATTCTTTCCATTCACCTGCAAGACAAAACTAAAAAAAATATGCAAGCTCCCTAGTCCATATAGTCCAAGTGTTAGACACAGAACTCCTAAATGAATTTCATTTAGCTGACCCACTAATTGTATCACAGTCATATCTTGAAATGAGATTCTTCTCTTCAACTAGCCAAAAGAAACATCTAATTGTAGAGTTTTGACTTGATCCTGTGTATAAATATTTATTACATCATTCCACAATGTCATGTGCATTTTTGAATTTAGCTTTTTCCTCAAATTTTAATTGTTCTCTATGAAGGGCTCTCTTCACGCATGCACCAACACCATCATGTTCTCCTTTACCATTTCCAAGCTAAAAAAAACTCTGCATATGGTGGATATTAGTTTGCCTATGTATCCTACTCAACCAATAGAACATTCTAGCATTCTTTATTTGTCATGTACAATTATCTAACCATATTAGATGTTGTATCATTTGAATTTGTCTCTCTCTTAGATTATCATAAAATACCTTGAAGCAATACTAGACAAACTCAAATGAATGTAGGTTATTATCTCTCATATAGAAATGTTACTCTCTCCATATTTTTTTATCCTCTTCTATACTATCAGGTGCATGACTATAAAATATATGAACAAAAACTGTGACTTGCATTAAATTTTTATATTGTGATTGTACCTCATCTTGGGGTGCTAGTGTGTAGTTCTATGGAAATTCAATGATTGAAAGTATACTACCAATTGTAAACTTATTCTTACATATGCAAAATTGCCCATCAATCCATCTAGAATATTGAGAGTATTTAACATATTTTGGTATGATCATTCTCTTAAAATAATTCATAAATGCATTACAACTAACTTTTTATGTAACTAGATCAAAATTCTTCCAACCATCCCATCCTTCAATGGATATTCAATAGTTTTGAATCTTTTTAAATCAACTAATTGTTTTCCAAAGTTAGTCAAAAAAATTTCATGCAAACATTCATCTAACAAATCAAGATTGCCACACATATCACATGTACCATAAAGACATGCATTAAAAATAAAATATTGCTCATTAAGTGGCTTACAAAACAAACCTGATATGAAACCCTTTATAGTTTGAGGTGGTATTTTTATACCACTTTCCTGCAACATTTCATTGCTATGCATGGTACTATGTATAGATTGAAATACATCATAATGGTAACGAAATTGAACATGAGTTTTATAGCAACATGTGATTCATTCCTTGTTAATCCTTACATACCATGGTTTACACTTTTCAAAAGATCTTTGACTAATGCTAATAGTTAACACCTTATCATCTAAATATTTTTTGAATAATTCAATTTGAGTCATGTCCAAAGGGTGTTTAGGATGGGGATCATGTATTTTTGAGCAAACTCTCAATTTAATAACATCTCTTAAATTAGGTGATACTCTTGTATTATCATGCCAAAATAATTCAACAAAACTTTTGACTTCACTAGTAAGTTTAATATTAGATCTTCAGAGTCTACCACTAGAAGTCCACAAACTATTTGTTGGATCACATTCAAAGTTAACCCTTCTCTTTACAACTCTTTCTAAAGTTTTATGACTCACATTAAGATATCAACCTATGTTATTAATCAATCTTTTGTCAGAATTTGATTTGTTAACTAAAGTTGTAGTTATTGTTCGTCATGTTGCATTCTTATCTTTAGAGATACTTCTCTTTTTGGTAACATTAAAGGAACTAACAAAAGTGGATACAAGTTATTTTAAAGACTCATTTTTGTTCTTGAGTTTTGCATGTACATTCCTGACCTTTTCATCACTTTTTTATTTTAGACATTTTAATTAGTTGCAACATTAATTGACATTGAAACCCAAATTTATTGTTATAAAACAATTGTCTATATAATATATTAGCATGTATCCTAATTTATCTCCATGAAACCAATCCACGAAGATTATCTATCACATCATTAGAAAAATAAAAAAATTCATGTACTTCAGTATCATTCAAAAATGTTTCTTCACTACTTGGTGTTTCCATGTATACACTCATATTGTTTTTTTCAATTGGCATTTGATTTTAAATGTTAATTGGAATTTGAATCTCGTTTTCATTTTTTCTTTGTATTTCATTTATGGCTTTAATTTTGATTGGAGTTAATTGCGCATGATCATTTTTTGATCTGGTCTCACAAAGAAAATCTAAGCTATTTAAATCGTAACCTACTTAAAAATCACCAATTTCATTATGAGAATAAACTCAAGGTTGTGGACACACTTATATTGAATGTTTGATTAGAATGTGCACCTGAATCTCCTTGTATTGGGTTATCTTCTTTGACCTCTTAATCCATCACGGTATCCTCAATGTCCTTGTCTTCTGAAACAATATTTTAAAGTGAAGCCTCAACATTGCTCAACTCTCTAATTCTTTGTCTTCTCTCTCATTGACATTGTGCTTCCTTCTCTTTGTTTGTTGCAATCTCCTCATCTATCAGAACTTTCATTTTCTTCTTTCTTCATTTTTTTGATCCCATGTTTTCACCAATTTTGAATTCAAATCAATTAGAGCATGTAAAATGCAAAAGATGACAAGAAAATAGAATAATATGCTAGAATATTGTTGTTGCATCTCAAGATTGTCAAAAAATGATTGTAATGATTAATTTTAGCTCATGCGAGCCTTTTTTTTGGGCCTCAATGATTATCTAAGAATTGGGTGCATGATTTATAAATCGAGCACCTAGTTGTTTAAACAATCGACCGCCCAATTTGTGCAATGACTAAATTAAAACCGAGCCCCCAATTCTAAAGCCATCGGCAAGAATTTTAGATTGCCCTCGGGTTTCACCTTGGGGAAAGGCATGGTATAGCCTTGGTGGGACCAAGCCTTTTGCTTGATCTCTCAAAATTTGACTAAAGCAATTATTCAATAATTTCATACATTGCTAGAATTTTTAGAGTCTTCCTCATTAAATTTTTTGACAAAATAAAAACCTATTACAAATCAAGTACTATCACAATTTCATAAATGTAAATTTTATAGTCTTATAATTTTATTTTCTATTTTTATATTATTTATTAATCAAAAGTGTCACCTAAACGTAAAATAGTGAGGTTCACTAAAACTTTAATAACTTTTTAAATTTTTGATATTTCTTAAATTAATTTACATGTCATCAATCTGCACACAATTCTTTTGAAGTTAAATTTATTTTTAGAAAAAGTGAAATTTTGATCAAATTATGGTGTCCATATACTAGAGGTTTAAAAAATTAGCTTAATCATCAATTAAAAATTAATTTAAAAACATTTAATAAAAACAAAGGAAAACTATTCTCATCAATCTTTGGTGTATCAAGTAACTTCCTTTAATAGGATTCACAAAACATCATTTATTTGTGTCAAATTATGGTGTCCGTACACAAGTGTGGTATGGTCCTAAAACATGCATTTTGAAAAAGTGGTTTTTAAATATCCATAAAAAACAAAAAAAATCATATAAGTATGCAAATAAATTATATATTCAAAAAGTAGACTCTAAGCACTACAATTTCTATTATTGAAATTTTCTGATATTCAAACTATAAGTGCCTCAAATTCTGACATCATTGTCGGAAATGATTGAAAAGCTCATGAATGAAGAGTAATGGAATTGATAAAGAATGTTTTCAATCATTGTTTTGTCATTGATGTCAAACTTGCTACTTGCAGGAATGACAATTGTTTTAGTGATTCAAATACTATAAGTTGGTTGATTGACAAGGAGGTGGCAATCAATAAGATGTAACTAGGGTACCTAGACAAAGGTTGAAGTTATGATGTTGTAATGAAGTATAAGGATCAACTAAGCCATTATGAAATAGTGTATTGATGACATACTCTAAGACATAGAGGATAGACACACCAAGACATATCAAAGATGTAAGGTTTAGCGAAGTCATTTGTATAGCCTAACTAAGTTCATAAGAGAGTGCCGAGCAAGCTAGTTAGTGCCAAACAGATTCTTAGTTGAAGCCGAACAAGTTCACCTTTAGAGTGTGCCGAGTGATCTTCAAGTGCCGAGTAAAGATCAGGTTCCGAGCGAAGATTAGATGTTGAGAAGAATACAGGAGCTGAGTAATACAGAGGGTGTTGAGCATTAGTAAACCAATAGTACCAAGGTGCTGCATTATTTTAAAAATCAAAGATTCGCCAGATCTGAGCCGACATGGTAGTTATCTAGAATTTTGTGAACCAGATAGAAGATAAGAATGATGAGCTAGTGGCACAGAACTCTATGTAAACCATTTTTGGCAAATACAATTGGATTCTAGACTAAGTTTCTAGATAAGAGCAAAATATGGGATAGATACATTGTATCTTACCTAATCTATTGGAACCCTAAAGTTGGAAAGTGAGAATCGAGCGGGAAAGGTATTCCAAATTTCTATTTAAGGAGTTATAAGGTCATGAAGCAAAGTATGGTGTGGTGGTCAAGCATGAAATTATGAAATGATGAAGAAAGTGCTAAGGTGGAAGAGAGCACAGATACTTTACTTTGTTAGGTGACCATAGATATGATTGCATTGGTGTAATGAGTAAGAAGACTCAAGATGACGAAGCTTGAGATGACAAGCTTTCAGAGCTGCAGCGATTAAAGCCAAGCAAAAGATTGAACTGAAGTGTGATCTATAATCTGCAAGATATGTTATAAGTTGTATCAAATCAAAAGTCATTATTGTTACTCTCTAGAAATTGTAACATTTAAGATAAACCCTATGGACTTAGGTTGGTTTAATATCCATGTTGTAAATTCTTTAACAGGGTGACATTCCAAGTAATGTTCCAAAGTCCTTTAACCAGGCCCATTCCTAACAGTATGGTGAAATCCTCTAACAAGGTCACATTTAACAATGTGTTGTAGCCTTTAACAAGGCAGGATTTTAATAGGGCAGACCATCAGAAGTGGTTGAAATCAATTGTGCAGTTATTTTGTGAGTATCATCCCCACCCCAGTTTTACCTTCTTATTCCTGGAGGGTTTCTGGGTTATCAAATTCTTAGTGTTATGGTGTGATGCATGTCTACTTTTCATAGTTGTTTAAATGTTCAAATTACATGCATGATAGTTTCAGTTATGTGCTATTGAGGATTGAGAGAAAAAGTGGCATTGGACCTTGAATAACTGATTCACCCCCCCTCTCAGTTATTCTAAAGAATTATAACAATCATTTGACAAGAAACTCTAAAAATAGGAAAAACATTTTCACTTTTTGCCCAAAGTGAGACCCAACTTCTTGCATTGACCCCCATATACAAAGAATATATTGAAGACACTAAATTGTGTTTCATAAAATTAATAATTAATATTAGTTATTAGTATTTTGATCATATACAACTATCATTACTAAGTATTTTGTATACTCCAAAGAAAGCCATATTACCCTTGAGTGGACTCAGTAGATGGGCATGTAGAGTTTTGAAGGCACTTACGTGCTTTGTGCATAGATTCCTAATGTATCATTTTGGTTGGAGCGAACAAAGCTAGAATACAAGGGTGTTAATGAAAAAATTGGAGATGGAGTTAATAGAACAAGAAAGTGAATGAAATTTGTCGACTAAAATCGTATAGATAGTAAGATCTTGCTATGTTGGCATATTTCATGAATGAAAGGTTCAAAAGTATAGAAATCATGCTTTTACACAACATAAATATTTGAACAAGCATTCAAGTGAATTAATATGTAATAAAAAAAATATTAGGGCTCATGAAAATCAACATTTTCTACATAGATGGTGTCTAGGAAACCCATTTCATGAATTGAAACATGAAACAAGGCTTCCTCGTCATAATTCTGACAACTATGTAACTTTAGAGATAGCTGAGGTATCTATAGTGTGACTTTTGGACCACATTTGGTGGTTGTCCTTCAGAAATCAAAAGGGGGAAATGGCTCAAGTTAAATCGCATTCATAAGATTTCAGAGCAAAGGGTGTATCTTAGAGAAATTTTAGCATGTGATACATTACCTCATTCACTAGAGGATGAAATTAGGTTCAATTCCTAATCTGCTCAATTTTTTTAGTATGATCTCTGTTTGATCAAAGATATAGACAAGGTATCAATAATGTGTCTTTGGGGCCAGTTTTAGTGGTTTAAAATTTGAAAATTGAAAGGGTGAAATGCATCAAGTGATGAAGAACTAATTGACATTGAGGGAAAACATAATTTCTTCAAGTCTTACAAGGGACAAAGGCTAAGTATTTAAGATTGATAGTCGAATAGTTCCTTTCTTAATGGTCCCAAAAAATTCCAATCTATTCATCCCATTCAAAGTAGAAAACCTATACAAAAGGGATAATTTCTTAAGAGGACATGTTGGAGCTATGGTGTACACCTAATTCAAGTAGTAGTACCCTATCATGGACCATAACAAATCAAATCAAAGAAATACTTGAAGGAAAATTTTGTAGGCAAATAAAATCACCTCACTTGATAAAGTTGAGAAGGGAAACCATAAAAATCATGGATGGTGGTGTTTCTCTCAACAATATTGATAACACGTTCAAATGTGTACCAGCTTGTTGAAATTACTAGAATTGCCTTGGTTTTGTGTAGCATTATCTTTTTCCACCCCTTGAAGAAAGCTAATGCAGGAACATTTTCCAAAGGTAGCATGGGAGAACCATGTACAATTAATGAATATAACAAAAATTAATCAATATATGAAAATTAATGTATCATAAAATAGGGTGTTTATGTGGATTTATAGCTAACTGTAGGGGCTTATAGGTGAAATCGAACCTTCAAAACACATTAATGATATTCACTTCATTTCACATATAATTATGCATAAGTATTGCTTTCAAATTTATAGATCTGTAAGCTTCTAGATGGATTGAGTTATTAATGAAGTTTTATTGAGAGAAATTCTCTATTGAAAATTCCATTTTGGGTTGGCATGAAGAAGGGAGGATTCAAATTAAGATGTGTTTTTATATTATTTTGAATAAAGTTATTAATTCTATATTGTGTTAATTATGTGCATAGTAAGAATTATGCCAAGTAAATTTCAAATTCATAGTAATTTGAATATGATATTATGCTTGTTCTGCTAGAAATGTGTAATTGTGTTGCAAGGAATGTGTGATTCTAATGCCAATTCATTGTCTATTCTCAAAGAGAGAATCTTAAAACAAAAACTAGAACATGAATGTGTCTCGGTGATTCCCCATAGAACAAAAGCAAGTGCTACCCAATTCATTTTCCAGAATGAATTTATGGGTGTATTTCTATAAACAATTATGAAATTCTTGTTACACCAATTCCCCATATGTACATAATGACTTGTCATATAGATGCACATTCTTTGGTAACAAATTGTAGTTTGGAGAAGGAAGACAAGTATTCTAGACCACGGTTATAGGCTAGGAGAGGAGAGCATTCTAAAATGATAGAAGTTTTGGAAAAAATAAAAGCTTCTACCTAATGATATCAATAAAAAAAAAATTCTTGAAAATTTGATTTGTTTGCTTACTTCAACCAATAAGAATTCATAAAATTTATATTTTAAAACTCATAAAAATAAAAACTAATTATAAACTATAATATTTTTGTCCAAAAAAATTAAATACTTTATTTTGATTGGTGGATTGAATAGTTAAATTAGAAGAAAAAAAACAATTCAAGCGATGCATAAATAACCTATCCTAGGTAGGAACTAATACATCTATATTAAAAATATTAGTTTTCTACAATCCATAATAGTTATCACTAATATTTAAATTGGTATCGATTGTGTAATATTTAGATCACATCCCTCCCCTTGTCGGGAAAACAAGAAAAAGAAAAAACTAGATAAGGTTGTAGAACAAAAGGGTAATAAAAAGATAAAAGTTAAAAAACCCGTAGAGGTGGATGAAGAGGATTCGATGGAGGAGGCTGAAGGGAAGGCAAGGAGGAGATCTAGTAGATTGGCCCAATCCCAAGCAAGGCATAAATAGAAATCCAACAGATTCGGAGTGGAGGAGGTTGAGGAGGAAAATTCAAAAAATAAAAAAGAAGGGAGGAAGAAGAAGAAGATAAGGAAGAGGTGGAAAGAAGTATGAACTCAGAAGATAATTCTGTGGATAATGCACAGACTCAAGTTTCTACTGATAATGTGGATATCACGAAGATCACACATGTGTCCGCAAGCTTCTCCCTTCAACCCATAACATTTTGTGAAGAAAGCAGCAAAATGGACACCTCCCCCATAACTATCTCATCCCCAGCCAAGGAAAATTCTAAGGTTTTTACTAATCCAAAGGTTTTGCAGGATAAAATCTAGGTCAAGAAAACCAAGGAGGAAGCAAAGAAGGTGGAAATGGAAACCAAGGAGAAGACCGAGTAATAGGTGGAGCAGTATGACAAACTAGAGAAGAGGGTTAAAGTTCTAGAGGAAGGTTTCTTCACCTTCTCTAAATTTAACCTCAAAGTCACTCACGTCATGGCCACTACCCTCCAGATGCTGGCATAGGAAAAGGAGGAAAGGAGAATGGATATGGAGGACCATAAGCTCCTCTTCAAATTCCTTGCTGATGACTAGTCTCAGATTCTGTTGGCTGCGAAGGGGAAGGAGAAAAAAGAAAATTGAGTTTTCTAGTTTATTGGGATTCTTGGATCCAAGACTCTTATGTTTTTCTATTGTTTTTGGTTTTGCTGGTATCCAGCTGTAATTAAGACTTGGTGTTGGTTTGATATGCCAACGGCTATCTTGATGATAGCCCGTAGTATTAGTTTTTCTGGACTATTTAGTTTAGTTATTCCCAGTATTATGTTGATTAGTCACTAGTTGGGGGTTTTTTTTGGTTTTTTTGAAGCTTTAGTTAGTTTTTTTTTGCTTGCTTTTGGACATTGTTGGTAATGTGTTGGTTACTTGCTTTTTGCTTATAAGGACCGACCCCCTTGTTTTGGTCGCTTTTTATTTCAAAAACATTTAGATCACACTTCGTGAAAATAAAGAAAACTCAAGAAATTATATTCTGTGTCTATAGAAATTTATTCTCCTTGATACAAATTTCACCATTAAAATTCTAAGATGAAACAAATGCATAAATAGCCCTTTGCCTAAAATTTGTTGACCACTTTATTGAAAAATAAACATGTAGGGGAGAGGAACTAGTAGTTGACCTTCATTTTTTTTTTTTTGAAATGTAAAATGGACATTGAACTGCCTACAACTAAGGTTTGAAGGTGTGACTCATCACACAACTCGTTAAAATAGTGCACCTAGTGAAATGTGTCTAAAAACTGACTTTTTGAATATTCGACCAAAGCTTAATCTAAAAATCTTTACTAATTGAATTTAAAATTATCATCTGTTGTTAATAGAAAATTGTATAACTATATGAAATGTAACATGTATGCAACTTAAATGGACCAAATAATTATTATTAATCATAAATATTTGTTATATATAACTTTTATAAATAACACAAAAAGACAAATACTTCAACACAAAAAAACTTATTTGTTGTTATAAAAATAACACATTATTATATAAAATACAACATATATCCAACACAAAGGGACCATTAGTTGAACACTATCTTTTTTTTGACAATCTCACACATTTCATAAGAAAATACAAGGCATTTATTGGTATTCACTTTTAATATTTGTGATGATACATATTATTGATATGGTTTACTTTATGCATATGCATTGCTATCCCAATAGTTGTACACATAAGAATAGTATGTGTACACTAAGATATCAATGTTTATTAGTCCCTGCCTTTTAAAAGGTAGAGACTAATGTTTTCATACAAATTATAAACCATTAGTTCTTCTTCTAAACTTTGAAAAAATAATATATCCTATGGTTGAGAGTGTTTAATATTTCCAATTTTGACGTCAATAGGAATTTCTCTATTTTTCTATTGGTGCATTCTATTTTGCCAGTGCCTTAATTAGTTTTCTGAGAAAAAAAATCTAAAAATCAAAAGTGGCAACATTTCAGAAAAATGTGTTGATTCAATATTTACTCTGTCCCTATCAATATTCATTGCTAGTATTGATTGCCACATTGAAACCTGCAGTTGGCTTCGCTAGATGCAGAGTCCAAGATTAAATATTGGAAGTACATTTAGTCACCCTTTAGGTTCTAGAGGACAGCGCAGAGATTTCTGTATTTGGTAATTTTCACTGTTGTCTTGTTCTATCAAACTCGGTCCTCTGCATTTCTGGAGTGGGAAGCTTGAAAACTAGTCAGCAGGGTGATTTTATGCTCATACTCGAGACATTTTCAAATGATTTTTCCCATTTGTGCTTTTTAAGGGTTTCTGCTATTATATTTTTTCGTCTTTTGTCAAATTTGGGCAAGTGCATCAGTACGAAGCTCTGTGTGTTTAACGTGTTTTACCTGTTCGCTTGTGCGAGTTGTGTTGCAGGTGAAAAGCAAGTGGGAAAGAGCTTCAAAAAAGAGTAATCGCCTGGCAATCTATGAAAGTAAATACCCAATTCCAGCATATACCCAATGTATAGTTTTTTTGCTTACTTGGAGTATTGGTTTTTTTATCTTTGTTTTCTTTTTTTTTCTTTTTTTTAATGAATTCAATGCATTTAACGGAGAAATTGGTCAATTTGGCAGAATACAAGGGGACCTCTATTTAGGGTTGGTTTTGAAGTCTAAAACACTTGTCGGTGGCAAGATCTCTAGAGAAGTTTTCTGTAAAGGTAACTTTTAATTTTTTTTTTTTAATGCACAATTAAAATGAATGGAAATTTGTTTAAAATCAATTTCTTTTGGTTTATTTTATCTTGTAACTGTTGTTGTGGCGATGGGCTCTCTAAATTCATTTAAGCTTAAGCATTTAGACTTGTGATGTGTTTGCTGGAGTTCGAGGATTAGTTGCTCAAGAAATTTTAAAGTTTTCTCAAATTTGAAGGTTTTTTGTGACAAGATTGTTGCGAAGAGATGGAAAACTCGCATTCTTTATTAAGAACAAGAGTTTTAGGAGTTTTTTGAAATACATGTAAGGCGTAGATAGAGATTGGTAAAAGTAAAAGAAAATATTTTATGTGAGGTTGCAATCTAGGTGTTCTAAAAGTTTACCCTTTTTTTTTTTGGAGGTATTTGAGGCCAACCTGGTTTGTTTGATCATCTTGAGGCAGGGTGGAGATTAAAATATAAGGCATAAAGCCTTGTCGTTCCCTACTATCCATTTCTTTTAATGTTATTTTTTGGACAAAGTTTTCAAAGCATATGCCAACTTTCTTTCTTTCTCTGGCCTGGCGTTGTAGATGCATTTTCCTTTGTATATTCGTTGGTATTGAGAAGGTTTTTTAATGTGATGATAAGGCACAACTTTTAGTTTGTTTTATTTTTATAAGTTATCAACAACTTTCAATTTGTTTTATTTTTATAAGTTATCAAACCTCAGAGAAACTATTATGTGTATGTCATATGGGCAAATTATTTTATTGATGAATTTTATCTGTTTCAGTACAGGAGTAGTCTTTTTCATGTACTGAGAGGTGACAGCTTTGTTTGTTTCATTTTAAAGTCATTTAGCCTTTGTTTGTCATATGGGTGATTATTTTTAATTAGGGATTTTATCAGTTTCAGAGGACGGGTGCCTCTAGATGGTCAATTGCCCTAGTAGACATATGTCAAATGTCAAAGAATACACAAGGCATGCAAGCTATTTGGCAGAATTGCAAGTGGCTTGAAGTGTCTTTCCTAGGCCATCTAAAACTTTTGTTTGCAAACTTGAAAGATCTGTAACTATCCATTTCCAATTAATGGCGACCATAATTACAATTTTGGACTTAAAGTGATTCTTGATAGGTGGATTATTCGTTATTGTCCGCTATTAATAGAATGAGGAACAAAAAACTGAGGGTGTTTCCCAAAAAAATGAAAAAACAAATAATCAACAGATGAAATAGAAGATGTAGTTTCGTTGTCTCTTACAGCAATAGTCAAAATTAGATTAAATTTTATATCCCCAAATCCACTAAGCGCTTGACACCAATTTTATTTAACGTGCCTAAGTGATATGAAACGTCCAAGAAACTATTTTGTTTCATGATTTTCATCTGGAATTTGAGAAAATGAAAAGCCTAAAGTGTAAACATTGGACTTCACATTTGAACAAAGGATTCCCGTTATGAAAGGTTGTGGAGAACAAATTGCTGAATATTCCTAATTGGGCTTTTGTAATTCAAGGAAACATCTAGAAAACGTAAAAATAGTACTAGAGAGACATAAAAACACTATATATAACATATATTTTCGTATGGATGAACCCCAAACAATCTTGAACCCACACCAAGCATTTTTTGGATGAATCTTGAACTTGAATCTAAACCATACAATTTAGAATAAATTTTGTTTCATTTGGTTTCGTTTGTGGGGTTCTGAGTTTAATTGTATGCTTGCAAGTACATGGTGATCAAACTCTTCAAGGAGTGGTAATGCAGGCTTTTAGTGTTTGTAGTTGCAGGGAGATATTTTTCTTTTACCTGCGATGGCTTCTTCAATTTGCAAGGTCATATGTGTAGTTTGCTTACCCTCAGCAATGCATATTTCCTTCTTTCACAGGTGTCAAAGACTCTATAATTCTGGTTGTTATTAAAGAGCTACATCAAATGTAGTGTCACTATTATTGTGAACAGTTATTGTATTCCATTACTTGGTGTCATACATCAATGGCAATGAAGTTTATTCTAGCTCAACTCATGAAACAACTTCTCTCTCGTAGTAGAGTACGGGTACAAAATTTGATACAACACAACTATGATCCCTTTAGTGGCAAAATTTTCTTATCTGGACACTCAAGACCTCAAGATAACTGATGTATTCTTGTTCTAATTGCAAGTGAGATTTTGTTTTCGCATTCTAGTCAGTCGCATGGGCTCTTATTTGAACATTACAATCATTCATGTTGAAGTCTCGGATATTTGGATTATTATCTCTTGTAGTAGTTTTCTTGTCAACATTATTGAGTGTGCAGTACAATCTACTGCAGGGATAATTATTTGGAAAAATAGATGAAATCATAAATGTAAGAATGAAAGGAGAAATTATTTGTTTTCACTTGAGGTCTTCTTGCAACAATATATATGAAATTATTTTTAACATGTTCAATATTCATGTTACAGTAAGGTACCAGACTGTATATTTAGAGTCTTTTCCTGAAAAGCTAGCTTTCTTGCCAATTGAATTTTGACTGGCAGTCATCTTTCGATGGTAACTTCATTTTTGTATCTTTAAATATTTTTATTTGGAAAGAATGAAGTTAATCATTTGATGTTTATGCCATGAGCATGGTAGTTATATTTAGGATTTATCATGCTTTGCTATGAGCATGAAGTATTTTTTATGGGTTTATGCCATTTGGTTAGATTTCTATGTGCTTAAGAGTTCAAAACTCTATTTCTGAATTACAGATTGTTCCACAAAATCATTTCAAAAAGCATGCTTAGTATGAAAATGAAAGAGACTAGAAATTAAATAAACTGAATGTATTGATAAATAGAATAAAAAATGACGTGGGAACATAGCTTAAGACAAACAAAAGAAGCTTAATGTAAACCAAAAATAGGCCATAGTAAATAGAAAAAGTATAAAAAATATTAAATAATTGATAATTAGTTTCCCACCTTGATAAAACTCTTATAGCTAGACTTCTTGATTTCATTTTGAAATCATAGTTGTGCTTGCAAGTCCAGTTTTTTAGTCTGTTATTAAAGATAGGCATTTTTAATGTGCTTTGTCATGCTAGGAGTTTGATTTTTTAGTGTTGATTTTCCAGTAGAATTTGAGTGTTCATACCATCTTCCCTATGTAGGTTCTTCCTCTCAATCTCTTGGCAAGATGTTAACTGCAGACTGTGAAGGAGGATTGAACTTCATTATTAGCTTTGTTTGAGGCAATACACTAAATATGTCTATTCCTTCATTCAAGAATTTTCATACTGTTATGTTCTTCTATGCCACAAGCCACGCATCAAGCAAGGTTTATCTTTGGCCACATTGCCACCGCGATATCTTCTTATGGATTGTCTTCTCTATTCATGTGCCTCTCAAGCAATGTCCACCCCTCAATTCTCCTGTGATGCTGGGATTAGAACTTAATTTTTTTCCCGCAAACCACTCTCTAGTTGAGGTTAAACCTTAATTTAGGCACACACAAAAACCTGGATAGACTATGATTTGAGCATAGACCTTTCCAAATCCATCAGATGGTGATGTCACACCTAACAAAAATTTGTTTGTTTTCACTTTCTGTCTATCATATAAACATTTCCTCTACAGAGTAGATTATAGTATCTTCCACTATTTAGAATCCTAGTTGTTATTTTACACCAATTTGTATGGCTCAAGTGTTTGTAGCTCTACGTGCATAGATTATTAAATTTGTATGTCAATTTTTTTTGACAAATCTTTTATGTCAATTCTTATTCAATAATTATATGGCAAAAATAATATCTTTTGTCATCTCTATTATTTTTTAATTATACTATGTGAGATTGTTCAATATCAAATTTTTGATTTTGTGTTCTTTCTTTAAAGAATGTTTCAAAATATCTATTTAGTGGAGAGCTTATAAATCCAATTCGTGTAAATTCAATCATGTCTTATTCTAGAATTTGAAAGCATGCAAGTTTTTTATAAACTTATTTGCTCAAAAACTAAGCTTCCTGATTTCAGGCTGATATTTGTAAGAAGTATCGTAGGCAAGGTTCTATTTCCAACTTTAAATTTACTCACCCATTGCAAATATATCAAATTTATTTCAATATTCAAATAGACTATATAAACATATCTAGAAATACAAAATAGGCAGGGACTCTAGCTCCCACAGAGCTCTTGTTTAAGTGAGCATATTATGTTTTAAGTGACACACATATATTAGATAGCTATGATATTTTGTTTGAAACAAAAAGTTATTTATTTTACTCATTAATGAATTCATTTATTTATTTTTTCTATAACATTTATAAGTTTTCATGTGTTCAAGTATTGGTATATTTTTTATTAATATTTGGATTTTTTAATATTTACAATTAGGTCAATTAATTACAATATATAATAAAGATGTGTTGGAAGATTGGACTCTATGTTCACCATAGGGTGATCAACTATTGAACCTCGCTCAACTATTGGGTCCTCTTCCCTAATATTATTATCGGTTGTTGTTGTTTTGTTATATGTTATACAGTGCCCCATTTCAACATCGATTAACGGCCCTACAAACCGACAATTTATTCCTACTAAACGACGTGGCCCAAGAGTGCCCACATTAATAGGAGCAAGTTTTAGAAACCAGAAAAATGATGCGTACAGATAAAGGAACCAAAATACGCATTCAAGCCACACAACGAAAACCGATTCAAAGATCTTTTCAGGACATTTCATTACAAAAACCACCACCAATAAAACATTACAATCAGATGGAAAATTTATTTTTCGCCCACCTCAGAAAAATACCCATGCTGTGCCAGCACGACTCCACAAATGCACACCACAATTCAAAATTACAACATAATTTCCTCCTCTGTCTCAGTAGTCAGAAGAAGGCAAAGGCTCGTGAGTGGGCTCATCCTCAATAAAACAAACGTCGTAGACAAGACCAGCGATTCCACCGCCGATAAGTGGGCCCACCCAGAAGATCCAATGGCAGGTCCAGTCCCAGCTCACAAGTGCAGGCCCGAAAGCTCTCGCCGGATTCATGCACGCCCCGTCAAATGCACCGCCAGCCAAAATGTTTGCGGTAACAATAAACCCGATTGCAATGGGTGCAATGATTCCGATGTTTCCCTTCTTTGGGTCTGCTGCCGTGGCGTACACCGTGTACACTAGCCCGAATGTCATCACTATCTCGAACACAAGCGCGTTGCCTGCACCTACTCCGCTCGATAGGGAAAACACTGGTATGGTCTGCGTTGAAAAAGTTAAGAACAATAGAGAATTTGTCATTAAAGAGAGAATAAAATATTAATGTTGGAAATAAGATATAATGGTTAGTTCAACTGTCCTTTTTAAGTTATATTTTAGTTGGATGGACATTGAAATTTTGTTTCTAGTTCGTCGAGAGTGAAGTCAACAATTAAAAATTTTAACGTTTAGTTTTTGGTTCCTTAGATTCTTTTGTATTTTATTGTATTTTCTTAGTCAGTGGGTTTAAGAATTTGTGATTGGTTCATCAAGTTTGAGGAATTCCTTAAAACTGATCTATTTGATGATGTTTTAATTGTGTATTATAATGAGTTTTATATGCTTCAGTATGTTTTTTATTTGTAAATGACGTACAGATATAAATGGACTTGGATAGCGGGATTTTTATAATTGATTATCATTAGAAGTTTTAATGAGATGTTTAGGTGAGGAGTTATTTTTAACTAGTTGTATTTGAAATGGATGTTTATTTAAGTAGATTAATTAATATTACATATTACATGAAGTTGTCATAGTTAACATATAGAGATATTAGATTTTTTTGGTTTATAATGATTAATGTGTTTTGTTTCAAATTCAACTATGTAGGAGCTCATTGGCCTTCTATTTTTGATAATGGATTAAGAGTGTGGTCTAGAAAGCTTGGTATAAATAGTTGAATTAAAAAACAAAGCACTCTAATAGTTGAGACAATTAAGATGTGTTCAAATCTCCATGACGATAAGAATTCAAATTCGTCCAAAATGAAAACGAGGATCTCCAATTACATCTTCTTGGCTTAAATTCATTTGGAAATGGGAAGGAGATTCCTCAATTATTACTTCTCCCACTCAAAATTTCTCTAGAAAAAAAGATAGACTTTACATACTAAGAATTCTCGAGTTCAAATGAAAGCCCAAAATACTACATTATAACCTCCCATAGTCCCCGAACTTGGTTAACTAAGTTGTATTTAAGATGCGTTAAGTCTCCAATTATCTAAGTAAATCAATTATACTTCAAAAAATATAGATAGATAGGAGTATAATATAATAAGAAGTTGACATAAATAAGACATTCAAATTGTCAAATCAATAAAGAATAATAATGTAGATCCTTAATTATAAATTTTAGGACTACCACACTCAATTTCTATTTAAGGAAGATCACCCGAATATAAAGTCATTCATAAGAAAGAAAATCCCAAATAATAACTTCTCCCATCTAAAATTCATCTAAGAACAAAATAAACCATACCATGATATAATTACCTTATAAATAAAAGAAAGATGCAAATACTTGATTATAATCTCCCTTGATTTAGATCTCTTAAAAGATAAGGCCAGTGTTTCAAATTGTAACCCTTCCAATTGTGCTAAAAATCTAAATCACTACTACTAGAATGATAAATCTATGCATAACTGTAAATTAACTAAAAGAGGGATTCAAAAAATAGTAGACGATACAAAAATTCTCATACCATGCCGTTAGTGGCGTACTTGAGCAGACCGGCGGCAGCAGTGGCGCCAAGCATCTGGGCGATCCAGTAGAGAATGCCACGTAGGAGCGTGATGTGGCCGCCGAGAAAGAGCCCAAAAGTAACCGCCGGGTTGACATGGCCGCCGGAAATGTTAGCACCAACAGCAACGGCAACGAAGAGGCCAATCCCGTGGGCGAGTGCTTCGAGCACCAGTCCCGCCGGCGTAGTCGAGGCGTTGCTCGTTAGTTTCGCTGCAAATTTACGCACAAAACAGTCATTGCAGCAAACCCTTCAAATCACTCCATCATACTAGGCATTCATAAAATGCAAATTTACACACAAAACAGTAATCTTTACAGCTAATCCTTCAAGTCAATCCATTAAACAAAGATTTCAAAAACGCAAACTTAAGCTTAAAAACAGTCATCCCTACCGCTAGAAATCGCAAATTTAAACACAAAACAGTCATGTTCACAGCTAATCCTTCAAATCACTCCATTACACTAAGCTTTAGAAGAATGTAAATTTACACACGGAACAGTCGTCTTTACAGCTAATTCTTCAAATCACTCCACTAAACAAAGCTTAAATAAACGAAAATTAAACACAAAACAGTCTCCTTTAGAGCTAATCCTTCAAATCACCCCATTAAACAAATCTTTAAAATTTCGCAAATTTACCAAAGGCAAGGATCGATCCTTCTCCGGCGAAGACAAAGATCAGAGCGGAAATAAATTCAGCAAGAGCGGCTTTCAGAGCCGAAGGATGATAGGTCTCCTCCGGTAATCCGATTGCGATATTCCTGATCGGCATTTTGGCTCAAATTTGCTCTCTGGATCGTGAAAGCTGCAACAAATAAGTGTTTTCTTCTGCTGCTACTTATGCCGGGCGTTGAGAAGGGGATGGGCGTTTATATGGAGAATTAAAGCGCAGAAGCGGTCGTTTTAAGCTCGGCCTTTTCCTCCGACCAGGGTCCCAGACGGCCATCGTAGTTCATCACCTACCAGTCAGACGTATCTACTCAATATAGAATTGCCTAAACACGCTCAAATTTCTCGTGAGATATTTTTTATAGGACGGTGTACGTTCTCTCCAAGATCTCCGGAAATTGCTCCAAATTCTCTGGAATTAATCTTTACCCTCCATGTTTGAGGATTTGAATTAATTTAGGAAAAGGTCAAATCAAAATATTTACTCTTTGAACTCGCCAGTCAAACGAGGTCGATGATCGGACAGTCAGCTTTTATGGCGGGAAGATTAGTTGAAAGGTTAACTGCGGGAATTTGTACAGCGAGTCATCACATGCCTACGATCCCACTTTTTAGGTATCCAATTTGTCGTTTAGAGGATCACTGAAACTCAACTTTGGATGCCAACTGTTTGCTTGTAATATAGCAAAATGGGCGGGCCAATAAAGAATCATAAGTTTTGTGAGTATTTTATGTTTTTTTATGGCGAATATCATTCTTAATTTAGTAGACTTTTTTAAGTGTATATTTGTAGATGAGTCCAAAATAAATAAACTATTGATGAATATTTTTTAGTCTGTTTATTGATTTTTTTAATGAAATATTTTATTATTAAACCATTTTATTGTGAATGGATAAGATGGAATAAACCTTTTTAAAACTCTTCACAAAGTGTTCAATCTTTTTAATTAGTTTTGTTCTAAGGAGGATACAATAACATTCAAAAGATGTCAATTTGTTTTGTGGAATTCATCAATGAGATTATTGAATTTTTACAATTTATTGTACAATATAAATGTTTCTAATTTAAATATTTAATTTTCATTTAAAATAAAATATTTTTCCCTCTTTTCTATGGTTCGTATTCTAAATAGTCATTGTGGAGGTTGTTCATGAATGCACAACATAATTGTAATATTTTACCTATACTTTAATGTTGTCGAGAGTATCATAATACCTTTTTTAATCTAGACGAAATACCATCTAACGTTTGACAAAAGGATGAGAATATAAGTTTGCATTAAATAAAGCTCTTATGAAAGACTTTTTCTAGTTTTAATCAATGCTGAATTTTCCAAACTTTTCCATTCTTCAAATAGTCTTCTCAAACTCTGTGGTAGAGAAGAGGCAAGTGCTTATCTTGCCTGTGTGAATAGAAAAGTCTTTGACACTCATTCTTTTTAAATTTCAATACTTTCTTCTTAGTTTCTATTTCATATTTTTCCTTCTATGTGTGAAACTCAGTTATTACAGTTTTCTAAGTAGTATTGTGGCTTTGAGGTAAGCATTTTCATTGGAAAAAAGTTCGGCTTCTTTATTGTCGTTCAAAGCTTGCATAGGTCTAGTCCTTGTATTTTATTTTTAAGACTAGATACATGTTCTAATAAGTTTAGATCATTCAATATTTTTTGTTAGAATTCATAATTTTTAAGAGCAATAATGACTGGCAGTCGTCAAACACCCTAAAAGATTGACTTTATTGTTCATGTGTCTATCCTTATGAGACGACTCCATTTTTTCTTCTTGGAA
Organism: Cupressus sempervirens; assembly: GCA_028749045.1. NCBI lineage: Eukaryota > Viridiplantae > Streptophyta > Pinopsida > Cupressales > Cupressaceae > Cupressus > Cupressus sempervirens. The sequence continues at coordinate 347,260,727 of CM053783.1, read as the reverse complement.
TCAAGAAAGAGGTTTTCTACTCAACACACTACAATGAGAGGACTTGGATCATTTTGTATATTACATGTTAGTGTTTCATTTAAGTATTGAGTTGTTCATATAAGTATTGAATTATTTATTGAGAAGAAAATATCTTCTAATTTTTAATTTTTAGTTATAGGTGCCTTGTGGCTCCTTATGACATCAGTGTTGATCCATTTCATCATGATAATTTTACTATAACAAGATTATGTCATTAATTTTGTATTTCACAGTAGAAACCTCCATTCTAGAATTGTAAGATAATGTAATAAGTAATGTTGAATAAATGTCATTGTTTGAATATAATTTTTTTTTAAATTTAAATAAAATATAAATTTGTACATAATAACAAAAATGACTCTAGTTTTTGCCAACCTTCCTCTATTAATATATTTTAAAAATATATAAGTGCAAAAGAACATAGAAGCAATGTTGCAAATGTGCTAGCTTTGACTATAACTGTATTTTTTAAATAATTGAAGTAAAAGGAAGGAAGTAGAATTGCATTATACAAAAAAAAAAAACTGTTAGAAGATATTCAAATATTAATGAAGTTATAAAATATTTTTTAAAATTAAATTATTATAAATTTTAAAATATCAAAAGAAGCTTAAGGCACGTAATCAAAGGACTTTTGCAATCATCATGCCCAACTTGACCTCACTATATTGAATTGATTATTACTAGAATTAGAAAAGCCATAAAATTTAGTTTAAAAACTAGAATAATTATTTTTAATAGTTTGATATCTTAATGTAAAAACTTTATATAAGATTTATGTAACTCTAAATTTTAAATTTAAAGATGCACATTCTAGAAATGTTTTTAAAATTGTTTTTCATTTTCAAAAGTGGGTTTCATTGCACATTTATTTGTTGTCATTAATAAGTAAATAATGTGGTAAGATATTCTTTTGAAGTTTTCATGTCATTGTAATTTATATATCTAATTTTGAGTAAACCAACAAATCAAGACAGATGATCCTATTATATGTTTAACCAATAATAATTAAGATGAATCTAACTGTGACTTCAAAAATGGGGTAAAAGAACAAACATGTGTCACCCTTTTACTAAGGAAAAGGTTAACAAAAGTATAATTTTTTACCTTCAATGACATAAATTTTTTTTTATTATTTAGAATTTGAAAATGAAGTAAACTAATGAAATGCATAGAAAAGGATGAAGTTTAGGATTATAACTTTTAATAATTATTTATAAAAAGAAATTATATAATTTCCTATTTTTTAAAGACAACTTTTTAGTTGCCAAAAAGTGTTGGAAATTAAGGGTCTAGTTCCCACTAGAAAACTACATGGAAATAAACTTATTTTCCTTTGATCTTAGATTATGTTATAGATCATATCTCATGGTTATGGTTATTCTTGAGCTCCTTATATGTAGTAATGAAGTTTAGAGTTGCTTCTGATGTTATAGGTGTGAATAACATCTTTGGGTTATTGCTAAAGACCTCACTGTTCACTGTTAGATAGTAAATGTACTGTACAATTTCAGAGTGAAGTACACATTGGTTGCATGATTCTCACTGTATGGGGATCAAGGAAGATGTTAAATATTTTCTTGGTTGTCTTGATAGCTATATTATAGGTTTGAATTATAACCACTTCTCCTTGTAAAGAGTTGGTTGAGAATCAACATGTTACCAACTGTTGCATGCAAAGACAGTGAATCAACATTCTAGAAAATGTGATAGTGTTGTGGTTAGGGTTTGCATGTGTGGTAGAAGGTTTGTATACATTCATGTGATGATAAGGAAACTTTTGGAAGAGTGGAATAGATGAGATACTAGAGTTTGGGAGATAGTTACCATGATCAGTAATGGAACCCTCATGAGGACAAGGGTTTGAAGGATCTGTCATCTCCTTAATGACTAGGAGCCCGAAAGTCAAAAGTTTGAAAACCCTTAGTAAGGTAATGATGAATTCAAGTTCATTTGGTATTGTTATTTGAGAGTTTAGTGAGTTTGTAGTTCAAGGGAGTGTTTTATGCCTATTAGCCTAGATTAGGGATTGCAAGTTGGATGCCCTATTGAACAGTTGGGAATCTATGATTTTGGAATTTTATAAAGCTTAACATTAGGTATCTAAATCCCTTTTTGGTTTTATTAGTTATCTTGAAGGACTTAGTTCTTTCTTTAAACCCTAAAAATAGGGCTACAAGGAAGAGCCCTCATCAGGTCAGTTTGTGAGAATTGGTGTTTGGAGCCCACCAAGGTGTATAGAACCTTATGAATGTTTGAAATCACTTTATTGGTAATGAGTTAAGCCTTTAGAAGCAATTTGGAGTGTGTATTTTGTGAAAGATCCTAGAGGGTGTAAGGGAGTGGAGGTTTTGTGTGTTGTGAAGAGGTAGTTGGTTGAGTTTGTGAAGGTTTAGGTAGAGATATTTGGAAGAGGTGAGTGTAGCATGAGGAAAAGGCCAACCATCTAGTCTCTAGCCTTGGAAGAGTCCTGAGTGACTATTGTGATATGTTTAGTAGGCCTGGAAGAAGCATAGTGATAGAGTTTGTTCAAAGAACAAAATGAACACCTTCCTACTTGCATCATATGTGGTATCAGAGAATAGTTGTTCTGATGATAGGAGTTTGATTGTTGTGGGAAAGATTTTGTTTCATAAAGATTGTTGGTAATTTTTGTTGGGTTTAAAATAGGACAGAGAAGTGTGTAGTGTCTCTCATGTTTGTAGTTTGTACCTTGTTTATTTTGATTTGAGAGATACTTGATACTCTTATTATTTGTACTTTGTGATGACCTGAGGTCCGGATGTTATACTTTGATTTCAGTACCATAGATGTTTTATTGCTATGTTGTTCACTTTATCATTTTTCATGTTGATGTTATTTTGAGATGACATTAGGTCTATGATGATATTTGATTATCTAGTATTTGGACATATCTCTGATTCTGTCATGTGATGGATTTTATGCTATGGTTATTTACTTCATTCTTGTCTCTTTATTCTTTATGCGAACGTGAGTGATGTAAATGGATTATTTAGGTATAGTTGAATAAATGGTTAAATAAGTTATTTTAATGGATTTATTGCTTTGGCTATGATATTATATGCAATTGCACTTGATTGTGTGTTTTAGTGTGTAGGATTTATATCCTTAGCAGTGACACATGGAGAACTTTGTGATTCAGCTATTCATATTTCACCAATGTCATCCATGTATGGTTGACGTATCCTTATTTTAATTGTTTAATTAAACCTTTCAGTAATTATTAAATCCAAACTCATTTGCATTATGTGATTAGACTAGTAAGTGTGTCTATGCATTTTAGAGGTTCACATTGTTGCAAAGGTTGGTAAGTTGATTTCTGTGGTTTTGAGTTTTCAAGCTTTAATTTTATTTTTTTAATTTAATTTTTGGCAGCTTTGCCATAGATGAATTCCTAGTTCTAGGAATAGCCTAATTTCATTTGGGTCGATTTGGGCTTTAGTCTTTGGTTCATTGTGAGAGTTACAGGCATGGGATCTTCGTGAGGACAGACTTGTTGGATCCATCTCGAGGAGACCTTGCTTTGTCATCATTTCGGTAGTATTTGCGAGTTATTTATTTTACCTGTTTGTTTTTTGTTTTAACCCTTTTGGCTGTCAGGTAGGGCTTTCCTATTTTCTTGTTTTTGCATCATTTTAGCTTCTATTTCTAGAAGCAGTTTGTTAGGAGGATAAGAACTAGTGTTTCCCTTTGTTTTTATTTGCTAGTTCTATCCAGTTGGTTGGGTATGAACATTTTCCTTGTTTTTGGGATGGGGGTTTGGGATTTCATGTCGTTATGCTGGCCATTTTTGCATATGGTGTATGAACCCAAATTTTATTGGATTTTCAGGGTTTTTGTACCCAAAGACCAAATGGGTTTTAATTTTGAAGTTTTCCAGTTTTTGGGATTTTTACCTCATTTTGTGTGTCACCTTGTTTTCTCAAGTTTTCTTGGCATGAGGTTGGTCATGGACCTAGATCATCCATTTGGATGTTAGTTAAACCATTGTTGCACTTTTATGTTGCATTAGGATGTGTGCCACATCTTTCCTCCAAAATCTATTTTCAGTTGAGTGCATTTTTGCATTATGTTCTCATCTAGTCCTTGTGTTATGATTTTTGTGATGGTGGTGTGCCACACATGAGTATGTACATGTACATTTTCGGGTGACGTACAAGGCCTGAGCTCTTGTTTGTACTATGGGGGGGTTATGATCATTTGGGTTTGGGTTGGGAATATGCATGCCTATGGGCACTCATCATTGGATGAGCATGGGTAGGGTAGGGTAGCATATGGAGGGGCTTTTATCTCATAGCCCGGTGACTACTCACGTGGGTTAGCAGAGGAATTTTAAGTAAGTGATAACTAAATAAAAACATTCGGTAGTAATAAAACCAAGATAATAAAAAGATTCAGGATGTGCTCCTTCTGTTGGAAATTGTGAGCTGCCAACACTAGCTTGGGCTTGTCGATGCCAAGCGAATCTCCATGATGGAATCCCCTACTTAATAGCCCATTGAGTTTTTTATTAGGACCTATAGTTTATGCATTTTCTATGTGCCATGTCCCCTTTTCAAATAATTAAAAATAATAATCTTTTCTAAGGCAAGCAGGCCCAAAAAGGTGAAGTTTCGAAAAAAGGGGATAATCTTTGGAAGCTAATGGACTAATAAATGAAAATTATTATTAAAATATGTTTTATTAACCCCTCTTGGATGTGAGTTAGGGTTATTCCCTCTTTTAAGGAGTTTGGAGGCATTTTGGGCTGATTCCAGAACTTGATTTTTGCTCATTTCTTTGTTATTCTTCAGAGGCTACCGAACCTGTGGAGAAGGAGACCCAAGAATGGGAGTTTGCAGGTTTTCAGGAAGGCTAAGGATGGGAGTTTGAAGCCATTCCATGTGCATGCTCATGCAGAGTTTGCCTTTGTGCTGAACAGTGCAGATTTGTGGTTTTTCGGGTGTGTTTTTTGTAAGAGTTTGGTGCTTCCGGTTGAGTATTTCATATCAGTTTGGGTTGCTGCTGTATTTCAAACTTTTAGATGTTAAAATAGAGCTAAATATATGTATTTGGTTGTGATTATACTTTTGTGATAGATTATTAGTTTTTTTGTGGTGTTTTCGAGCTATTCTATGTTGTTTTCAGGAGCTCGATGAGCATTGTTTTTATCCTCCGTTTGGGAGTTGTTGTGTAAATTTTATACAAATCTGAAAATGTCATTTTTTAGGCTGTTATGCTGCTGAAATTTCTATAAAAATGTCCACTTTCAGATTTACTAATAATATGTGAAGTTGTGAAGTTTTTGGCACTATTTCCGGCATACCCGATTTGGGGTTTATTGAGAATTTAGGGGATCTTTGGAAGATTGGTTGTTTGATCTTAAAGATCTTATTAGAGGCTCGAAATATCATACAAAATTAGTAAAGGGACATTTCACTATGTTCTTGGTTTTAGTCATCATACTATCTGGCATGAGTGTTAGCCATGGACGTTTGCTTTGTATGTGTTTGTGGTTGGATCATTATCTCCATCAGCACGACGAGAGTGGACCTACAAGTTCCACGTGGTTGGGAGGTGTAGCTACCTTCACTACTGCTAGGGACCAGTGTACAGAGATGTTCTAGTGTCCAGTATGACAGTTATTGGATGTTTTCACTTGGTACTTTAGATTTTGGAGTATGTTATCTTGTGATTTATGCTTTCTTTGGAATGCATGTATATCATGTTTAGACGATGTTAGTGTTGACACATTTCCTCATTATGATTTTTAGAATATGTTAGATGATGAGTTTGATTTATAGGATTATATTATGCTTTACTTCTAGCATGTTAGATTTCCTTATTCTTATGTTGTAGCACATTTTAGTAGTGACATCCTCATAAGATAGCTCCAATGATTTGGTTGATAGTTTGGAATGTTACGCACAGGGGATGGCTAGGACCCATGGTGGTCTTATGACGCTATTATAGTTGGGAGGAACTGCGTACTTAGTTTGGTTATCATGTTCATTGTGATGTTGTTTTAGATTATTGTGATGTTTTAGATTATTGTGATGTTGTTTAGTACACTACGATGTTACCTTTTGTACCTTCCCTTCATTGCTATGTTAGATGGTTAGATGTAGTTTCCATCTTCTAGCTATTGTGTTCGAGTGTCTATGCCTCGACTGTGGATCTAGTACTCCCTGGTGTGGAGGTTTTAAGTTCTTTCTTTATCCCTTGATTTATCCTTAGAGTATTTTTTGTTGCTCATGGGTGACCATGCATTAGCATTGGGTGATACTTTAAAGTATCACATGCCCAAAATAGTTTTATCTTTCGACCCCTGATTGTATTGCACACCTCTTAGAGTAATGTCGTGCGATACTGGAAAGTATTGCACACCCATTAAAGAAAGGTCATATGATACTTGGAAAGTATCATATGCCTTCCTAAGAAGTGTCACCCAAACCCTTAAAGTATTGCATGCCTTCATTAGAAAGGTTGTATGATATTGGAAAGTATCTTACTATGATGTATTGAAGTATCACCTAGGTTTTTTCAGCGGACAACGGGCACTTTTCGGATTGTCCAAAAGTTTTTTGGAGGTGTTCTAGATACCCTTTATGACGTTCTTGAATACCTTGGAGTTGCATTTCGAATCCAATATGTTTTCATATTCGTATTTGTTTGCATCCTTCCATGGCTAGTCGTTTTGGTCTATAGTGGTGTTTGAAGATCTGTTGGTGTTTGGATGTGTGTTTAGTCTTCCATTGTGATCTTTGTAATCCTTTTATGTTATATGTCGAGAGTGTCCATACTTGTTTTATAAAAAAAACATTCTTGGCTTATATTTATCCTTGTTCCAAGAATCTCCAGGTGGGGCATTATAAAGTGGGATAGTTGCAGTTGAAGTGGTAATTGTTTTTGTGGTTGAGAGACACTAAGGATGACACCACTGGAAGAAATATGAAAGGCATGGGTATGTTACGAAGATACCTTGAGAAGACAAAAGGAAGATGAAAAGAGAAAGAGAAGGTAGAGAGAAGAGGAGGAGAGCATGTTAGAGGAGTTTCAAAATTTGAAGGAGGCACTAGCAAAGAATGAAGAAAGAGGAAGGAGACTAGAGATATTGCTAAGGCAGCAGGCAAAGGATGATGCTAAGAAGAAATTTGATAGTACAAAACATAAACATATTGAAGAACCTGTTAAGATAGAGGATCGGGCAGATGGAAAAGGAATGGTTACTAAGTTAGACAAATTGATAGAGCCAAAGGGAGAATAAAGGTCTGAAATAGAGGAAAAAAAGGGTGAACAAGACTACAAGGAGAGCTAGAACATGATGTGGCAATGAATTCCTTGCAGCATGTAGGAAACATGGAGTAGACAATCAGCACTATGACTGAAATTTTTGATGACATCAGTAAAAAGAAATGCCAATTGAATATTGGATTAGGGAAAGAGGTAGAGAAGACCTCAAATTATGAAAAGAATAGGGACATAGCCCTTGGAGAGGTGATTTTTTTTTGAGTTATTGACAAGAAGTATCAGAATCAGACAGGAGTAAATGAGAGGAATTAAGTTGCAGAGCTAACTTCCATGCAAGAAGAGGTTCAAAATAGCATGAAGATGATGATAGATCAGAGTAAGACCTCAAATAGTGTAGGTATAGACTCTTCTTATAAAGAAAAAATAAATTATTTATGGACAGTAACCAAAGTGCATGAAAACAAGAAGAAACCAGTGATGAATTGGTTGAAGCCACCATTGTTGACAATTGGGATAATGAATAATCAATATATTGTATTCATGTCACCAAGAAAAGGTAAATCCTAAGTAAAAATGAAGCCAATTGGTTCAGGTGGAGCCAATGTATTTGAGACTAAGATGCCACAAACCACTGGCAATTTTTTACAAATTGATGAACCAACTGTTGTAGTAGATGCAGAATGGACATCAATTCAACATCCAAGTAAAATCATAGAAAGTAGAATCATTTAGAAAAATGTAAAGAATTGGTGTTTGGAGCCCACCAAGGTGTATAGAACCTTATGAATGTTTGAAATTATTTTATTGGTAATGAGTTAAACCTTTGAAATTATTTTATTGGTAATGAGTTAAACCTTTAGAAGCAATTTGGAGTGTGGAGTTTGTGAAAGATCTTGGAGGGTGTAAGGGAGTGGAGGTGTTGTTTATTGTGAAGAGGTAGTTGGTTGAGTTTGTGAAGGTTTAGATAGATATATTTGGAAGAGGTGAGTGTGGCATGAGGAAAAGGCCAACTGCCTAGTCTCTAGCCTTGGAAGATTCTTGAGGGACTATTGTGATATGTTTAGTAGGATTGGAATAAGCCTAGTGATAGAGTTTGTTTGAAGAACAAGATGAACACCTTCATCCTTGCATCACTTACGTTGTTGGAGAGATATAGAGGCATTACCAAATTTGGTAATACCTTTAAGAAATAAAGATAAAAATAGATGATTAGGTCCACTAGGATTATTTTCATGATTTTTAGTGACAACTTAGTGCAAAGCTGACTAATGGGGCTAGATCACTATGGACAGATGGCTAGGCATGATGGCAAGGGTACTTCCAATAATAAATATGTTTGGTTCAAAATGGAAACAAATTTGAAGTACAATTTAGAGTCTTTTTTGTGATTTTCTTTCTCATATTTTTATACTAGGCGCTGAGTAATAATTCAAATTTTAAATGGCTTGGGCTCCTCAGTAATGATGAGATAGAGTTGAGTAGGGGAAGTGGTAGTTGGCACGTGATAACATATCCAAGAAGTGACACAGGTATTCATGACAAAAAAGGCTTTTATGGGTATTTTGTGCAACTTCCTTTTAAATGCAAAAGTGTGACTGTAATTGTAGAATTTGCCTATGGTCTTGTGTTTCGAAGAGTGTGAGGTTTGAGGAGAAGGATTCTACTATGGGGGGAGACCTATTGCATATTGAGCCCTTGGTGATTGAGGAGAGTTCTTGTAAACCCCTAACCTGGTATATTTTAAAGGAAAGGGGTTTAACCTTGTTCATGGAGGTGTTGAATGGCTTTGATGAGAATTGTTTGTAGAAATTTGTGAATTATTGGGATGATTGAAAGGGATGGTGAATGGGATTACGTTTCATGTCTCTAAGGAAATTATCTCTCTAGTGACAGGCCTTGTGATGTAGAGACAAAAGTGGAAGAAGGTGAGTAGGGTTGCAGATGAAGCCAATTTGTATCACTTTTTTCTAGGAGGCTGAAGAACCCTTTCATCATCTTGGTGGGTTCCTGAGAGAGAATCTTCTAGAGCCATGGAATGAGGTCTGTCTAATGCTCATGAAATACCTGACACTGGAAGGGAGGTATGGTGTTTGCACTATTACCATTTTCCTCTCTTGAACCATTTTCCCCATCATGAGAATATTTCCATTTCGTTCTTTATTTTGCATGAATTAGTCGATATTGTTTCAAATGTTAAAGAAAAAATGAAAAAGGGTGTCAATTATATTATCCTCCACCAAGGGTTAATGTTCTGTCTTTGCCAATTTTATCTGGCCATGTTACCCCCTAGGATTGTGGAGGTTGATATTTTGACTCTTAATAACCCCCGCCCCCATCATGTCCCCCTGAGAACCACTGGCCCTCGGGCCCCTACCCCCCAACCCTTCCCAAGTGGGTCCCTTGAGGAGAGAAAGCCTACCACTTTTGGGAAAAGGGTGAAAACAGAGAAAGAGAAAGAGAAGGATCTAGAGGAGTTGGAAGAGGAGACTAGAGGTGAAAGATGTAGGTTAGGGAAATTTTCCAAAACGAATGCCAAGAGGAAAATGAGGACCATTGCCTAGCAAGATGAGGATTTGGATTCTGAAGAGACGACCTACCCCAAGAAGCACATTAAATAGATGATATCAAATTTTAGAGTGGGGAATGAGGAGGATAAGGAGGTGGAAATTTCTAAATCCTTTATGTCTAGCTCAGGTGGTGAGGATAAGGAGAGCAAAGAGGTTACCCATGTCTCAACGTCTATTACAATTGGAAAGGTTGACCTCACTCAAGACCAATCCCAAATATGGTGGATAGAGCCCCTTCCCCTAAGATGACATCCTCCCCAACTAATTTTATACCCAAAGATAATTATATTTCTAACCCCTTGGTTTTGCAGGATAATAACATTGACAAGGAGAAGAGTGACTTGGATGGGAAGTTGGAAGATACCAAGGAGGCCAGTCATGTAGGAGTTAAAGAGTTGAATGAGAGAGTGTAGATTTTGGAGGAGAGGGTTAGAATCTTTTCTAAATTCACCATCAAGGTGACTTATGCGGTGACTACCACTCAACAACTGCTAAAAGGCAACCAAGAGGATGATTTGAACCAGGGGGATTCTAATATGGTCTTTGATTTCCTTGCTGATGATTAGGCAAATATCCTTCTCAAAGGGAAGGCTGATAAGAATCCATAGGGCTTGTCTTCCTCTGGTTTTTGTGGTTTATGTTTTTGTGGCTTTTGGAAGTTTTATGGTTCAAGGTTCTTGTGCCTTTGTTTAAAATATTTTTTGTTAATTACAATACTGTTTCAAGCTATCTTGGTTTGATGTTTGGTAGAGTTGAATCTAAGACTGGTTTTGACTATTTCATGTTAACACGCTTAAGATGTATACTAAGTTCATGTCGAGCTAGTAACACATGCCGAGTAAAATATGTATAGATTTTGAGTAAACTGTTGATGTCGAGTAAGTTCAAGTGCTGAGCTAGACAAAACTACAACAAGTGCTAACTAATAGAATGATCAAGTGCTAAGCATAGAGGTAACAAGTGCCAAGTAACACTGATTGGACATAGTTGTTTGTAATCACACAAACACTTATATAGACCGTTTTTGAGCTGACATAGAAGAATCTTGAAGGATATTAAAGATAAGAATGAATCTTTTCCATTACCTATGCAATCAACATGCAAACAATAAGAAAAATCGAGAAGGCATGAAACCAATAAGAAAAGTGCATGAATAGAGCAAGAAATGAAGAATGAATATGGATTGTAGATTCATACCTAACCCTAAGTCTTCAAAATCTTTAAAAGGAGGATGAAACCTCATTGCATGTGTGGATGAATGAAGTGTATGGGTAAACTATAGCAAAATTCAGAGGGAAGTGTGAAAAGACTTAGAAGAATAGAGCAACATTGCAATATTCAATTGATCAAGAACAGAGTATCAGAATATTGAAAAGTGACATATCAGATCAAGCAAGGATTAGGTTAGTCAGAGCACAACAAAGATTTGGAATCAGCAATTGAAGATTGCAAAGCTATCAGGTCAAAGAATTTATAATACTCTCTAGCAATTGTATTAGATAATGGAAATCCTACGGACTTAGGTTGGCCTAGTAGCCATTTGTAAATCCTTTAATAGGGTGGCATTCCAAGTGAATGTACAAAAGTCCTTTAACTAGGCCTACTTTTAGTAGGGTAGTGAAATCCTTTAACCAAGTCACTTTTGACAGAGTGTAAAAGTCTTTAACATGACATGCCTTTCACAGGGTAGACCATTGGAAGTGGTCAAACATTGTAACCTCAAACAGTTACACATTGCTGCAGTGATATTTTGTGGGTGTCATCCCCACCCCATTTTTGCCTTCTCATTTTGGAGTGTTTCTGGGTTACCAAATTTGTGTGTTGTCTATTTTCATGCATGTCTTTACTTTCAAGTTCATTAGATAGATTGGATGCATGTGAATGGTTTTAGTTAAAAAAAATTGAAAAGGTAAAATTTAGTTACTTCTGATCCCCCCCCCCCCCCCTCTCAGAAGTAAATCATCCCACTTGTTAATTCCAACAATTGGTATTAGAGCCAAGTTCTCACAAGAAGGAGCCTTACAACTTGGAGAAAAGATCTGGAAATGGAAGTCTACAAACTTGGGAAGATCATAGAGAATCAGGCAATTGACATACAACTTGCTTTACATGCTTTGGAAGAAGCTAGAGGAGAATTGAGGAAATCCTTAAAAAGAAGAAAAGAGATTGCCATAGCTAAGAATGACACATAGTACAAGGAGATTGACACCTTCAATCTATTTTCAAATGGAGATTTCAAAGAGTTTGATGCATCAATAATAGACTTGATGGAGAAGAATAGAGCTCAAGCAGAAGAAACTAGAATATTCAGGCTTGAACAAGAATCACAAGCCATTATGCTTTGTGAAGTAATTGAATAGAAGAAAAGAGCCATTGAAAAAAAAGCCATGATAGAAGAAGACAAGAGAAACCTTGCCAATAAATTGGAAGAAAAGTCAATTGAGGTTGCAAGAATCTCAAACATGCAGCTGGACACCTTAAGTCAGATGATGAATGCGCATCATGAACTAAATGCCAAAGACATTGAGATCTCTACACTAAAGATGCAAAATGAGCAATTGCAAAATGACTTGAAAAGAGATAAGGAAATTGCAGAAAACTTCAACAAACCCAACGAGGCAATCAAGTATTTTGAACATCTATTAAAATCACCAAGGGCCAGTAATGATACTTCAAGACTTGATTATACCAGCACTAAACAAGGAGAGTCCTCCAAGACTGCATAATAAAGGAGTAAAAAAGGTAAGAACACTAAACCTACTTTTCTTTTATGTGGTAAAAAGGGACATACTTCTAATATATGTAGGAGCAAAAATGCCCATCAGCATGATAAGCCTAAGAATGCAAGTTATTGTCATAAGTGAAAAAAGCAAGGATATCAAGCACATGAATGCAAGACTAGGACTATTAGTACACCAAAATTTGAAGGTCACTGCTACAATTGCAAGAAGTATGGACATAGAGCTTTTGAGTGCAGATCAAAGCCTATGTGGACATCAAATCAGGCAACAAGAGAAGGTAACCATGGTCATCACTACAATTGGGACTATAACACTAGGTATAGCTATCATTACTGCTAGGAATATGGACACATTCCTAAAAATTGCATAAGGACACATTTTAGAAAAAACTACAGTCGATGGTTGAGCCAAACTACATGTTTTAGTTGCTTGAAGACTGGTAATATTAGCAGGAATTGCCCAAAAAGGTCAAAGGCACCCAAGTCAGAAGTCAACAAAGGAAAAGAGAAGGTAGATATTGAACACATCAGAGAGAAATGAATAAGACATGGAAGAAGAAAGATGAGTGTAGCTCATCAAATGAAGGGATCACTTCACCTAACAGGTCAAGTGATCACACTTCATCAAACTAAGTAGATAGAAGACATGAGGGACTAATTTACTAAGCTTTATCATACATTAGTTCCTAAATAAGATACTACTGAAAAGAAGAGATCAGGATGATTAGAGATGCAAAGTTGAAATTCAAGTTTTCACCAGTGTTGCCAAGTCATCCTTAGATGTCGAGTAAATGTTAGCATATGCTGAGCTGCTAGTAGGAGCCGAGTGATTGGTCTCAACCAAGTGATAGAAAGGTAATAAAAGCTAAGTAAAGAGGAAATATAGCTGGAGTCGAGTGATAGAAAGTCAATGGAAGATGAGTTATGTTGAATCCTTAAGGAGCTGAGTGTATAGCTGCAGAATATGTACTAAGCATTTAATGCTATGTTTTGAAGAGTATAAGGTCAATTTTAAGATCATTTCTCATCATTCGAATGCAAAACAAGAATGAGAAGAGCACAGAAGTGATTGACAAACAACTAATGAAGTTTTTGCATAGATTTTGACAAAGGTCAAGCGCTATTTTCATCAATCTAAGGTATTCCTCAAGTGTTGAGTTGCGCAGTTATAAATTTTAATATCTTTTGAAACCCTAGATTTGCAATATGGCCTCTAGTTCTAAAAACCCTAAGAAAAAGGAAGGTTTTGAGGTTCAATTAGTTAGCAATGAGGTTAAACAACTAGATTTTAGGCCGATTCCAGAAGTTGCATATAAGAACGACCCTGTTGGTGCACTATCCATGATTTCACCCAAAGTCGTGATGGTGCAAGATGTTAGTAAATGTTACAATTGCAAGGTAGGAGCAATAGGAGACATGGAGATTCATCAAACATATGATAAACTATGTGAAAATGGAGTGCTAAAGGAAGAATTTCAAATAGTTGAAAGAAAGGGCTTAACCCGTGCCCTAGTTTTCCCCACAGTTTTCAAAACAGAATGGATAAGAATTGTCCTAAGAAGAATACATAATGGTTGTTTATGGTTAGAAGGAGGACCTATCAAGATAACAAAGAGAATCGTGCATAGGCTTATAGGTTTTCTAACCCTAGATCAGTACAAGACCCTGCGAAGTGATTCTAAGGAAGCTATTGAAAAGAACACTCAAGCAAAATGGAACAAAAGGGGCATGACTATTGATATAATAACGGATCCCCTTCTGGACTTTGTAGTAAGAATCATATCTCACAAGTTCTATCAATCAAGTAGATTGAATAGTGTTCCATGCATTGCTGTGGATGTGGCCTACAAAATTGTCAAGAAGAATCATACATATGATCTAGCAGAATTGCTATTATAGTAGATCATGGAGAATCTGGGAGCAATAAGAAGATCAAAAGGTGCCCAGTGTAAGTTTGGATCAGTTTTGATCTATATATTTTTTTATGTTTTGGAAGAATTTCCATCTTTTGGCAAAGTAAATTGGAAATCAGATAAGTCGGCTATTACTCAAATCAATGAGTACATTGAGCAAATGGGAGACAACTTTGAATCCTTACTGACTAGTTACTTTGAGGATTTCAAGAAATCCATGAAGCAAAGACTAAGGATACCAGTATCCCTAGTGGAACAACACATCAATGATATTTTTTCCTTAGTTGATATTGATTATACTTATATCCAAGTAGCAATTTCAAAGACTAGATGGCTAAGACCATTACAATATGAGCTAAATATTGATGAAGCATCAGCAACAATCACAACATTACTTGCAGAGGAAATTGATAAGGATGCACCACACTTTGGAACATATGATGTGGTGTGATCCAAAGTGGATATGGAATTGAAGACTGCCTCTACTTTAAAGAAGAAAGACAAGCTTGTAAAGAAGCTAAAAGCAAAGTTTGGAGAAGGCACTGCAGAAGAAGTAGAAGAAGAGGGTGTTGATGCCGAGGAAGAGGAATATGATGATGATGATGATGATGATGATGAGGAACATCAACCTCTTGCATTGACACAAGGCTTAGGTGAAGCTGAAGAAAAGGAAGAAGGTGTCGAGGAAGAACAAGCCAAGGAAGCACTAGCTCAAGCCGAGCCCAAGAAGAGAAAGACCAAAACTCAACCTATAGCCTAGCCTAAAGAAAAGAAGGTTACAAAGCCAAACCAAACCAAGCCAACTATACCAGTAACAAGAACCACCACAAGGGCCTCAACTCAAAAGGCCAAGGACCAAGACAAAGAAAAGAAGAAGGATACTGAGCTGACTGGTCTTGTGCAGAAGAAACCAAAGAGAAACTATGTTGCACAACTAGAGTCAGATGACAAGGAAAGGACAAAATCTGAAGATATCAGCCAATTTAGAGTGGTAAGCCATGCTCCTAAGTCAAATACTGATAAAATTTGTGATAATGTTAGGAAGAATGCATATTTTTCTAAATTGAAAAATATTGATTATAATAAATTGAGTAGAGAAGATTAGAATAAAGTTGAAGAATCAATATATGCCATGATGGTAGAGTTCAAGAACACTCCTCTTGAATTAGATAATACAATGCCCAAGGAGTTATATGAAATTGTTGAAAATAAGTGGCATTATTGTTTAAAAATGGAAAAAGAAATAAGAGAACCCACATTGGCACAAGTAATGCTAGAATTGGGTAAAGGTCAAATAACTAAGGCAAATAAGAAACATGGAAGAAAGTTTGCACCAAAATATAGAGTCTTCAATGTCTTGTAGAATAAAATTAAAGAAGTTGTCAATAAATCAACAAGAATGTGGAAGTTGATATATGGCTTGACTACTGTCAAGGATGGAGAAGAAGATCCCTTTGAGGGACAGAACATTGAAAAGGATGAAGATGCAAATCAGGTTGAGGCCAGTAAGAAAGAGAAGAAAGATAAAACAGTGGAGGAGGAAACAAAAAAAGAGCCAAAAAAAGAGACAGTGGAGACACATGGTGAAGAGGAGCAACAAACTGAACAAAGTGTCCATGACACCCAACTGCCACCACCAAGTCCTCCACATACAACACCTGTAGCTACAATCATTGTAAAGGATGTTCATGCCACTTCAGCTTAGAACATCAACCCTTTGACTACAGAGGATCTCAAGAAGATCCTTCACCAATCAACACTACAAGCACAACTTTGCACAAAACCAGTATTGGTGAGTGTTGATGAGCTACAAAAAGTTGTAGCAGCAATAACAAGGGAAAAGGAAACCACACAATAACTATCAACACAACCTCCCACAGCTGCAAAAAAGCAACCTAAAGAGCAAAAGGTACAAGACAAAATTGCTAAGGTTGATTCTACAATAAAGGTGACAACTACTGCCGAGGAGCCTACAAAGGAATCAACAGGACAAGATGTTTTTGCAGCACAAACCCAAGGTGAACCTCCTCAAATTGTCATCATTGATCAAGGCAGTAGAGGAGAGGAGAAAGAAGTGGAGAAAACCCCTAAGGAGCAAGAGGCAATACAAACATTGGTAAACTTGCCTAGCTCAGGGACTCCTCAGAAGAAGCCGAGCACTAATGTAGCACCATTTCAAATATCAGCACCAGGCTTGAGCACTACCAAGATTGCAAAGGTACTTCACTATGGAGACCCTGCACTTGATGAAGAAATAGTCATACCAAGCTATGACTCAAGGACAATGAACCTGTAGCAAATAAATGAAGTGCAAGAGGCACTAGAAAGGAGAAAGAGGCAAGAGATACTCAAAAATGAGTACAAGCAAAAGCAAGCATTAGTGGAGATCAAAGAAATGTTTCTTGATACCTTTAGCTTGCAAGTACCTGATGAAACTCAACCCATAATGGAGAAATTAGCCAACATTGTGGACTAGGTACAAAATGAGGACCTTGAAACCAATGTCAAATTATTGAAATGGTCAGAGAAGAAATTTTAGATGAAAGTAAATGAAAAGATATCAAGTGAAATAGCATTGTCAAAAGTTGAATTGGCAAAAAAGATTGAAAAAGTGAAAAAGGTACTTGAGAATGTATTCTCATTGTACAAAAAGTTGTGTGATTTCTCATACTTCACATAGGAAACAAGCCAAAGGATACTGAGCTTGGAGCGAAATCTAAAGATTTCCAACACACAGCTACCAAATGATCCAGCTCAAAGTGAGAAGCATTTTGCCCAAATGCTTCACACATAGAAAGAATTAGCTGTGTTGAAAGTAGAAGAGGCCAATATCAAGGCTAAATTGATGTGAATTCAGTCTTCCATAACCCCACATCTGGAAGTACTCCATAAAGAAAAAGTCTATGCAGAGAAGTTCTAAAGAAAGATCCTAATCTTTCTACTTTGGAAGGACTTGTTCATCTTGCAGCAGAGACAACTATCCAACATAAATCATTGGAAATTGCTTTGGACAATTGGGATGCATCTCTCAAGATGATTATGAAGGTCAATAAAACATTTTTGGCAAAATATGGTCTTAATCCTTAGAACCCTAACATAAGTGTCAAAAAGGGGGAGATATAGTTAAGGGAGAGAGATAATTGAGAGGGAGATATAATGTTTGGGGGAGTTGTAAATAAGAATGGAAGGTAACACAGATACAGAGTACAAGATACATAGATACATCAGTATGAGACACATACAACACAAGAATTTTGGTTACAGGAATATAAATGGCACATTAGCTTAGGGGGAGTTACAAAACTTTTGAGGTATATATATAGTTTTTATAGAACTTTGAGAATTGTATGCATATTTTACTTAAGGAGATTAGACTTTGATATATTGCTAAGTGTTTTTGACACTCGTGTCAAAGGGGGAGATTGTTGAATCTAAGATTGGTTTTGACTATTTTGTGTCAACACACTTAAGATGTTTACTAAGTTCATGCCAAGTAAAATATGTATAGATGTCGAGTAAACAGTTGATGCCAAGTAAACAATTGATGCCAAGTAAATAGTTGATGTTGAGTAAGTTCAAGTGTTGAGCCAGACAGAACTACAACAAGTGCCGAGTAATAGAATGATCAAGTACCAAGCATCAGAGATAACAAGTGTCGAGTAACAAAGATTGGACATAGTTGTTTGTAATCGCACAAACACCTATGCAGACCATTTTTGAGCTAACATATAAGAATCTTGAAGGGTATTAAAGATAAGAACGAATCTTTTACATTGCCTATGCAATCAACATGCAACCAATAAGAAAAATGGAAAAGGCATGCAACTGATAAGAAAAGTGCATGAATTGAGTGGGAAATGAAGAATGAATATAGATCGTAGATTCATACCTAACCCTAAGTCTTCGAAATCTTTAAAAGGAGGACGAAACCCCATTGCATGCATGGATGAATGAAGTGTGTGGGTAAACTATAACGAAATTTAGAGGGAAGTGTGAAAAGACTTAGAAGAATAGAGCAACATTATAGTATTTAGTTGATCTCAAGAACAGAGTATCAAAATATTGAAGAGTGACATATTAGATCAAGCAATGATCACATCAATCAGAGCAGAACAAGGATATGGAATTAGCAATTGAACATTGCAAAGCTATTAAGTCAAAGACTTTCTAATACTCTCTAGCAATTGTATTAGATAATGGAAATCCTATGGACTTAGGTTGGCCTAGAAGCCATTTGTAAATCTTTTAATAGGGTGGCATTCTAAGTGAATGTACAAATGTCCTTTAACTAGGCCTACTTTTAGTAAGGTGGTGAAATCCTTTAACTAGATCACTTTTGATAGAGTGTAAAAGTCTTTAACAGGACAGGCCTTTCACAGGGCAGACCATTGGAAGTGGTCAAATATTGTAACCTTGAACAGTTACACATTGTTGTAGTGATATTTTGTGAGTGTCATCCCCACCCTAGTTTTGCCTTCTCATTTTGGAGGGTTTCTGGGTTACCAAATTTGTGTGTTGTCTATTTTCATGCATGTCTTTACTTTCAAGTTCATTAGATAGATTGGATGGATGTGAATGGTTTTAGTTTAAAAAAATTGAAAAGGTAAAAGTTAGTTACTTCTGATTCACTCCCCCCCGCTTCTCAAAAGTAAATCATCCCACTTGTTAATTCCAACAGGTAGATACTTGTTTTGATAAGCATTTTTAGGGGGTAATTTTGTTTGGATGGTAATCTGCTGGTAGTTGGCCTGTTTGTCTACTATAAGGGTTAGTCCCCATTGTTTTGGCTACTTTATATTTCAAAAATAATCAATGCAAAGAGAAGAATTTAGAAATTTGTGAATGGAGTATGTATTAAGTTGTAGCCTTGAGTCTCACCATAAATACAATGAAAGGTATGTCAATTACACCTATCTAGATAGGAATAGAAGATAATGAATAACAAAGTGGATAGCTATGACTTCATAAGGAATTAAAAATATTCTTCCCAAATCCATGGTCTTATACAAATAATTTATTTTGGTATTAGATTCATATGCAAGCAAAGTGAATGCAAAAATATAATCGCAAACTCTTTCAACAAAGACTACTAAACCTTATTGATGGAGGCCTCCATAACACGGAGTAGCTACAATAACTTATTTTTTGGTGACATCAAGAATTTTTAGTCCTTGCAGGGAACTTATGTTTTTGTTTGCCCCCCCATTCGATATTAATTTTTTTTAGAAACAAACATACCAAGAAAGATTTGTAAGTTATGTTTTCATTTGCCCCCCCATTTGATATTTTTTTTTTTTAGAAACAAACATACTAAGCAAGATTTGTAAGGTTAGATTTAATAAATCAATTATAATGTCATATTTCAAAATTTTTGATTGGCCAAAATAGTTTTTTCGTGAGTAGAAAAATTTGAAAAATAATCACTATGGCAGTGGTCGTGCAACACTATTTTTGACATTTTACTTCAACATTTAATTTGACATTCAAATTAGATGTTACCTTGGCAACCTGTGCAAAGGCTAATGGATGCCTCAAAATCCTAGTGTTGTAGCCCATGGTATGCCTAAAAGAACATTGATACATATAATTATAGTGAGAATTTTTTTTAAAAAATGGAGGCTTGATTTTAAACTTTCTAACAACACAAAAAATTTAGAATTTTAAGCTTTTTGATCTTAACTCTAATCTTATATTCATAATTTAAAATTAAAAATTTTTAAAGTATTTGCATTTTTTTAAAACTATAAATATAATGTATTTCATAAAAAATAAAATCATTATTTATATTTACTTATGTGATTGATTGTTATTTATTATTGTTCTATGTTTGAAAAAAATAGTAAATGAAAAAATTACATTTAGGAAGATTGTATTTTTTAAAATAAAATGTAAAAGGAAGCAATTTGTAAAATCTTATGTCCATCTCCTTTTAACTTTTTCATTTGAGATGTCCATATTAACATTTCATACACAAAAAATAGAGAGAACAATGTTAAGAAGGTTTTATAAACAAAACAAAACAATTAATATTTAAAATTACAATGTTGATTGTAGTTATAATGGTGTTAAGATTATCCTTTTAATAGGAAGGAAATAGCTATGTACTCATGAGCCATACAAACAAATTGCAGATTTCACCTTATTTTTGTATTGAAGTTCAATTTTTTTATCAATTGCAAATTGAATTTATATTGCAACATTATAAAATTAATTCGAAGATACATGATTCGTCATCCTATGCATCTTTATCTCTAACCCTATCCTCCTATTTATTTTTTTCACTTCAAGCTCACACAAAATCTATATCTTCAACAATCATATAATTAATACCACGTTCCACAAGGCAGGAACGTAGAGCTCTTATTTTAAATAAAATTGAAGTTTAAAACATAAAAAAATATAATTGTGAGAAGAACAAGAAGTTCCAAACAATAGAATAACTTGAATCGGTTCAAGATATTTGTTAGAAATGTTTATTAGTGGAACAAAGATATCCATAATTGCAAGGTATGCCAGATTTGTACAATGATATTTTTGTTCATTGGTACTACATTGACCGATAGGACGTGCGTGTCGACTTGAGCCCTCGAATTCGTCAAACCTGCAAAGTGGTCAGGCGCTCGGCAAGAAGTCCGGACAAGATTAAAATGCATTTTACCTACTCCAATAAAAAAAGAGTCGGAAAAACATTAGAGTAAAATCCTGATGGCTCCTGAAGCTTCCTAAAGACGCCACTGGGTACAGCTACCTGCCTGTGGGTACAAATCTATCAATTTAGCATAAAGTAAGTGTGAGCCCATGTTTGCCTATGCGGTTGAATTTGTAAATAATCTTCTACGGTTAACCATGGGAGGTATTGTACTTTTGGCTTAGAAAGAACATTGCTATGAAAATGTATAACATAGTAACTTGGATGAACTCTTGAATGTTAATTAACTAGCGGCTGTGTGTAATCGTCCCATGGATTTAGTTGAAGCTTGGGAATCTTTTGACGCATTATTAGACTTCCACTTGCGATATATAATATATGTTAATGCATATGGTTTCAGTGTGATCGTGCTTCTTTAAACAAAAAAATATGTTAGTACTTAATTGATCCTTGTGTCCAAGGATTCCTGAGGGGGCGGGGGCATTACTTTTGGTATTAAAGCCGAGATCAAATGCTGGGATCTTCGTGTTATGCTCCCATTGTATTGGTACGAGTGTTGAATTATATGAATTGACACTACCTAACTTTATATTGTTTGATTTTTGCCGACCTTTAAGCTGTCGCAGCCCTACAAATACAAATGTTTTATTAATGCTCGTCATTATCAGTTCTAGGCTTGAACCGAATGTGACGGTGCGGATTGAAAAGTTAATTAATACTTCATATAATATACCTAAATAAATATCATGTCTCATGACGCTTGCATGTTGTCACCAACTTACTGTTTCACGATTGTGATATTGGAATATATGCGCTGTGTCTACGTCATCGCTTTCTTTAGGGAAGGGCGCCAAGTTTAAGACGTACTGTAAGGGATGGGTTTCCTCTAATCCAATAGATTATGTTACGGAATTCCCTGACCAAATCATGCTAGCTAAATGTTAGTCTAGCCTTAATATAAACAAACACCAACTCATTGAGCTCCGATGCAAAAACAAATGATCTCGAGTTGTTGAAATATGAGGAAACCACCCATGACAGCTGAAAAGCTGGAATGAACTGAAAAAACACATGCAAGGTATTAAAAAATGTCTATACGTCCGAACTCCTAAGGTCAGATATAGGAATAAGATCAAAGCATTATGTAGAGTGGACGTCCCTCAAATTTGGAGCTCTTAGTCAACCAGGGATAGGAGAGACTTGTATTCTCATATCAAATATAGTAAAATAATCTCGTAGATAAGATTATGTGTAGATATTATCTGCCATAGTTCCACGAGTGACCTTGAGGGAGAGTTTGAGTAAGATTCATGAGGAAGGATAGATTATGTTCTAACTAGTTAGATATGATCAAATCTAGTGATGGTGTGAAACTTCAATCACATATCAATTTGTCACATGAGAACATCATGCATCTCTTGTCCAACTTCAAGCAACAACTAAGAGCTCCTACTCACATGACACATTTCTTTGCCTTTGGTGTTACTAATCATTACGTTTGTGGAACTTGCATTCTTGACAAGAAGGTGGTGTTTTCTTGACAATTTGGGTGCTTCGAGGTATTTCATCTAAAAGAGCGCTCTTCCGCTTTTCAGTCTATAGATGTCCTAGCAAAGAACTTGTCAAAGAACCACTTTTCTAAGGGCACCAAATTTATAGAGGACTTTTAAGTCACATTCACGAGGCCTAGCCAAGAGAACATAAAATAAAACAAGATATGAACACACAAGCACTTCTAAGGGTTCCGTGACAATCAAATCATGAATAACAATAAAACATTCAAGGCCAAAAAAGGTATCTCAACAAATATCATCCAACTGCACGCACGCGCCCACACACACACACACACACACTCATGAAGCCACACCCATCAAGATGTCATGCATGAAGCAAACAAGCGAGACACTACAATGGAAGTTATATTTGTTTGCACATGAGGTGTGATAGACTTGTTTCCTCAAGGCTTGTTGTAATGCTTCATGATATGTAAGTGAAGTTTGAAGGAGCTCCCAACGAGAAAGCTTGGTAAGAGTTGTTAGACATATTGAGATGTTATTGGCATTATCCTCATTGATGTCAAAACCTTCATACTAAGCACTTGGTAGTATTGACTAGTTGTTGGCATTTTGGTTATGTACCTATTGGTTGTTGATAAAGTATTAGAATTTTCAATTATATGCAAAATAGGTTCTATACACACAATTTTGGTGCTCTATGGAATGTGAACTTAGTTCTACTAATGAATAACATCTTTTGGTATACTTGCATGATTTCAGAAATTAGGATTGCGTGGAGTTTTGTGTTAGTTCATGTTGATAGCTATAATTAGCACATTCTTTCAGGTGTTAGGACTAATATTTGGACAAATTTGTAGTTCATTAGATGCTTTTATATATTGGCTATATTGTGTTCTTGACAAAATTCTATCAAGGTTTATATATTTTGTAGATCAAGTTTTGCACTTAGTTGTGGTATTCTATTTTTTTTGGTAAATGTACTATGCATTGTATATATCATAAATGCAACCTATATTTTGGGTCATGTGGTAGTATGTTTTCTTTTGTGTGTGCTAGATTTAGGATCAACAGTAATGCATTGAATATAATTTTAATATATATTTTTTCAATTGGGACCAACACACTCTTTTGTTATGGCTGATTTGTGTATGATCAAATATCTACATAAATAAAGAAAAATTGTGTATCTAAAAAACTATAGGACAATGAAATGGTAGTGGTTTGTTATAAGAATATTGTGGAAGTAGATATACTACGAATTTTTGAGTAAGAAACTGATATTGATGTATGTTATAAAAGGGCTATGTGGAAAATTATTGTGAAAGTGTCTTGCATATGTTGTTATGATGGATCAAATAATAGTATAAAGAGCGAACGTCATCATTCAGATCTATTTTTGGATGTGGTAATTGAGATGACTAGGCAAACTATTTCATGCATATTCACGTAAAATCTTATGAGTTCATGTTTTGTCCATAAAACATCTTGAGTATTATATATCTATTGCATAAGAGTTGTTAGTCAAGAAGATAATGAGCTAACTGATCGTGAGTCAAACAATAGTGAGAAAATTGACAACAAGACATCTGTAAAACTTATGTTAACCAATGTCACCTTAAGTGGTATTAATTTCACAATAATTAGTTTCTCCATGGTTTTACTAGTTTGGTTTTGTGTTGGTGGTGTTGTGTTGTGTTTGTTTATATATGTTATCGTTGTTTAATGTGGTTACCAGTAGAATAGAAATTGTCATAGATATATCTTGTTGACCCTATGGTAAGACATATTGTCAATTAGTGACAAACCACTTAAGCTATCCAGGAAGGTTAGTTAATACTGCAACTAAGCTTTCCACTAGGGAGCACATTTCAACGTAGCCCAAGCAAATGAAGGTATATTGTGCTAACCGAGCTCATAGTATAAATCGAGATGTTTAGTATTATTAGTGGGAAACAAGTCTCATATGTGAACTAAGTCTCATATGTGAACCAAGTTCACAGAGTTAATTGATCTCTCTGTGTAAACTGAGCCAGCTATACCACCTGAGTTCCATAGTGTTACCTAAGCATCCAATGCTAACCAAGTTTCAATGTCACCTTAGCTCACCATATTGCCCGAGTGACAACAAATAATCAAAAGCATTGTATTGCCTAAGGATCAGTATTTGGGCTAACCTAAAGGCATAGTAAGAATAGAAGATACATGCTTATTTGGAGACAAGAAGCGAATATAGAGAAAAATATATAATCAGGCTACAAGACAGTATAAAGCGCAAAGTAGAGACTCATCCATTAAAGTCAGGTGGTCATTTTATTCAAAGGATCTATTTCAGCAAATCAAGTAACA
Source organism: Cupressus sempervirens (assembly GCA_028749045.1). Classification (NCBI taxonomy): domain Eukaryota; kingdom Viridiplantae; phylum Streptophyta; class Pinopsida; order Cupressales; family Cupressaceae; genus Cupressus; species Cupressus sempervirens. Next base: position 347,235,723 of record CM053783.1, on the reverse strand, counting down.
AAGCAGAGATCAACATGCTAATTCATCCTAATAGGTGCATCAGTCAAATCCTTTAACTAGATGGACCTAACAGTATTTTGTTAAGTCCCTTAATAGAGCAGATACTTCATTGTATTGTAAAATCCTTTTACAAGGTCAACCTAACAATCCTTCATACTCCTAACAAAGTAGATCACTAGAAGTGATCAATTTCAAGCCCCAAAAGGCCAACTTTATTACTACAATAGTGAAGCTTATGGGTGTCATCCCCACCCCAGTTTTACCTTCTACTTGGACGGTTTCTAGGTTACCATATTTTGTGTCAAAAGCGTTATGGTGTTGATTTCTTCATTTCCTTATGTTAATGAATGGAAGTAGATTAGATAATCAAAAGGAATTTAGTTGAAGTAATCTAAATGTGAAAGGTTTTATTGGTTCCTGATTCATACTCCTCTTAGTTACTTTCTTTTCCTTAAATTTCAAATAATTAGATCAGAGAGGATCTACACATTAATATGGGGCAAGTCAAGAAACTCAAGGATCAACTCACTCACTCTCTGAAGAGAAGAAAAGAATTGGCTATACAGATGAATGTCAATCTCTACACAAAAGAAACAGTATAAGATCTATACAAAGAAAGAAGTTTAGAGGAAGCACATGCAACCATAGAAGATCTACTAGTGATGAATGCTACTCTATAAGAAGAACTAAGAAAATTGAAAAGAGAACAAGAAAGTCACTCAGTCAGGCTATGTGAAGTCATGGAGAAAAAGAACAAAACAATAAATGACAAAGAAATGGTAGATGAAGATAGAAAACTAATTGCTACAAGGCTAGAGGAAAAGACCAATGAAGTTCAACAATTATCTCAATATCAAGTAGACATGGCAGATCAGCTAGATAATGCAAATGAAGGAAGTACTAATCTAAGAACTGAAAATGAGAGACTCTAAAATGAACTAAGAGCTGAAAATGAACTAAATGAAAGAAGATTGAGGTCACAAGAAATTATGAATCAATTATATGAGAAAACCCTGAATAGACCTAAAAACACTATTGGCTTAGTGTATACTAATCAAGGAGAGTCATCACAACAAGGAGCACAAAAGAAAAAAAGGCCTACATGTAACACTTGTGGAAAAATAGGTCATACATCAAAAGTGCGTTGGAGAAATGCTATGCAACCCAAGTTCAAAGAACAATGTTACAAGTGCAACAAGTTTGGTCATGAGGCAAATGAATGTAGATCAAAATTAGATTTTGAAGGAAATTGTTTCCCATGTCATAAATAAGGTCACAAATCTTCAAAGTGCAAATCAAATCCAAACATTCAACATAGTGGAACCAGACAAAGAGCATTTATTGGTTGGGACTACAATACATGGGGAAGATGTCATTATTGTGGAGAATATGGGCACATTGGTATAATTGTGTAGAAACTCACATAAGAAAAATAAATTCCAATATAAGATGCTATGTATGTAAGAAGATGGTCACCTGGAAAGAAATTGTATGAATAGAGATACAACAAATAATGATGAAGAAAACAAAGGCAAGTCAAGGATTGAAGAAATTATAATTCAGAGGAATAAAAAATGGGTAAGGAAGTAAGATTGTAGCTATTATGTTCGAGTGTCTATGCCTCGACTGTGGATCTAGTACTCCCCGGTGTGGAGGTTTTAATTTCTTTCTTTATCCCTTGATTTATCCTTAGAGTATTTTTTGTTGCTCCTGGGTGACCATGCATTAGCATTGGGTGATACTTTAAAGTATCACATGCCCAAAAGAGTTTTATCGTTCGACCCCTGATTGTATTGCACACCTTTTAGAGTAATCTCATGCGATACTGGAAAGTATTGCACACCCATTAAAGAAAGGTCATATGATACTTGGAAAGTATCATATGCCTTCCTAAAAAGTGTCACACAAACCCTTAAAGTATTACATGCCTTCATTAGAAAGGTCGTACGATATTGGAAAGTACCTTATTGTGATGTATTAAAGTATCACCTAGGTTTTTGAAAAAACCTACTCGAGCGGACAGCGGGCACTTTTTGAATTGTCCAGAAGTTTTTTAGAGGTGTTCTAGATACCCTTTATGACGTTCTTGAATACCTTGGAGTTGCATTGCGAATCCAATATGTTTTCATATTCGTATTTGTTTGCATCCTTCCATGGCTAGTCGTTTTGGTCAATAGTGGTGTTTGAAGATCCATTGGTGTTTGGATGTGTGTTTAGTCTTCCATTGTGATCTTTGTAATCCTCGTATGTTATATGTTGAGAGTGTCCATACTTTTTTTATAAAAAAAAAAACATTCTTGGCTTATATTTATCCTTGTTCCAAGGATCTCCATGTGGGGCATTATAAAGTGGGACAGTTGCAGTTGAAGTGGTAATTATTTTTATGGTTGAGAGACACTAAGGATGACACCACTGGAAGAAATATGGAAGGCATGGGTATGTTACAAAGATGCCTTGAGAAGACAAAAGGAATATGAAAAGAGAAAGAGAAGGTAGAGAGAAGAGGAGGAGAGCATGTTAGAGGAGATTCAAAATTTGAAGGAGGCACTAGCAAAGAATGAAGAAAGAGGAAGGAGACTAGAGATATTGCTAAGGTAGTAGGCAAAGGATGATGCTAAGAAGAAATTTGATAGTACAGAACATAAACATATTGAGGAACCTGTTAAGATAGAGGATCAGACAGATGGAAAAGGAATGGTCACTAAGTTAGACCAATTGATAGAGCCAAAGGGAGAATAAAGGTCTGAAATAGAGGACAGAAAGGGTGAAGAAGACTACAAGGAGAGCTGGAACATGATGTGGCAATGAATTCCTTGCAGCATGTAGGAAACATGGAGCAGAAAGTCAGCACTATGACTGAAAATTTTCATGACATCAGTAAAAAGCAACGCCAGTTGAATATTGGATTAGGGAAAGAGGTAGAGAAGACCTCAATTTATGTAAAGAATAGGGACATAGCCCTTGGAGAGATGATTTTTTTTTGAGTTAGTGATAAGAAGTATTAGAATCAGACAAGAGGAAATGAGAGGAATGAAGTTGTAGAGCTAACTTCCATGCAAGAAGAGATTCAAAATAGCATGAAGATGATGATAGATCAGAGTAAGACCTCAAATAGTGTAGGTATAGATTCTTCTTATAAAGAAATAATAAATTATTTATGGACAGTAACCAAAGTGCATGAAAAAAAGAAGAAACCAGTGATGAATTGGTTAAAGCCACCATTGTTGACAATTGGGATAATGAGTAATCAATATATTGTATTCCTGTCACCAAGAAAAGGTAAATCCTAAGTAAAAATGAAGCCAATTGGTTCAGGTGGAGCCAATGTATTTGAGACTAAGATGCCACAAACCATTGGCAATTTTTTACAAATTGACGAACCAACTATTGTAGTAGATGTAGAATGGACTTCAATTCAACATCAAAGTAAAATCACAGAAAGTAGAATCATTTAGAAAAATGTAAAGAATTGGTGTTTGGAGCCCACCAAGGTGTATAGAACCTTATGAATGTTTGAAATCATTTTATTGGTAATGAGTTAAGCCTTTAGAAGCAATTTGGAGTGTGGAGTTTGTGAAAGATCTTGGAGGGTGTAAGGGAGTGAAGGTGTTGTGTGTTGTGAAGAGGTAGTTGGTTGAGTTTGTGAAGGTTTAGGTAGATATATTTGGAAGAGTTGAGTGTGAGATGAGGAAAAGGCCAATTGTCTAGTCTCTAGCCTTGGAAGATTCCTGAGGGACTGTTGTGATATGTTTAGTAGGATTGGAATAAGCCTAGTGATAGAGTTTGTTCGAAGAACAAGATGAACACCTTCATCCTTGCATCACTTATGTTGTTGGAGAGATATAGAGGCATTACCAAATTTGGTAATACCTTTAAGAAATAAAGATAAAAATAGATGATTAGGTCCACTAGGATTATTTTCATGATTTTTGGTGACAACTCAGTGCGAAGCTGACTAATGGGGCTAGATCACTATGGATAGATGGCTAGGCATGATGGCAAGGGTACTTCCAATAATAAATATGTTTGGTTCAAAACGGAAACAAATTTGAAGTACAATTTAAATTTTTTTTTTGTGATTTTCTTTCTCATATTTTTATACTGGGCACTGAGTAATAATTCAAATTTTAAATGGCTTGGGCTCCTCGGTAATGATGAGATAGAGTGGAGTAGGGGAAGTGGTAGTTGGCACGTGATAACATATCCAAGAAGTGACACAGGTATTCATGACAAAAAAGGCTTTTTATGGGTATTTTGTGCAACTTCCTTTTAAATGCAAAAGTTTGACTACAATTGTAGAATTTGCCTCTAGTCTTGTGTTTTGAAGAGTGTGAGGTTTGAGGAGAAGGATTCTACTATGGGGGGACGCCTATTGCATATCGAGCCCTTGGTGATTGAGGAGAGTTCTTGTAAACCCCTAACTTGGTATATTTTAAAGGAAAGGGGTTTAACCTCATTCATGGAGGTGTTGAATGGCTTTGATGAGAATTGTTTGCAGCAATTTGTGAATTATTTGGATGATTGAAAGGGATGGTGAATGGGATTACGTTTCATGTCTCTAGCGACACGCCTTGTGATGTAGAGACAAAAGTGGAAGAAGGTGACCAGGGTTGCAGATGAAGCCAATTTGTATCGCTTTTTTCCAGGAGGGTGAAGAACCCATTCATCATCTTGGTGGGTTCCTGAGAGAGAAGCTTCTAGAGCCATGGAATGAGGTCTGTCTAATGCTCATGAAATACCTGACACTGGAAGGGAGGTATGATGTTTGCACTATTACCATTTTCCTTTGTTGAACCATTTTCCCCATCATGAGAATATTTCCATTTCATTCTTTATTTTGCATGAATTAGTAGATATTGTTTCAAATGTTAAAGAAAAAATGAAAAAGGGTGTCAATTATATTATCCTCCACCAAGGGTTAATGTTCTGTATTTACCAATTTTATCTGGCCATGTTACCCCCTAGGATTGTGGAGGTTGATATCCTGACTCTTAATAACCCCCACCCCCATCATGTCCCCCTAAGAACTAATGGCCCTCGGGTCCCTACCCCCCAACCCTTCCCAAGTGGGTCCCCCGAGGAGAGAAATCCTACCACTTTTGGGAAAAGGGTGAAAAAAGAGAAAGAGAAAGAGAAGGATCTAGAGGAGTTGGAAGAGGAGACTAGAGGTGGAAGATGTAGGTCAGGAAAATTTGCCAAAATGAATGCCAAGAGGAAAATGAGGACCATTGCCTAGTAAGACGAGGATTTGGATTCTGAAGAGATGACCTACCCCAAGAAGCGAATTAAACAAATGATATCAAATTTTAGAATGGGGAATGAGGAGGATAAGGAGGTGGAAATTTCTAACTCCTTTATGTCTAGCTCAGGTGGTGAGGATAAGGAGAGCAAAGAGGTTACCCATGTCTTAACGTCTATTATGATTGGAAAGGTTGACCTCACTTAGGACCAATCCCAGATATGGTGGATAGAGCCCCTTCCCCTATAATGACATCCTCCCCAACTAAGGTGATACCTAAAGATAATTATATTTCTAACCCCTCGATTTTGTAGGATAATAACATTGACAAGGAGAAGGGTGAATTGGATGGGAAGTTGGAAGATACCAAGAAGGCTAGTCATGTAGGAGTTAAAGAGTTGAATGAGAGAGTGCAGATTTTGGAGGAGAGAGTTAGACTTTTTTCTAAATTCAACATCAAGGTGACTTATGCGGTGACTACCACTCCGCAACTACTAAAGGGAAACCAAGAGGATGATTTGAACCAGGGGGATTCTAATATGCTCTTTGATTTCCTTGCTGATGATTAGGCAATTATCCATCTCAAAGGGAAGGCTGATAAGAATCCATAGGGCTTGTCTTTCTCTAGTTTTTGTGGTTTATGTTTTTGTGGCTTTTGGAAGTTTTATGGTTCAAGGCTCTTCTACCTTTGTTTAAAATATTTTTTGTTCATTACAATACTGTTTCAAGCTATCTTGGTTTGATGTTTGGTAGTGTTGAATCTAAGACTGGTTTTGACTATTTCATGTTAACACACTTAAGATGTTTACTAAGTTCATGCCGAACTAGCAACACATGCCGAGTAAAATATGTATAGATCCCAAGTAAACAGTTGATGCCAAGTAAATAATTGATGTTGAGTAAGTTCAAGTGCTGAGCTAGACAGAACTACAACAAGTGCTGAGTAATAGAATGATCAAGTGCTAAGCATTAGAGGTAACAAGTGCCAAGTAACACAGATTGGACATAGTTGTTTGTAATCGCACAAACACCTATGTAGACCATTTTTGAGCTGACATAGAATAATCTCAAAGGATATTAAAGATAAGAATGAATATTTTACATTACCTATGCAATCAACATGCAAACAATAACAAAAATGGAGAAGGCATGCAACCAATAAGAAAAGTGCATGAATTGAGTAGGAAATGAACAATGAATATGGATCGTAGATTCATACCTAACCCTAAGTCTTCAAAATCTTTAAAAGGAGGATGAAACCTCATTGCATATGTAGATGAATGAAGTGTATGGGTAAACTATAGCAAAATTAAAAGGGAAGCGTGAAAAGACTTAGAAGAATAGAGCAACATTGCAATATTCGGTTGATCAAGAACAGAGTATTAGAATATTGAAAAGTGACATATTTGATCAAGCACGGATTAGGTCAGTTAGAGTAGAACAAAGATTTGGAATTAGCAATTGAAGATTGCAAAGCTATCAAGTCAAAGAATTTCTAACTCTCTAGCAATTGAATTAGATAATGGAAATCCAATGGACTTAGGTTGGCCTAGTAGCCATTTGTAAATCCTTTGACAGGGCGGCATTCCAAGTGAATGTACAAAAGTCCTTTAACTAGGCCTACTTTTAGCAAGGTAGTGAAATCCTTTAACCAGGTCACTTTTGACAGAGTGTAAAAGTTTTTAACAGGATAGGCCTTTCACAGGGTAGACTATTGGAAGTGGTCAAACATTGTAACCTTGAACAGTTGCACATTGCTACAGTGATATTTTGCGGGTGTCATCCCCACCCCAATTTTGCCTTCTCATTTTGGAAGGTTTCTGGGTTACCAAATTTGTGTGTTGGATGCATGTGAATGGTTTTAGTTAAAAAAATTTGAAAAGGTTAAAGTTAGTTACTTCTGATCCCCCCCCCCCTCTCAGAAGTAAATCATCCCACTTGTTAATTCCAACAATTGGTATTAGAGCCAAGTTCTCACAAGAAGGAGCCTTACAACTTGGAGAAAAGATCTGGAAATAGAAGTCTACAAACTTGGGAAAATCATAGAGAATTAGGCAATTGACATTAAACTTGCTTTACATGCTTTGGAAGAAGCTAGAGGAGAACTGAGGAAATCCTTAAAAAGAAGAAAAGAGATTGCCATAGCTAAGAATAACACATAGTACAAGGAGATTGACACCTTAAATCTATTTTCAAATGGAGATTCCAAAGAGTTTGATGTAGCAATAACAGACCTGATGGAGAAGAATAGAGCTCAAGCAAAAGAAATTAGAATATTCAAGCTTGAACAAGAATCACAAGCCATGATGCTTTGTGAAGTAACTGAACAGAAGAAAAGAGCCATTGAAGAAAAAGCCATGATAGAAGAAGACAAGAGAAACCTTGCCAACATATTGGAAGAAAAATCAATTGAGGTTGCAAGAATCTCAAACATGCAGCTGGACACCCTAAGTTAGATGATGAATGAACATCATGAACTAAATGTGAAAGACATTGAGATCTCTACACTAAAGATGCAAAATGAGCAATTGCAAAATGACTTGAAAAGAGGGAAGGAAATTGCAAAAAATTTCAACAAACCCAATGAGGCAATCAAGTATTTTGAACAACTATTAAAATCACCAAGGGCCAGTAATGATACTTCAAGACTTGGTTACACCAACACTGAACAAGGAGAGTCCTCCAAGACTGCATAAGAAAGGAGTAACAAAGGTAAGAACACTAAACCTACTTTTCATTTCTGTGGCAAAAAGGGACATACTTCTAATATATGTAGGAGCAAAAATGCCCATCAACATGATAAGCCTAAGAATGCAAGTTATTGTCATAAGTACAAAAAACAAGGACATCAAGCACATTAATACAAGACTAGGACTATTAGTACACCAAAATTTGAAGGTCACTACTACAATTGCAATAAGTATGGACATAAATATTTTGAGTGTAGATCAAAGCCTATGTGGACATCAAATCAGGCAACAAGAGAAGGTAACCATGGCCATCACTACAATTGGGACTACAACACTAGGTATAGCTATCATTACTGCTAGGAATATGGACACATTCCTAAAAATTGCATAAGGACACATTTTAGAAAAAAACTACAGTTGATGGTTGAGCCAAACTACATGTTTTAGTTGCTTGAAGATTGGTCATATTAGCAGAAATTGCCCAACAAGGTCAAAGGCACCCAAGTCAGAAGTCAACAAAGGAAAAGAGAAGGTAGATGTTGAACACATCAGAGGAGAAATGAATAAGACATGGAAGAAGAAAGATGAGTGTAGCTCATCAAATGAAGGTATCACTTCACCTAATAGGTCAAGTAATCACACTTCATCGAACTAAGTAGATAGAAGGCACGAGGGACTAATTTACTAAGCTTTATCATACATAAGTTCCTAAATAAGATAGTACTGAAAAGAAGAGATCAACATGATTAGAGATGCAAAGTTGAAATTCAAGTTTTCACTAGTGTTGCCAAGTCATCCTTAGATGCCGAGTAAATGTTAGCATATGCTGAGCTGCTAGTAGGAGCCGAGTGATTGGTCACAACCAAGTGATAGAAAGGTAATAGAAGCCGAGCAAAGAGGAAATCTAGTTGGAGCCGAGTGATAGAAATTCAATGGAAGCTAAGTTATGCTAAATCCTTAAGGAGCTGAGTGTATAGCTGTATATTTACTAAGCATTTAATGCTATGTTTTGAAGAGTATAAGGTCAATTTTATGATCATTTCTCATCATTCGAATGTAGAACAAGAATGAGAAGAGCATAGAAGTGATTGACAAACAACTATTGAAGTTTTTGCATAGATTTTGACAAAGGTCAAGCACTATTTTCATCGATCTAAGGTATTCCTCAAGTGTTGAGTTGCGCAGTTACAAATTTTAATATCTTTTAAAACCCTAGATTTGAAATATTGCCTCCAGTTCTAAAAATCCTAAGGAAAAGGAAGGTTTCAAGGTTCAGTTAGCTAGCAATGAGGTTAAACAACCAGATTTTAGGCCGATTCCAAAAGTTACATATAAGAACGACCCTGCTGGTGCACTATCCATGATTTCGCCTAAAGTCATGATGGTGCAAGATGTTAGGAAATGTTACAATTGCAAGGTAGGAGCAATAGGAGACATGGAGATTCATCAAGCATATGATAAACTATGTGAAAATGGAGTGCTAAAGGAAGAATTTCAAATAGTTGAAAGAAAGGGATTAACTAGTGCCCTAGTTTTCCCCATAGTTTTCAAAACTAAATGGATAAGAATTGTCCAAGAAGAATACATAATGGTGGTTTATGGTTAGAAGGAGGACCTATCAAGATAACAAAGAGAATCGTGCATAAGGTTATAGGTTTTCTAACCCTAGATCAGTACAAGACCCTGTGAAGTGATTCTAGGGAAGCTATTGAAGAGAACACTGGGGCAAAATGGAACAAAAGGGGCATGACTATTGATATAATAACAGATCCCCTTCTAGACTTTGCAGTAAGAATCATATCTCACAAGTTCTATCAATCAAGTAGATTGAATAGTGTTCCGTGCATTTTTGTGGATGTGGCCTACAAAATTGTCAAGAAGAATCATACATATGATCTAGCAGAATTGCTATTATAGTAGATCATGGAGAATTTGGGAGCAATAAGAAGATCAAAAGGTGCTTAGTGTAAGTTTGGATCAGTTCTGATCTATATTTTTTTTTTTATGTTTTGGAAGAATTTCCATCTTTTGGCAAAGTAAATTGGAAATCAGATAAGTCAACTATTACTCAAATCAATGAGTACATTGAGAAAATGGGAGACAACTTTAAATCCCTAATGACCAGTTACTTTGAGGATTTCAAGAAATCCATGAAGCAGAGACCAAGGATCCATGAAGCAAAGACTAAGGATACCAGTATCCCTAGTGGAACAACACATCAATGATATTTGTTTCTTAGTTGATATTGATTATACTTATATCCAAGCAGCAATTTCAAAGACTAGATGGCTAAGACCATTAGGATATGAGCTAAATATTGATGAAGCATCAGCAATAATCACAACATTACTTGCAGAGGAAATTTATAAGGATGCACCACACTTTGGAACATATGATGTGGTGTGATCCAAAGTGGATATGGAATTGAAGACTACCTCTACTTTAAAGAAGAAAGACAAGCTTGTAAAGAAGCTGAAAGCAAAGTTTGGAGAAGGCACTGCAGAAGAAGTAGAAGAAGAGGGTGTTGATGCTGAGGAAGATGAAGATGATGATGAAGAGGAACATCAACCTCTTGCATTGACACAAGGCTTAGGTTAAGATGAAGAAAAGGAAGAAGGTGTCGAGGAAGAAGAAGCCAAGGAAGCACTAGCTCAAGTCGAGCCCAAGAAGAGAAAGGCCAAACTCAACCTACAGCCTAGCCTAAAGCAAAGAAGGTTACAAAGCCAAACCAAGCCAAGCCAACTATACCAATAACAAGAGCCACCACAAGGGCCTCAACTCAAAAGGCCAAGGAGCAAGACAAAGAAAAGAAGAAGGCTACTAAGCTGACTGGTCCTGTGCAGAAGAAACTAAAGAGAAAATATGTTGCACAACTAGAGTCAGATGGCAAGGAAGGACAAAATCTGAAGATATCAGCCAATTTAGAGTGGTAAGCCCTGCTCCTAAGTCAAATATTAATAGAATTTGTGATAATGTTAGGAAGAATGCATGCATATTTTTCTAAATTGAAAAATATTGATTTTAATAAATTGAGTAGAGAAGATCAGAATAAAGTTGAAGAATCAATATATGCCATGATGGTAGAATTCAAGAACACTCCTCTTGAATTAGATAATACAATGCCCAAGGAGTTATATGAAATTGTTGAAAATAAGTGGCATTATTGTTTAAAAATGGAAAAAGAAATAAGAGAACCCACATTGGCACAAGTAATGCTAGAATTGAGTAAAGGTCAAATAACTAAGGCAAATAAGAAACATGGAAGCAAGTTTACACCAAAATATAGAGGCTTTAGCATCTTGCAGAATAAAATTAAAGAAGTTGTCAATAAATCAACAAGAATGTGGAAGTTGATATATGGCTTGACTACTATCAAGGATGGAGAAGAAGATCTCTTTGAGGGACAAAACATTGAAAAGGATGAAGATGCAAATAAGGCTGAGGCCAGTAAGAAAGAGAAGGAAGATAAAACAATGGAGGAGGAAAAAGAAAAAGAGTTAGAAAAAGAGATAGTGGAGACACATGGTGAAGAGGAGCAACAAACTGAACAAAGTGTCCATGACACCCAACTGCCACCACAAAGTCCTCCACATACAACACCTGCAACTACAATCATTGTAAAGGATGTTCCTGCCACTTCAGCTCATAACATCAACCCTTTGACTATAGAGGATCTCAAGAAGATCCTTCACCAATCAACACTGCAAGCACAACTTTGCACAAACCTAGTATTGGTGAGTGTTGATGAGCTGCAAAAAGTTGTAGCAGCAATAACAAGGGAGAAGGAAACCACACAAGAACTATCAACACAACCTACCACAACTACAACAAAGCAACCTAAAGAGCAAGAGGTACAAGACAAAATTGCGAAGGTTGATTCTATAACAAAGGTGACAACTATTGCCAAGGAACCTACAAAGGAATCAACAGGACAAGATGTTTCTATAGCACAAACCCAAGGTGCAGCTCCTCAAATTGTCATCATTGATCAAGGCAGTAGAGGAGAGGAGAAAGAAGTGGAGAAAACCCCTGAGGAGTAGGAGGCAATACAAACATTGGTGAACTTTCCTAGCTCAGGGACTCCTCAGAAGAAGTTGAGCACTAATGCAATACCATTGCAAATATTAGCACCAGGCTTGAGCACTACCAAGGTTGCAAGGGTACTTCCCTATGGAGACCTTGCACTTGATGAAGAAATAGTCATACCAAGCTATGACTCAACGACAATGAACCTGTAGCAAATAAATGAAGTGCAAGAGGCACTAGAAAGGAGAAAGAGGCAAGAGATACTCATAAATGAGTACAAGCATAAGCAAGCACTAGTGGAGATCAAAGAAATATTTCTTGATGCCTATAGCTTGCAAGTACCTGATGAAACACAACCCACAATGGAGCAATTATCCAACATTGTGGACCAAGTACAAAATGAGGACCTTTAGACCAATGTCAAATTATTGGAATGGTCAGAGAAGAAATTTTAGATGAAAGTAAATGAAAAGATATCAAGTGAAATAGCATTGTCACAAGTTGAATTGGCAAAAAAGATTGAAAAAGTGAAAAAGGTACTTGAGAATGTATTCTCATTGTACAAAAAGTTGTGTGATTTCTCATACTTCACATAGGAAACAAGCCAAAGGATATTGAGCTTGGAGCGAAATCTAAAGATTTCCAGCACACAACTACCAAATGATCCAGCTCAAAGTGAGAAGCATTTTTCCCAAATGCTTCACACATAGAAAGAATTAGTTGTGTTGAAAGTAGAAGAGGCCAATATCAAGGCTAAATTGATGTGAATTTAGTCTTCCATAACCCCACATCTGGAAGTACTCCATAAAGAAAAAGTCTATGCAGAGAAGTTCTAAAGAAAAATCCTAATCTTTCTACTTTGGAAGGACTTGTTCATCTTGTAGCAGAGACAGCTATCGAACATAAATCATTGGAAATTGCTTTGGAAAATTGAGATGCATCTCTCAAGATGATTATGAAGGTCAATAAAACATTTTTGGAAAAATATGGTCTTAATCCTTAGAACCCTTTGACATAAGTGTCAAAAAGGGGGAGATATAGTTAAGGGGGAGAGATAATTGTGAGAGATATATAATGTTTCGGGGGAGTTGTAAATAAGAATGGAAGGTAACACAGATACAGAGTATAGGATACATAGATACATCAGTATGAGACACATACAACACAAGAATTTTGGTTACAGGAATAGAAATGGCACATCATCTTAGGGGGAGTTACAAAACTTTTGAGGTATATATATATAGTTTTTACAGAATTTTGAGAATTGTATGCATATTTTACTCGAGGAGATTTGACTTTTATATATTGCTAAGTGTTTTTGACACTTGTGTCAACGGGGGAGATTGTTGAATCTAAGATTGGTTTTGACTATTTTGTGTCAACACACTTAAGATGTTTACTAAGTTCATGCCAAGTAAAATATGTATAGATGCCGAGTAAACTATTGATGCCAAGTAAACAATTGATGCCGAGTAAACAGTTGATGTCGAGTAAGTTCAAGTGCTGAACCAAACAGAACTACAACAAGTGCCGAGTAATAGAATGATCAAGTGCCAAGCATCAGATATAACAAGTGCCGAGTAACAAAGATTGGACATAGTTGTTTGTAATCGCACAAACACCTATGTAGACCATGTTTGAGCCGACATAGAAGAATCTCGAAGGATATTAAAGATAAGAACAAATCTTTTACATTACCTATGCAATCAACATGCAGCTAATAAGAAAAATGGAGAAGGCATGCAACCAATAAGAAAAGTGCATGAATTGAGTGGGAGATGAAGAATGAATATGGATCGTAGATTCATACCTAACCCTAAGTCTTCGAAATCTTTAAAAGGAGGATGGAACCCCATTGCATGCGTGGATGAATGAAGTGTATGGGTAAACTATAGCGAAATTAAGAGGGAAGTGTGAAAAGACTTAGAAGAATAGAGCAACATTGTAGTATTTAGTTGATCTCAAGAATAGAGTATTAGAATATCGAAGAGTGACATATCAGATCAAGCAACGATTAGGTCAGTCAGAGCAGAACAAGGATCTGGAATCAGCAATTGAAGATTGCAAAGCTATTAAGTCAAAGACTTTCTAATACTCTCTAGCAATTGTATTAGATAATGGAAATCCTATGGACTTAGGTTGGCCTAGCAACCATTTGCAAATCCTTTAATAGGGTGGCATTCCAAGTGAATGTAAAAATGTCCTTTAACCAGGCCTACTTTTAGTAGGGTGGTGAAATCTTTTAACTAGGTCACTTTTGATAGAGTGTAAAAGTCTTTAACAGGACATGCCTTTCACAAGGTAGACCATTGGAAGTGGTCAAACATTGTAACCTTGAATAGTTACACATTGCTACAGTGATATTTTGTGAGTGTCATCCCCACCCTAGTTTTGCCTTCTCATTTTGGATTGTTTTTGGATTACCAAATTTGTGTGTTGTCTATTTTCATGCATGTCTTTACTTTCAAGTTCATTAGATAGATTGGATGCATGTGACTGGTTTTAGTTTAAAAAAATTGAAAAGGTAAAAGTTAGTTACTTTTGATTCGCTCCCCCCCCGCTTCTCAAAAGTAAATCATCCCACTTGTTAATTCCAATAGGTAGATACTTTTATTATATTTTTTGAAGGTTGTTTTTGTTTTGATAAGCATTTTTAGGGGGTAATTTTGTTTGGATGGTAATCTGCTAGTAGTTGGCCGGTTTGTCTACTATAAGGGTTAGTCCCATTGTTTTGGCTACTTTATATTTCAAAAATAATCAATGCAAAGAGAAGAATTTAGAAATTTGTGAATGGAGTATGCATTAAGTTGTAGCCTTGAGTCTCACCATAAATACAATGAAAGGTATGTCAATTACACCTATCTAGATAGGAATAGAAGATAATGAATAACAAAGTGGATAGCTATGACTTCATAAGGAATTAAAAATATTCTTCCCAAATCCGTGGTCTTATAGAAATAATTTATTTTGGTATTAGATTCATATGTAAGCAAAGTGAATGCAAAAATATAATCGCAAACTCTTTCAACAAAGACTACTAAACCTTATTAATGGAGGCCTGCATAACACAGAGTAGCTACAATAACTTATTTTTTGGTGACATCAAGAATTTTTAGTCCTTGCAGGGAACTTATGTTTTTGTTTGCCCCCCCATTCGATATTAATTTTTTTTAGAAACAAACATACTAAGAAAGATTTGTAAGTTATGTTTTCATTTGCCCCCCCATTTGATATTAATTTTTTTTAGAAAAAAACATACTAAGCAAGATTTGTAAGGTTAGATTTAATAAATCAATTATAATGTCATATTTCAAAATTTTTGATTGGTCAACATTGTATTTGTTGGGGTTAAATAGTATTTTTGTGAGTAGAAAAATCTTAAAAATAATCACTATGGCAGTGGTCGTGCAACATTATTTCTGACATTTTACTTCAACATTTAATTTGACATTCAAATTATATGTTACCTTGGCAACCTGTGCAAGGGCTAATGGATGCCTCGAAATCCTAGTGTTGTAGCCCATGGTATGCCTAAAAGAATATTGATACATATAATTATAGTGAGAATTTTTTTTTTTAAAAAGAGGCTTGATTTTAAACTTTCTAACAACACAAAAAATTTAGAATTTTAAGCTTTTTGATTTTAACTCTAATCTTATATTCAGAATTTAAAATTTAAAAATTTTAAAGTATTTGCATGTTTTTCTAACTATAAATATAATGTATTTCATAAAAAATAAAATCATTATTTATATTTACTTATGTGATTGGTTGTTATTTATTGTTATTCTATGTTTAAAAAATATAGTAAATGAAAAAATTACATTTAGGAAGATTGTATTTTTAAAAATAAAATGTAAAAGGAAGCAGTTTGTAAAATCTTATGTCCATCTCCTTTTAACTTTTTCATTTGAGATGTCCATATTAACATTTCATACACAAAAAATAGAGAGCACAATATTAAGAAGGTTTTATAAACAAAATAAAATAATTAATATTTAAAATTACAATGTTGATTGTAGTTATAATGGTGTTAAGATTATCCTTTTAATAGGAAGGAAATAGCTATGTACTCATGAGACATAAAAACAAATTGTAGATTTCACCCTATTTTTGTATTGAAGTTCAATTTTTTTATCAATTGCAAATTGAATCTATATTGCAACATTATAAAATTAATTCGAAGATACATGATTTATCATCCTATGCATCTTTATCTCTAACCCTATCCTCCTATTTATTTTTTTCACTTCAAGCTCACACAAAATATATTTCTTCAACAATCATATAATTATTACCCGTTCCACAAGGCAGGAACGTAGAGCTCTTATTTTATATAAAATTGAAGTTTAAAACATAAAAAAATAGAATTGTGAGAAGAAAAATAGAATTGTGAGAAGAACTAGAAGTTCCAAACAATAGAATAACTTGAATCGGTTCAAGATATTTGTTAGAAATGTTTATTAGTGGAACAGATATATCCATAATTGCAAGGTATGCCAGATTTGTACAATGATATTTTTGTTCATTGGTACTACAATTGACCGATAGGACGTGCGTGTCGACTTGAGCCCTGGAATTCGTCAAACCTGCAAAGTGGTCGGGCGCTCGGCAAGAAGTCCGGACAAGATTAAAATGCATTTTACCTACTCCAATAAAAAAAGAGTCGGAAAAACATTAGAGTAAAATCCTGATGGCTCCTGAAGCTTCCTAAAGACGCCACTGGGTACATCTACCTGCCTGTGGGTACAAATCTATCAATTTAGTATAAAGTGTGAGCCCGTGTTTGCCTATGCGGTTGAATTTGTAAATAATCTTCTATGGTTAACCATGGGAGGTATTGTACTTTTGGCTTAGAAAGAACATTGCTATGAAAATGTATAACATAGTAACTTGGATGAACTCTTGAATGTTAATTAACTAGCGGCTGTGTGTAATCGTCCCATGGATTTAGTTGAAGCCTTGGAATCTTTTGACGCATTATTAGACTTCCACTTGCGATATATAATATATGTTACTGCATATGGTTTCAGTGTGATCGTGCTTCTTTAAACAAAAAAAAATGTTAGTACTTAATTGATCCTTGTGGCCAGGGATTCCTGAGGGGGCTGGGGCATTACTTTTGGTATTAAAGCCAAGTTCAAATGCTGGGATCTTCGTGTTGTGCTCCCATTGTATTGGTATGAGTGTTGAATTATATGAAGCTCCCATTGTATTGGTATGAGTGTTGAATTATATGAATTGATACTACCTAACTTTATATTGTTTGATTTTTGCCGACCTTTAAGCTGTCGCAGCCCTACAAATACAAATGTTTTATTAATGCTCGTCATTATCAGTTCTAGGCTTGAACCGAATGTGACGGTGCGGATTGAAAAGTTAATTAATACTTCATATAATATACCTAAATAAATATCATGTCTCATGACGCTTGCATGTTGTCGCCAACTTACTGTTTCACGATTGTGAGATTGGAATATATGCGCTGTGTCTACGTCATCGCTTTCTTTAGGGAAGGGCGCCAAGTTTAAGACGTAATGTAAGGGATGGGTTTCCTCTAATCCAATAGATTATGTTACGGAATTCCCTGACCAAATCATGCTAGCTAAATGTTAGTCTAGCCTTAATATAAACAAACACCAACTCATTGAGCTCCGATGCAAAAACACATGATCTCGAGTTGTTGAAATATGAGGAAACCACCCATGACAGCTGAAAAGCTGGAATGAACTGAAAAAACACATGCAAGGTATTAAAAAATGTCTATACGTCCGAACTCCTAAGGTCAGATATAGGAATAAGATTAAAGCATTATGTAGAGTGGATTTCCCTCAAATTTGGAGCCCTTAGTCAACCAGGGATAAGAGAGACTTGTATTCTCATATCAAATATAGTAAAATAATCTCATAGATAAGATTATGTGTAGATATTATCTACCATAGTTCCACGAGCGACCTTGAGGGAGAGTTTGAGTAAGATTCATGAGGAAGGATAGATTATGCTCTAACTAGTTAGATATGATCAAATCTAGTGATGGTGTGAAACTTCGATCACATATCAATTTGTCACATGAGAACATCATGCATCTCTTGTCCAACTTCAAGCAACAACTAAGAGCTCCTACTCACATGACACATTTCTTTGCCTTTGGTGTTACTAATCATTACGTTTGTGGGACTTGCATTCTTGACAAGAAGGTGGTGTTTTCTTGACAATTTGGGTGCTTCGAGGTATTTCATCTAAAAGAGCGCTCTTCCACTTTTCAGTCTATAGATGTCCTAGCAAAGAACTTGTCAAAGAACCACTTTTCTAAGGGCACCAAATTTATAGAGGACTTTTAAGTCACATTCACGAGGCCTAGCCAAGAGAACATAAAATAAAACAAGATATGAACACACAAGCACTTCTAAGGGTTCCGTGACAATCAAATCATGAATAACAATAAAACATTCAAGGCCAAAAAAGGTATCTCAACAAATATCATCCAACTGCACGCACGCGCCCACACACACACACACACACACTCATGAAGCCACACCCATCAAGATGTCATGCATGAAGCAAACAAGCGAGACACTACAATGGAAGTTATATTTGTTTGCACATGAGGTGTGATAGACTTGTTTCCTCAAGGCTTGTTGTAATGCTTCATGATGTGTAAGTGAAGTTTGAAGGAGCTCCTAATGAGAAAGCTTGGTAAGAGTTGTTAGACATATTGAGATGTTATTGGCATTATCCTCATTGATGTCAAAACCTTCATACTAAGCACTTGGTAGTATTGACTAGTCATTGGCATTTTGGTTATGTACCTATTGGTTGTCGATAAAGTATTAGAATTTTCAGTTATATGCAAAATAGGTTCTATACACACAATTTTGGTGCTCTATGGAATGTGAACTTAGTTCTACTAATGAATAACATCTTTTGGTATACTTGCATGATTTTAGAAATTAGGATTGCGTGGAGTTTTGTGTTAGTTCATGTTGATAGCTATAATTAGCACATTCTTTCAGGTGTTGTAACGCCCCGCTCGGGAACCCAAGAGAAATAAACCTAACATGTTACAATGTTTACTGAACTATTTTTTTTTTGAAGTTTAAACAACATCAAGATAACATTAATGCGGAAGCAATATGAACATACACATCAAATACACATGTGCAAATATAGATATAGTTTCAATTCCTCAAGAGTTCCTTTACGTTGAGTCACATTTAATAATTTTTAAATTAATTAGTTTAAGTTCCAAGTACTGTCTCAAGATCATAAAGAAATAACAGATACATAATCGCATAAGCAAATGCATAAGTATAAACAATACAATGAAAGTACATCCAATCAATAACATCCACTGCACATGTCACAAGGTATGTGAGAATAGATACAATACATCAGAATACATGATAACATATATACTTCATCTGAAAAGAAGTCTCTGAGATAAGAAATAAGAATGATAAAGGTACATCTTCTGCAACGAACATCCAACAGCTGGTAATGTGAGGGGAACCCAAATGGTAAGAAGACAGTACCTCCCGACCGCGTGGTTACCTAGTCAGGCTTCCACTCCCACCGTGCAGGGAAGATAATGAACAATCCACAAACGGCTATCAAACATAAAACATTCCTAGGCATGGAATACCTACTAGCCAAAACTATCTCAAAGGTAACACATACTACTCAAGAAGATAAAATAATCCAAAAGTAAGAACACTCAATCCAATACTGACACCACATAACCAAACATCATACACGAACCAAGTATAAACCAAATACCAAGATCATAAGGTAAAGTCAACGAAAGATAATCACCTCAAGTCAAAAGCCACATGTCAAAAGTACATCATCCATGAATCACCAATCATCATCAATGAAAGTAATAACCACAATAAACACATCCAACAATAAATACACCACCAACAATAAGTACACCAACAGAGATACACAAAATTCACAAAGATCTACAGAGGAGACTCAGGCTACATACTAGGGAGTGTCATCACATGGCTGCTTAAGTTACCCTGGACTGATCTCTTAAAAGACCCCGGACCCTCAAGCGTTGAGTTACCCTGGACTGGTTACTATGAACCTCGGACCCTCAACATCACACATATGGAAACTAGAAAGCCCTCTCAAGAAGACGAGGCACTCATCTCATTCCCATCCTTAGTCTATACAAGCACTAAAGGCATGGGTAGATCAAATATCTCTAACTTATCTTGTTAGTGTATTTTTCCCCCCATAAATTTTAGTTATTAGATTATCACTTATTACATAACTTGCATTAGGTTACCCTGGTACTGACCACTTTGGGTCCCGGACCCCTATGCAAGCCACTCCCAAGTCACATACCTAGACAACCTCTCCTAAGTACATAAAAACACAGTTGTGTCCCATACCACAACACCCATAAAGATCAAACTCGGTTCCTTAACACGCAACCTGATAACAAGATGGATCAAACTAAATCCAAATACACATAAATGCTCACAAAACAAATCTCATAAGTATAAACTCCAATTTGAATCACAAGAATCATCATAACATCTAGCCACATAATAGTATCCAAGAAATCTCACAAAACCTCTGGTGCACATCCTAGACTGGTCGACATCTAAACAACACCAAAATCCAAAAGCATAGACCATACAAGCAAAACAATACAGTTTTATAGTTGGGTTTGATTTGAAAAGACATATAGAGTCAAAAATAACGTTTTCAATTTGCATTTCAATGAACGTTTAAGTGTATAAGATTCTCAGTTTATTCCACAAGTCAACTCTATAAAATTACCCCATCTATTTATTTAAGTTATAAAAAAATTTAACACTCTACTAATTGTAAAAGAATCCCTCCGATTTTATTAGAATTAATATTATAAATTAAATAAATAAATTTACATCTTTGTTAAATAGCTTTTATTATTAATCCTTCTTAATTAAAACAAATTTAATTAAGAACCAATAATTTATTTAATTACTAATAAAACATTATTAAATAAGATTAGATTTAATATTAAAATTTATTAATAAAATGAAACTTGTTCATAATTATTAATAATTTACATATATTAAATTAAATATAAATAGCAATCCAATTCCATAAAATAAAACAAATTATAATTGGCCGACGACATTCCAGCCGTGCGGCCTCTTTTAATATCTAAATACTATCGCAAGTACTGCGATCTGCAGTACACTGCGCATCGCAGGTACTGCGATCTGCAGTACTCTGCGCATCGCAGGTACTGCGATTTGAGAGTTAAGATGGGTATAATATTTTATTTATTTATTTATTTTTTTTAAATTTAAAATTATAATATTTCATAAAACGTTTTATTATTATTATTATAATTAAAAGATTTGCATATTTTATAAAATTTATTATATAACTTTCTTTTTATCTCATATATATATATATATATATATATATATATATATATATATATATATATATATATATATATATATATATATATATATATATATATATATATATATATATATATATATATATATATATATATATATATATATATCATTTTTTTACAATATTTCTTCTAGTTCATATTAAAATATATATCTATTTTTAATCCATGATTGAAACTTTAGTCTAATAGGAAAAATAAATCGAACCCTTTGAATTTTCAATCCTAAGATTTTCATTTCCACAAACAAACCCTTTCTAAATTTAAATTTCTAAATTCCAATTTAATTCAAAAGCCCAGATCCCGATTTATTACCAATTTCTTTCAATTGCAGAACGAGGTTATTTAAATAGTTTTTTCAATCCGGATTCACAGATGGGATCGAAAAGCAAAAGATGTAGAACGAAGGGTGGCAAGATTCATACAACGAAATTTGAGAAATCAATTTTCAACAAGCATGAAGAAGACAGAGATCCGAAAATATTTCTACAATGGTTCACAAACCCTACCTTGATCTGTTGCTAACAATTTGGTGAAACCCTTGCTAATCCAAATCCTTCAAAGCTTCCAAAGATTTCTTTGTTCCCCTTCCAAAAGTGTGTCCCCTCAAACCTGTGTGTGCAATAATGACCCAAAAACCCTCTAATATAGAATCTAATTACCCTTTAGGGTTTCTATCTCCACAACTCTAAAATAATAATTACTTTATTTAATTAATTCTTTCTTGCACAATTAATTTTTTTTTAATTAAAATATTATTTTATTTTTCCTTCATGCACTTTAAGTGAATTGTTAAATTACTTTATTTAACTAGCCACTTGACTTCTATTTTAATCAATTTATAACTTATAAATCTCATGCGCACTTAATGCGATTAAATATCTTTATTAATTTCACATGTTTAATCTTTTCAATTAATTTCTTTTATTTTCAACTCATGCATAAATCATGCGAACTATAATCTTTATGATAATTAAATATCTTTTCACTTTTAATTTCATTTTTTTTAGAAACTTAATTGATAAAATATTTATTAACTTAAATAACAATAATATTTAGCATTTATTTAAAAATGCACTCTAAATATATTATTATTAAATTAAATAAATATAATCACGTTCTAAATTTAAACTTTAACTTTTATCTCCAATATTTAATTCTCTCTTATTTAATTAATTCATTCATGCACAATTAATTTCTTTTTTAAATTAAAATATTCTTTTATTATTCCTTCATGCACTTTAAGTGAATTATTAAATTACTTTATTTAACTTTCCACTTTACTTTACTTTAAATTAATTTAATAACCTTTTAAAATCTCATGCACACTTTCCTAGAATATCTTTATTAAGTTCACATGTTTTTTATCTTTTAAATTAATCTCTTATATTTAAAATTCATTCATGCGAACTTAAATCTTTTCCATAAATTAATATCTTTTCCTTTTTAATATATTTTGAACGTTTAATTTGATAAATATTTATTTACTTAAATAACAATAATATTTAGCATTTATTTAAAAATGAACTCTAAATATATTATTATTAAATTAAATAAATATTATCATGTTCTAAATTTAATCTTAAAACTTTTATCTTCCCATTTAATTCTTTATATTTAATTAATTTTTCAATTAATTAAATATAATTAAATATTCATAATATCATAATAATTCTCCATTAAATTAAATTATTAATTTAATCTATTAATTAGACTTAATTAATAGAAATTCATCAAAGACTCACAAAACAACATACGCACAAAAGACTCACGGATTTTAAAAAGGGTAGACAGTCTGTTACGAGTCCTCCTTGCAGGACAAGTATTATAGGCTTATGGCTAGGATTGGACCTGATCATTATCTTCCCATTCTCACCATTTGAGTATTTGTAATAGGGCACGCTCATTCTGGCAATTCAGGGAAGTCGATGCCCGGTACCTGCATCCTGCGTAAAAGACGAGCATGTACATGTATATAATATATCTAAACTAAACAGACAATGGCAGGGAGTGGTTTATCGTGTAGATCCCGACTAGCAGGTGACTACGACTCCCTCCCCTAACCACATCAAACACGTCAGACAGAAAGATAAAATAAGCACGCACACCATACACATGCAAGTATGGGGTAAGTATCGTAAAAATCACAAGTCTAACATTAAATGCGTACATATAATAATGCATCTCTATCAATACAACATAATCATCATTAAAGACATCATGTTAACCTTTTTATGAAAGAAACCACATTTAATAACTAGGAATCATCAAAACATCATTAACGTCATGAATGAAATCAACTAAGCAATAATAATCGATACATTTGTAATTCAAGACATGAAATAAGATCATAATATTATAAATCCAGTATCTCTAAAACTAATCAATGCATAAAATCAGCTTAAGGAATTTGACAATGATAATAGAAATGCGAACTAGGGGCAGGCACTACAGGTGTTAGGACTAATATTTGGACAAATTTGTAGTTCATTAGATGCTTTTATATATTGGCTATATTGTGTTCTAGACAAAATTCTATCAAGGTTTATATATTTTGTAGATCAAGTTTTGCTCTTAGTTGTGGTATTCTATTTTTTTTGGTAAATGTACTATGCATTGTATATATCATAAATGCAACCTATATTTTGGGTCATGTGGTAGCATGTTTTCTTTTGTGTGTGCTAGATTTAGGATCAACAGTAATGCATTGAATATAATTGTAATATATATTTTTTCAATTGGGACCAACACACTCTTTTGTTATGGCTGATTTGTGTATGATCAAATATCTACACAAATAAAGAAAAATTGTGTATCTAAAAAATTATAGGACAATGAAATGGTAGTGGTTTGTTATAAGAATATTGTAGAAGTAGATATACTACGAATTTTTGAGTAAGAACCCGATATTGATGTATGTTATAAAAGGGCTATGTGGAAAATTATTGTGAAAGTGTCTTGCATACGTTGTTATGATGGATCAAATAATAGTATAAAGAGTGAACATCATCATTCAGATCTATTTTTGGATGTGGTAACTGAGATGACTAGGCAAACTATTTCATGCATATTCACATAAAATCTTATGAGTTCATGTTTTGTCCATAAAACATCTTGACTATTATATATCTATTGCATAAGAGTTGTTAGTCATGAAGATAGCGAGCTAATTGATCGTGAGTCAAACAATAGTGAGAAAATTGACAACAAGACATATGTAAAACTTATGTTAACCAATGTCACCTTAAGTGGTATTAATTTCACAAGAATTAGTTTCTCCATGGTTTTACTAGTTTGGTTTTGTGTTGGTGGTGTTGTGTTGTGTTTGTTTATATATGTTATCGTTGTTTAATGTGGTTACCAGTAGAATAGAAATTGTCATAGATATATCTTGTTGACCCTATGGTAAGACATATTGTCAATTAGTGACAAACCACTTAAGCTATCCAGGAAGGTTAGTTAATACTGCAACTAAGCTTTCCACTAGGGAGCACATTTCAACGTAGCCCAAGCAAATGAAGGTATATTGTGCTAACCGAGCTCATAGTATAAATCAAGATGTTTAGTATTATTAGTGGAAAATAAGTCTCATATGTGAGCTAAGTCTCATATGTGAACCAAGTTCACAGAGTTAATTGATCTCTCTGTGTAAACTGAGCCAGCTATACCACCTAAGTTCCATAGTGTTACCTGAGCATCCAATGCTAACCAAGTTTCAATGTCACCTTAGCTCACCATATTGCCCGAGTGACAACAAATAATCAAAAGCATTGTATTACCTAAGGATCAGTATTTGGGCCAACCTAAAGGCATAAATTGATTATTATGAAGATATCCGTTGTGGGAGCTGACTTGGTATAGAGTTCTTGTTTGAAGGGTCTATAAGGAAGACAAATTCAATTGTCTAGAGTGTGTAACATAGTAAGAATAGAAGATACATGCTTATTTGGAGACAAGAAGCGAATATAGAGAAAAATATATAATCAGGCTACAAGACAGTATAAAGCGCAAAGTAGAGACTCATCCATTAAAGTCAGGTGGTCATTTTATTCAAAGGATCTATTTCAGCAAATCAAGTAACAAAGCAGAGATCAACATGCTAATTCATCCTAATAGGTGCATCAGTCAAATCCTTTAACTAGATGGACCTAACAGTATTTTGTTAAGTCTCTTAATAGAGCAGATACTTCATTGTATTGTAAAATCCTTTTACAAGGTCGACCTAACAATCCTTCATACTCCTAACAAAGTAGATCACTAGAAGTGATCAATTTCAAGCCCCAAAAGGCCAACTTTATTACTACAATAGTGAAGCTTATGGGTGTCATCCCCACCCCAGTTTTACCTTCTACTTGGACGGTTTCTGGGTTACCATATTTTGTGTCAAAAGTGTTATGGTGTTGATTTCTTCATTTCCTTATGTTAATGAATGGAAGTAGATTAGATAATCAAAAGGAATTTAGTTGAAGTAATCTAAATGTGAAAGGTTTTATTGGTTCCTGATTCACACTCCTCTTAGTTACTTTCTTTTCCTTAAATTTCAAATAATTAGATCAGAGAGGATCTACACATGACTATGGGGCAAGTCAAGAAACTCAAGGATCAACTCACTCACTCACTCTCTGAAGAGAAGAAAAGAATTGGCTATACAGATGAATGACAATCTCTACACAAAAGAAACAATATAAGATCTATACAAAGAAAGAAGTTTAGAGGAAGCACATGCAACCATAGAAGATCTACTAGTGATGAATGCTACTCTATAAGAAGAACTAAGAAAATTGAAAAGAGAACAAGAAAGTCACTTAGTTAGGCTATGTCAAGTCATGGAGAAAAAGAACAAAACAACAAATGACAAAGAAATGGTAGATGAAGATAGAAAACTAATTGCTACAAGGCTAGAGGAAAAGACCAATGAAGTTCAACAATTATCTCAATATCAAGTAGACATGGCAGATCAGCTAGATAATGCAAATGAAGGAAGTACTAATCTAAGAACTGAAAATGAGAGACTCTAAAATGAACTAAGAGCTGAAAATGAACTAAATGAAAGAAGATTGAGGTCACAAGAAATTATGAATCAATTATATGAGAAAACCCTGAATAGACCTAAAAACACTATTGGCTTAGTGTATACTAATCAAGGAGAGTCATCACAACAAGGAGAACAAAAGAAAAAAAGGCCTACATGTAACACTTGTGGAAAAATAGGTCATACATCAAAAGTGCGTTGGAGAAATGCTATGCAACCCAAGTTCAAAGAACAATGTTACAAGTGCAACAATTTTGGTCATGAGGCAAATGAATGTAGATCAAAATTAGATTTTGAAGGAAATTGTTTCCCATGTCATAAATAAGGTCACAAATCTTCAAAGTGCAAATCAAATCCAAACATTCAACATAGTGGAACCAGACAAAGAGCATTTATTGGTTGGGACTACAATACATGGGGAAGATGTCATTATTGTGGAGAATATGGGCACATTGGTATAATTGTGTAGAAACTGACATAAGAAAAAGAAATTCCAATATAAGATACTATGTATGTAAGAAGATGGTCACCTGGAAAGAAATTGTATGAATAGAGATACAACAAATAATGATGAAGAAATCAAAGGCAAGTCAAGGATTGAAGAAATTATAATTCAGAGGAATCAAAAATGGGTAAGGAAGTAAGAAGAAAGCTCAAATCAAGAAGCTATCATTATCCAATCCAATGAGTTGGGTGAAACATCCACATCCAACTAGGCATCCATAGAGATGATTGGAATTGGAAAATCAAGAAAATCTTACATTAGTTCCACATATAAAAAAAGGAAGCAATTAAAATCAGCATAGAAAGATGCGCATAGAAAGATTCACAAAATTATGTCTTAGCTGAGTTACAACTTAGTTGTAGCTGAGTTTCTTGTTATCACCGAGAAGAGACATTTTAGAACCTAGTTCTAATCGAGCTATGAGAAGATCAATTATTGCCGAGTCTAATGACTTAACTGGGATTATCTAGCTACCACTGTATGATGCATATAACAGGCCCTCAATATTGAAATTTTTGATAAAAGGAAAAATCAAGGGTTTTATTGTTACCTTGCAATCAGTTTTCAGAATCTATTTTGAGGCCCCAAGTGATCTACATGCGATATTTGTTGAAGAGAAAAGTTGCACTTAACATTTCGGTTGTTGCAAATTTCATTTTTCATCGAGTATCATGACATCTAGCTCAAAGGTAAAGAAGGGTTCATAAATGTTAGTGAAGAATGTTGTTTGTGAAGAACCCAAATTTAAGCTTTATCTAGCAATTATCAAGTGAAAGGATCCAATGGGAGCACATTTAGTTATGCCACCAAAGGTACTTTTGATCAATGATATCAAGTGATTCTATCACTGAACTATTCAAGATTTAGGCACATTTTAGATAAATGAAGCATATAATGCCCTATATGCTAATGGAGTACGAAAGTCCAAACATAGACACTTGGAGATTAAGGGTTTAACACATGCCCTATAGATGCTAAAGGATTTCAAAATAAAGTGGATCAGATTTTGTTTGAGAAAAGTTCACAACATGTCTTTCTAGTTAGAACAACCTATGAAGATTATGAAGAAGATGGCTTATCAAGTTACGAGTTACCCTAAGCTAGATAGACCCAAAATTACTAAAACCCTAGCTCATGGTGAATTGGCAAAGAAAACCCTAGCAGAATGGGATGGTAGGGGAATGAAGCTAAACAATGTCTCTAACATGGAGATCAAATTTGAGATCCATGTCATTGCTCACATGATCTATAACTCGAGCAGGCCAAAAAAAGTCTCATGTGAAGCTATTGACTTAGAGTAAAAGGTGGTGAAGAACAATATATCATTTGACCTTTTCAAGTTGCAGCTCAATAAGCTTAGCAAGAACATGGAGAGCATTCGAGCTTCAAAGAACAACATATGTAAGTTTGGATCCCTCATTTATTATTATTCTATGTTCAAAAGTTCTTTCCATCCAATGGCAGTGTTGCATGGAGTAAGGATAGACCTGTAATTACTAATTTACAAAATCAATGACTATATACAAGATTTGGGAGAAAATTTTGACAGCATAGTAGAAGCATATTTTGAAAATTCCAAGGAGAAAATTCAGAACAGGTATAGGATACCTCAACAATTAGTAAAGCAATATGCTCAAGATATTTATTTCTTAATTTATTGTGACAACACTCAAATTCAAACAACCATTCCTAGGACTACATGTGTAAAACCCTTGGGATATTGTTGAGATCTAATTGAAAAGATCATTACTGAAAGAGATTATTGTAAAAGGGAGATTGTTGAAGAAGACTACATGTGTTTCAATCATTATTTTGGTACTGACGTCAAACTTGCTATTTTTTGGTAAGACAATTGCTTATAAGATTCAAGTAATATCACTTAGATTGATTGATGACAAGGATTTGATCAATAAGATGTAACAATAACATCTAGAGGAAAGGTTGAGTTATGATTATGTAATGAAGTACAAGGATCAGTTAATACAGTGATCACATGATGTATTGATAATCTACTTAAGGTTACAAAGGCTGGTTACACTTAGAAATTTTAGAAGAACAAGTTACACAAAGTTTTTCTGTCAAGCTTGACCAAATGGATAGTAGGTGCCGAGAAAAGTTAGTACAAGCCGAGCAAAAAGTTAATTGGTGCAGAGTAAAAGAAAATTCTAGTGTATGCCAAGCAAAATAGTTGATGCCAAGCATCAGTAAACTTTACTTGATGCTGAGTAATATTGTAGTGGATGCCGAGCATCAGAAGGTTGATAATGTTGAGCTACTGCATTATCTAAAAGATCAAAGATTTGTTGAATCTGAGTCGACAAGTTTGTTTTTTGGAATTTTGTGAACCAAGAGAAAGATAAAGATGATGAGCTGGTGGCACAGAATTTGAGGTAAACCATTTTTAGGAAAATTCAAATGGATTCTAGAAGAAGTCTCTAGAAGAAAGATGGAATATGGGATAGATACATTGTATCCTACCTAATCCGTTTGAACCCTAAAATGGACGATGGAAAATAAAGCGACAAGGTACCTTAATTTCCTATTTATAGGAATGTCTGGTCATGAAGTAAAGAAATCAAAGAGAGTCATGTGCAAGAACCTAAGGGAGATAAGGTTTTGCTTCATCAAGTGACCTAAGAGAAGAGTCTACAATGGTGTGCTAAGTAAGAAGGCTTAAGGAGATCAATGCTTGAAGGGTGAACAAGCTATCAGAACTACAAAGTATAAAGGCCAAGCAAAATTGAGGACTGAACAAAGATTTGTAATCTACAAGAAAAATTGTAAGTTGTATCAGATCAAAAGCTCTACTATTATTCTCTAACAATTATATCAGTCTAGGGTAAATCCTTTGGATTAAGGTTGACCTATAAGTCATTTTTAAATCCTTTAACTAGGTGACATTCCAAGTGAATTTCCTCAAGTCCTCTAACAAGGCTCACTCCTAACAGGGTGATTGAAATCCTTTAACCAGGTCACACAGGTAACAATGTGTATTGTAACCTTTAACAGGGTTAGCCTTTCATAGGGCATCACTTCAGAAGAGTGAAAAGAGTAGCATGTTACTGATGGTTTTTCCCAAATTGGGTTTCCACATAAATCGTTGTGTCATGTGTGTTGATGAATCTATTATGTTTCATGTTTTACATTTCTGCAAGTTTATGAGAAGAAAAACTGGTTTTAAGGGATCCTAAAACCCATAAGTTTTACATAAACAAGGCTGATAATAAGCCAAAGAAGCCCAGCCAAAACAGAGGTCCAACAGCTGAAAAAAGACCCAAAGGCCTAGCCCAAAACAAAGGCCCACAGAAAGGCCAGAAAACAAACAAACTAAAACAAACTATAGAAAGCCTCTTGAAAAGCCAAAAGCCAGGAAGACAAAAAGACAGAAGACAAGAAAACTAGTCTTCAGTTATCTTCTCCATTTCTTGCATAGTCTGAGCTGCCTCAATTATCTTTTGTTGCTCCTTTGCCATTTGATCTTGGACCTTCTCAATGCCTTGATCCATACTGGTGAGAGTACTGATTGTGGCCTTGTCATCATCCAACCTGGCCTTATCCCTGTTCTGTCCTCCCTCCTCCACTAGCAAGCCCTTGTCCTTAAGTTTACTAGCAAGGGGTTGGATGTTGTCATTCATCGAACTCAGGAGAGAAATCATCTGACTTACTAGGTTGTGGTTGTAGTTTTTAAGATTTCTTAATCTCCTTTCATTTAAGCTTTCTCTATTTTCCTGGTCCTCCTGGCTGTCATTACCTGTCTTATTCTTAATACTTTCCATTTGGGATACCCTTTCTCTAACTTCCTCTAGCTCATGGAAGAGCCATTTGATTGATCTGAAGTTGTCAATCATACTACTGTAGGCATTATTTAGAAGGTTCATTCCAGTCTCCCTTGCATTGTTTGAGATGGCCAGGATAGTTGGGTCTATGAGCTCATTGAGCCTAGGCTGCTCCAGGTTGTCCACCAGGATCTGAGGGTTCATAGCTTCCCTAAAAATCCCCATAGTAGCAGTCCTTGCATTGAAATTTTTCCAGGCCTTTATCCTATTTTTGACTTGCACTTCCCCCTTGTTCTCACCAGTGATGACATTCACTTTTTCCTCCGAAGGAGGCTGAGACTGGACAGGGGAGAGGGGAAGAGGAATAGCATCTGTCGTCTGATTTCTAGTCTCCTCAACTCTCACAACCTCCCTCTTCCATTTTTTCCCAGGTTTCTCCTCTTCCACCTCCTCCTCCGACACTTTGTCAGAATCTTCTGTATCCATTTCCTCCTCCTCCTTAGCATAACCCTCTTTTGCATGAGCTTGGTCGTGATCCCTAGGGCTTTTTCTGTTGGGAGTTGTAGCAGTGGACAGTTTCCTGGCTTGACCCTTTTTCTTTTTTCCTGAGGAAACATTCTCCTCCTCCGAGCTAATGCTCTCAATGTCATCAAAGTCAGAAGAAAAGCTGGAGCTGTCTTCGTCAACATCCTCAACATGAGGAGGGTTCTTGCATATAGACTGAGCTTTGAAATGCTCATGGATGAGGACCAATAATCCCTCATGCAAAGCAGGGTTAACAGTGGCTTTCTTCTTGAAACTAGAGATTTCCTTGTTCATAGAAGTGAGAAGGTAAAAGGGTATGGAAATTCTTTTCTTATGGCGAAAGTGATTTAAAATCACAAAATGGTGAGTTTTGACCCGATCAAACCTAGGGTCCAGGGTAACATAATCAATGAGGGCATATAAAACATACCTCCATAACTTCTTTATAGTCTCTGTCACATAGAAAGACTCTTTCTTTTCCAGCTTGTTCATCTCTGCAGAATTTTTCACGAACTCCTTGATTGCATTGGACGAAAGTTTCTTGTCCCTGTAGAATTTGAAACCCTCCATAGGGATACCACTGACCTTCACAACCACCTCCTCTGTGATTTGGAAGGAAACCCCATTCACCTTGACCTTGCTGTTGTTCCATGAGTTCAACATGCTGTTGGTGACCTCAGGGTCAAAACCATGGAGTTTCTCGAAAAAATTTGCAGCTTCGCCCTTTTCCAAATTTTTCCAGACTTTGCCCATATTCTTCAACTTCTCCACTTCACCCGCTGGCTCCTTTCTGCTCTGTTCTCCAATCATGACGTCTGTTTTTTCTTCAACAATTCTCATGAGCCCCAATCTCTGCAAATTTTTTCCAGCCAAGATTTTGGCTCTATTTATATTATTGGGTTCTTGATTGTTTGCCTCTCTGATACAATAGCGAGTGAAAATGATAAAAATCCTCCAAATGTGTTGAAAAGACAGAGAAAATATCTTGAGAATACGAAAACCAAGAAACATATTATTGCTCGTACCAACATCCATTCTTTCTTTATTAAACATGATTACAGTTAGATTGACCCGTACTTTCATGGATTTTCTCCAGCTCGATTAGTGACTTAGCCTCCATCAAAATATCTTTTTCGAAATGCCAGATCATCTCTTTGTCTGCTCCCACCCATTTGTTAGCAAACCAGTCAGCAACTGGGTTTGCCTCTCTAAATGCATGAGTGACGTAGACCTTCTCAAATTTTGTGAGGGTGACATGTGTCTCATCAATTATATTTGCAATCGACCATGAGGGAGGGGAGATACCATTAATATTGTTAATTATGTTTTTGGAGTCCCCTTCAAGCCAAAGTTTGGAAACTCTAGCTTCAAAAGCCAGCTTAACCACACTGCACGAGGCTCTGGCTTCAGCCAAATGGTTGGTCTGGGTTCCAAGTGGGAGAGCAAAGGCTGCAATCCCCTCCCCAAAACTGTTTCTTATAATTCCACCGCTTCCAGAGGGGCCAGGATTTCCCTTAGAAGCGCCATCGAAGTTGGCTTTTGACCATCCTTCCGGGGATAGAATCCATCTGGCATCCTATCTTTTGGGATCCCTGTCTTTTTCTTTGACTGTCTTCCTGTCCCCTATATCAACTTCCCCCTCCTTCATCACTTGAAGGTTTTCTTTTATGTTTTTCAAAATCTTCCTTCCCAGAATTATAGCCGGCTCCTCTCTGTCCCTGAAAATTCTGTTGTTCCTTTCCTTCCAGATACTCTAGCAGAAGTGAGGCAAAAACCAGGCATAATTATCCTGCCGGCCTGCAATTTTACAAAGGCTTTTCCAATGACTGAAAAAGCCGATGAGGTTATCTGTCTAGCACTAGAGAATCTCCATTTCTTGATTAAGAGAATTCCACACCTCCCTAGCAAAGTCACATTGAATGAAGATATGATTTCCTGACTCAGACTGGTTTTTACAGAGCGGGCATCTACTGGGCATAACATGGCCTCTCTTCATGAGGTTATCTTGCGTTAGATTTTTTTTTTGAAGGGCCAGCCAATAAAATATGTTGATCTTAAGAGTGAGGCCCGAGAGCCAGGCATCCGCCCAAGGGGGTTTCTCCTTGAAACCCCAAAGAGAGTTGTAGCCAGAAGCAATAGAATAACTTCCATTGGGATTATCCTTCCAAACCATCTCATCCTTATTATTACTAGGGATCAAAGCGTTAAGCATAGTCATAATTGGTTTCAAGTCCTCAGAAATGAGGGAAAGGTCTCTCCATTCCTGACCAACCCTATAATTGCTTACTTTAAACCCATATAGCTCCGTGCATTCTTGCACCCATCTCTCAAAAATTGGGTTGCTAGAAAGTGGGCCTTGACATAACCACCTGTCAGACCAAAACTGAATATCCTCCCCATTGCCTAGTTTCCAAGAGACCCTAGCCTTAGCCAGGTCCTTGGCCTTCAGGATACCATTCCAAATAGTCGACCCTTTAGGGATTTCCTCATTGAATAAAGTAAAATGAAGAGAGGGTCTTCTGAGGTATTTATTTTCCAGAATGTCTCTCCATTCACCAGTGTTATTGAAGATACGCCATATTTGTTTTACAAGAAGCGCCTTATTGAGATGGGTAAGCTTTCTGATGCCCAAACCTCCATACCTCTTGGGGAGGTAGACCTTCTCCCAGGCAACAAGAGGGTACCTTTTCTTTCCTTCCAGTCCGGTCCATAGAAAGTCTCTTTGGATTTTCTCCATTTTCTCTGCAAATTTCACAGGAATTCCAAAAAGGCTCAGAGCATAAATGGGAAGGTTCTGAAGAGTGGATTTGACCAGAAGACATTTCCCAGCCTGGATGAGAGAGGCACCTTTCCATCCAACCATCTTCTTGTTGAATCTGTCCAGAATACCATTCCAGAAAGAGTCAGGGGGAGAGGAGCCCAAGGGGAGTCCTAGATAGGATGAAGGGAGAGAGCCCACCCCACAACCAAGGATTCTGGCAATTTTCCTTTGTCTTACTTCAGGGGTGTTAACAAAGAAGGTTGAGCTTTTGTTCCAGTTAATCAGCTGACTAGTCCCTCTAGAGTAAGTATCAAGAACCTCTTTCAAAGTCTTAGCTTCTTTCACAGAAGCTTCCTCCCCCCCATAATAGTGTCGTCCACAAATTGCTAGTGAGTGAAGGGGTCATTTCTCAAAGAAGGCTTAATCCCTATAAGACTTCCATCAGACGTTTTACGTTCAATAAGCCTCCCAATGCAGTCAGCTAAA
This sequence comes from Cupressus sempervirens, assembly GCA_028749045.1. NCBI lineage: Eukaryota > Viridiplantae > Streptophyta > Pinopsida > Cupressales > Cupressaceae > Cupressus > Cupressus sempervirens. The sequence goes on along the minus strand of CM053783.1, from coordinate 347,201,256 downwards.
ATAATGAAGAGAATAGGTGATAGGGGGTCTCCCTGCCTAAGACCTCTAGAAGGTTTAAAGAACTCAGAGGGGGCTCCATTTATCAAAACAACAAGAGAGGTGATAGACACCAATTGAGAAGTGAGTTTACACACTTTATTGTCAAAACCAAAGGCCTGAAGGACCTTTCCAAGAAAGGACCAGTCCACCCAATCATAGATTTTTGAAAGATCCAGTTTGAGCAACATACCTTCCTGCTTGGAAGCTTCTAAAGAATGAATAACCTCATGAACCATCAGCACCGAGTCCAAGATTTGTCTCCCAGGAACAAAGCCCGATTGTTGCTGCAAAATGATCAGATGCAGGATTTTAAGCATTCTGGAAGTGAGAACTTTAGAGATAATCTTGTAGAAAGAGTTGCACAAACTGATGGGCCTGAACTGGTCAAAAGAGTCAGCCCTTGGGGATTTAGGGATGAGAACCAAGAAGGTAGAATTAATCTCCTTAAGAATACTTCTAGCTCTGAAGAACTCCTGAACTACCTTTACCACATCCCCCATGACCACCGGCTAGTACATTTGGAAGAAAAAGGTGGGAAATTCGTCCGGACTAGGTGATTTATCACCAAGTAGGGAGAAAAGGGTCTCTCTAACTTCCAATGCATTAGGAATAGCATAGAGAAGTTTATTATGGTGGGGTTGAATAATCTGAAGAATACAAGAGATGATATCCTCTTGATCCACCTTGGAAAGCAGGGGGTCCTCGGAGAGAAGAGAAGAGAAGAAAGAGATCACTTCAACCGAGATAACAGGATCTTCAGACAACACCACCTGCCCCTTCCTGATTCTAGAGATCCTGTTGTTAGCCCTATGTTTTAGGGTGGAGAGATGAAAGAACTTCGTGTTCCGGTCTCCATCCTTAAGCCAAGAGATTCAAGATTTTTGCCTCCAGAACTTTTCCTCCCTATTGATGATGTTATGAAGATTAGACAGGATCAACGACTCAGCCTCTCTGTTACTCTCATTATATCCTTCCTTCTGAATACTATCTTGGATGATAGATAGATAGTCTGACAACTCCTCCTTGTCATGGAATATATGGCCAAAATCAGACTTGTTCCAAATTTTTACCATCCTCTTCACATTTCTAAGCTTTCTGGTGACTCTGAACATGGCTGAGCCATCAACACCGATCCCCCACCATCTTTTGACATTATCCAAAAGGTCTGGGTGAATGGTCCACATTTTCTCAAACCTAAAAGGGTAGTTTCTCCTAAGCTCAAGAGGGGACACTGAAAGAGAAATGGGAGAGTGGTTAGAACCAACTCTAGGAAGCAGAGATAATCTACAACTAAAAGAGTGCAACCAATCCGGGGAGATTAAAGCTCTATCCAATCTGACCTGAATGCAGTCCTAACCAGCTCTCTTGTTAGACCAGGTAAAGGTACCCCTCGAGAGCTCCAAATCCATTAGGGCCAAGTCATTGATGAAATTGGAAAGATCTTTCTTGCTTTCCCAATCCGGGGGCAATCCTCCCATCTTCTCCTTGTCCTCCAGCGGAGAGTTGAAGTCTCCCAAGATAATGCCTTTTTTAATGTCACTGGCTTGCACCAACTTTCCAACTTTGACCCAGTAATTTTTTCTATCTCTCTTGTTGTTGGGAGCATAAATGTTCACTAAAAACCAGCATTCATTAGTTAACAAATGTTGTACTCTATAGAAAATGATGTTATCCTCATCATACTCGGGCACAATATTGAAATGTCTGTTATTGAATAATAGCAATAGCCCTCCAGATGCTCCTTCTGAGTTTGAGGCAATTCCATTCATGTTGCTGTTGAATCTAATATTCTCCAAATTTTCTTTCTTCATTTTCATTTCCTGAATAAGAAAAATATCAGGCCTATGATCCCTTATCATATTCCTTACAACTTCTTGCTTGTGGATTCCATTGAGTCCACGAATATTCCATGAGAGGATCTTCATGCTTTAATTGATGAGAAGGCTTCCTCGATGGTGCACTGCATTCCATCCATGATGTTTCTTCTTGCTTCCTCCTTCCTGATTTCATTCTTGTTTTTCCTTCCCACCGGCTTGGTTTTATGACCAAGATCTACCTTGGCCTTGCTTCTAGTTGAAGCAGGAGAGGCAGGAGAGGGGTCTCGACTATTCTTCTTCTTTCTTCTTCTGACTTCTATCCAGGGTGGTTCTTCTTCTTCTTTACATAAATCAAACAAAGCATCTAGCCTGGCCAGTTGTTCTGATGTTGAGGCAGACAACCATTCTAAGATTCTATTCACTATTACAGGGGGTTCCCTACTAACCGGGTTTGTGGATTTTTGAGAGAATGGTTCCCCTTCCTTTTGTCTGGGACAAAGGAAGGGTTCGGATCAACCTCCTCAGAACTCTCAGGGATTTGAGACTCCAAAAAACTTGCCTCTTCAAGATTATCCTTGGATTCCTTCATTTGGGAAGGGTTGGTTTTTTCCTCAATTGTCTCATTCCCTTCTCCTTCCAGTGCATCCACTACAACCTGGAGGTCTTGGGGTTCAGCTTGGAGGTCAGTAACAAGATCATTAGCTTTTTCTTCAACCTCTCCATTTTTCTTGACTTGTGTTTCTTTCTTCTTCCAAGTCTTTTTGGGAACATGAGTAGCTTTCTTCCCACCATGAGGGTGGGCCTTTCCCCCCATTCCCTTTCCTTTGAATAGTGGGCAGAATCCAGCCTTGTGGTTTGCCTTCTTACAATGGAAGCACACAAAGGGCACACTTTCATAGTCAATCATTTGGAATTTGCTTCCCAAATGAGATTGAAATTCAATAACTTGAGGCATATCCTGTCCTTCGGTCACTCCTACACATATCCTTGCATAGGTAAGTCTCTTCTTAGCTGCCATTATAGGATCAATGGAAAGAAGCTCTCCAAAAGACCTTGCAATGCCATCAAAGACATCCTCATGCCAGTATTCCATGGGCAATTCTGGGAGTCTAATCCATACTGGAGCCTGGGATAGGAAATCATTATTCAAGTCTAGATTGGAAGACCATTTCTGCAAGATTAAAGTAGATCTCCCCAGAGACCAGTTCGTTGCACACAGGATTTTGGAAAAGTCTTCCGAGCAAGAAAACTCAAAAGTCATGAAACCTTTTGCCATTGCTATCACCTCTACATGCCCCTTTAAATCCCATTTGTTTTTGGTAAAAATCCTCACAACATCAATGTTGGGCCTTGGCCCTACAAATTTTTCCACCAGGGTATTCGCCATACTAAGGATATTGTGGTCTATAATTTTTCGAGGAACTTCCAGAGCAAAGATGCCCTTCTCCTTGTTTGATTTATAAATGACTTTCAAGAATGTTGACTTACCTAAAGGTTTGACTCCAAATAGGTTCGACCAACGTCCCCAGGCCCCAAGCGGCCCACCACCTGAGTGAAGGGGAGGAATCTTCTCACCTGGGTGAGGCAGCAACTCCTATGGGTCCCCATCGTTTGAGGCGTCCACATCATTCACCTCTGATTCCTTCCCTGAACCTGTAGATTGCCCCCCAACGCCTGTGTTCTCCCAATTCCCACCTAGCTGCTGATTCAAAATTCTATTCCCACCTTGCTGCTGATACGAAAACCCATTCCTGCTTGCACCACACACTCTAGTCATGTTCCTCTACTGATGATCTGCAAGTTGATTTGATAGTAAACTACAAGTTTTAGTGACTACATTATCCTATGGATGCACACATGAGTATGAATATTTTATGGGTTCACTAAGCCGAGAGAAAAGTTTTATTTGTACATCTAGACCTTGAATAACTGAATCATCCTCTCCCCCCCCCACAATTATTCTAAAGAATTCCAAAAATTGGTATCAGAGCCATCTACTTAAGAGGACTAGTTTGAAGGTACTAGAAGCACAAAGATCAAGATGTCAAAAAGAGATGTACCCAAGCTTAATAGAGATAAAATTTTTGCATGGAAAATTTTGATGAAGCTATACCTTGGAGGACTAGGAGATCATGTGCAATCTACCATCTCAATGGAGCATGTTGATTCAATCAGACCCCTAACTGTTGAAGACATGAAGAAGAAGAAGAAAGAATACAATCAGGCGATGTTGGAGATTGCCTCTACCCTAAGCTATGCCGAATTTGATGATATCAAAGGTTGTGACACTGCATAAAATGTGGGATTCCCTAAGCACTATCTATGGAGGAGACAAAAATGTTCAAAGAGCCAAATTTGAGAGTCTCAAAGGTAAGTTCAATGATATGAGAATGGAAGAAGTTGAGAATATTGCTCAATATGTTGCTAGGATACAAGCCAAATACAAACCAGAGTCTTGAATGTTCTTTCAAGGCTAAGTTGTTATCAAAGGATTTTGATGGGAAGAAGCAGAAGAAAAAGAGAAAGATAAAATATGTGTCTAGTGATAGTGATATAGAAGAAGAAGATGTTGAACAACTAGAACCACTATTGGAAAGAAGATTTCATAGAGGTAAAGGCAAGTTCAAAGGTAAGTTACCTATCATTTTTTTTAGTTGTAATGAGATTGGTCATATTATTGCTAGATGTCCAGAGAAGAAGAATCACAAAAGTAGTGATAAATACAAAGGTAGAAGAAATGAAGATTAGGAAGGATTACAAAGACAAAGGCAATAAATGCTACATTGTTGAGGGGTATGATTCTAATGAACATGATGATGAAGTTGTGTATATTGCAATGAAGGACAAATCTGATGAAGATGAGGCAACTGCACTTGTGACTTGTGTGAACAAAAATGATAGATGGATCATTGACAATGGATGCTCACATCATATGACTAGAGACAAAAGAAAGTTCATTACCTTAAATTGTTATGATGGAAATAGTATAAGATTTGGTAATGATGCACCATATTTGATAAAAGGAAAAGGTTCTATCAAACTCACAGATAAGATCTCATGTCAAAATGCTTACTATGTTGAAGGACTAAACTAAAATTTATTGAGTGTGTCACAATTGAACAATTTGGGATGCAAGGTTGAATTTTAAAACAAGATTTCTAGGATATATGACAGAGATGGGAAATTGATTGGAAAAGATGATTAAACTAGAAGTAATCTATTCTATCTTGATATAGAGGATGCGATCTATCTTGTTGTAAAATTTGATGATGTATGGCTATGGAAAAAAAGGTTATGTCATGTTAATCTTGATAACTTGGTTAGTATTAGTAACATGAATAAAGTTAGAGGTTTGCCTAAGTTGAAGAAACCTGACTATACAATGTGCAAACAATGTCAGTTGGGAAAAATGACAAAGTCAAGTTTTAAGAGAAAAAATTATACCTTGTGTGGACCAATTGAAGTGAAAAGCTACAAGGGAGACAAGTATATAATGTTATTTGTTGATGATTATTCCAGAATGATGATAGTCATGTTTCTAAAACAAAAATCTAATACTTTTCAAATGTTTAAGTGGTACTTAGCAAGAGTTGAGAAGGAAATAGGTAAAAGTCTAAAATGTTTGAGACCTGATAGAGGAGGAGAATTCATATCAAATGAGTTTGAGATGTTCTGTAATGACAGAGGAATCAAAAGATTGACATCTGCACCTAAAACCCTTCCACAAAATGGAATTGCTAGAAGAAGAAACATGTCTATAATGGACTATGCTAGAACACTCATGATGGAGAAGAATGTTGCTTAGAAATATTGGAGAGAAGTTGTAAGCACAACTGTTATACCTTGATCTGTGTGCAAGTTAAGAAAGGTACTCATTTTACACCTTTTGAACTATGGTACATGGATACTCACCCAATGTAAAGTACTGTTAGGTATTTGGAAGGAAATGTTAGATTCTTATAGATTTTAGGAATGGTAAGTTTGATGTAAAAAATGAAGAAGGTATATTCCTTGGCTATTCCACAAGAAGTAAAGCTTATAATTGTTTGAATACTAACACTAACAAAATTGTGTAAAGTGCAAATGTAAACCTTGATGACTATACAAAAGTACATGAGGTTGAACCTATGAAAAGGTCAGAAGAGTACAAATCATTTGTATACTTTTATGAAGGAATGTCTGCTAAAGAAGATGCTGCAAATCAAGTTAAAAATCAAGAGCAAGTTACAGTAACTATTGAGTCACATCCTATGAGTGCTGACTTGCACTCAAGAACCGAGCTGCATTCAGAAGCTAGGTTACAGAATGAAGTAGATGCACATTCTATTTCTGAAGTTAGTATACATAAATGAGATGCTGAAATACTTAATAGAGATGTACATAGTGATTCTGAAGTTGAAAGACAAAATGAAAAAATAAGACTTGAGCCAAGATTGTCCAAATATGTCAAAAGACATCATCTTGCTGCTCAAATCATTGGAGATAAAGATGCAAGACTAATGCGAGGAGCTCCCCTTAATACCATAAACTCATAACAGAAACATAGAAATAATATAAAATGTGAGAATAAAATATGGACTTCTTATTTGCACCACAAATGTGGAAATTTAAAATTCATAAGTAAAATAATTTGCAAGACAAGCTACAAATTATCACCCGGAGCTGTCCTAGACAATGTTTAGGCCTTTCTTAAATAGGCAGTTGTATGCCACCTAGGAAGGCTTTAGATGCTCAAACTTAATACCCAGGGCTGAAAAACCCTAACAATACACATAGAATCAACCAAATAGATCTTTGAAAAATTATATTTAGAAATTTTGGTAGCCCAACTTCTGAGGGCCATAACTTTTGAACCGTTGCTCCGATTGGCTATTATAACCACTTTTTAGAAATGCTAGCTCTTGATCTATAGGCTTTGAATCATGCTAGCACCCTTTTGTTGAGTTTTCGGACCTCATCCAGGCACTCTAAGGCCTCCAACGGTGAGCTTGAAGATTTTTCAGCATATTTTTCCCCCAAAAATCTGCAATAACTTCTCTGATACTTATGCTTGAGCAATGAGATTTTTATGGTAGGCTTAAACTTTAAAATGAACCTTCCTGTAGAAAATGAGAACATTGTGAGCTCATATGACAAACTCACTAAAAAATAGCAAGTTCCCATATATAGTAACCACCCTATCTACGAGTCCTTATTAAAATAAAAAATACTAAAATACAAATATTTTTGGGTGATGCAACATTGCTCTTACACCCAAGATGCTCCTGCATCAAAGACCAATGACAAGAAACAAATTGAGAAGTGAATCATGCTTGCTGAGCATGAAGGAGCCTAAATTAGTAAAAGATGCATTAGAAGATGTTGACTGGTACAAAGCCATGGAAGAGATTGAACAAATTGAGAAGAACAAAACATGGAGTCTAGTTCCTAGACTAGAAGACAAAAATGTGATTAGTACCAAGTGGGTATTTAGAAATAAGCTAGATGAAAATGGTAAAGTCACAAGAAACAAAACAAGATTAGTTTGCAAGGGATATGCACAAGAAGAAGGAATTGACTATGGAGATACATTTGCCCCTGTTGCCATATTGGAAGGAGTAAGAACTCTACTTGTTTATGCTACATACAAGGATTCAAAGTCTATTAGATGGATGTTAAATCTACATTTCTGAATGACATATTAGAAGAAGAAGTTTACATAGAACAACTAGAAGGATTTGTTGATGTTAATAATAAGAATATGGTATGTAGACTAAATAAGGCTCTGTATGGATTGAAACAAGCACCAAGAGCATGGTATGAGAGACTTCATAAGTATCTTGTGAAGATTGGATTTGAAAGGACTGATGATAACAACAATTTGTACATAAAAACAAAAAAAAGGAAAAGATATTTTGTTGTTTGAAATATTTGTTGATGATATAATATTTGGAGGTCAAGATGCTTTGTGTAAGGATTTTGCAAATCAGATGAAGCATGAATTTGAAATGTCTATGTTTGGAGAGATCAAATTTTTTGTGGAACTTTAAGAATATCAACTGAAACATGGTATATATATCACTCAGTCAAAGTATGTCAAGGAAATATTAAAAAATTTTGGATTAGAGGATTCTAAATTGGTAAGTACACCTATGGTAATAGGACACAAGTTGTCAAAGAATGATGATTCTACTGAAGTGAACCAAACAATATACAAATCTATGATTGGTTGTGAAGAGAATAATGAGATATCTAAAAGGAACTTAAGAGTTTGGTCTATACTACAAAAAGAATGAAAGGTTTGACTTGAGAGCCTACACTAATGTTGACTGGGCTGAAAACATAGGTGATAGAAAAAGCAACAGTGGAGGAGCACTTTTCTTAGGCGAGAGACTAGTTATATGGACTAGTAAGAAACAAAGTTGTACTTCACAATCTACTACTGAAGCTGAATATGTTGCTGATGTTGTAAATTGCACAAACATTGTATGGATCAAGCAGCTACTTAGAGGAATGAAGGGAGAAATCACATAGCCAGTGGTACTTTATTGTGATAATACAAGTGCTATCAATATATCAAAAAATCCAGTAATGCACACAAAGACAAAGCACATTGCAATCAAGTATCATTACTTGAGAGAGTTAGTTCAAGATAAAGAGGTGAAGATGGAATATGTTAACTCAAAGGAGAAAATTGCTAATATCTTCACAAAGCTAACACCTATCAAAAGCTAACTAAGTAACAAAATGAGTGCCCTGCATCAAATAAGATGATTGCCAAATATTAAAAATTGATGCAAAGGATCTTACTTTGGGAGCTGCCAAACTTCAAAATAGTCATTAGGAAGGTGACAAAGGGAGAAATTGAAGGAATTGCAAAAGCCTATATCTGCATGTTAAGATGAAAAGATGAAACATCTTTGGCATTTTTGTCAAAGAGGAAGATATTCTACTAATCAAGAGTCAATAAAGATTTTTTAAAAAATCAATAAAGATAAAAAAATTCTATAGGGAGATATAGGAGATATTGTACTTATCCAAAAGGTAGAGAAAGTATATCAGAGGAAGAACAAGAGATTGTTATCAAAGAGCTAGAGAATGTGAGGGAGATAATTAATGATGTTGCTAATGATAGGAGAACACAAGAGAAATGAAGGAGATAAATAAAAATGTAAGAAAGAGGAAGAAATCCTAATCTACCTAGTAAGAGGGAGATACAAGAAGGAACTCAGAGGGAATTATAAGAAGAAGTTTTGTAACCTAATCAGAAGATGGAAGTTGCTGATAGAGGGAAAAATTTTGATACACAATTTTTTTTGGTATTGTCTTACTATTTTAACCTAGTCAATTTAGTTCAACAAGATGTTCATCATTTGATTGACTTAGTTGATCAGTTTGGTTTACCATCAATGCCAAAGAGGGAGATTGTTTAGATCTAATTGAAAGGATCATTGCTGAAAGAGATTATTGAAAAAGGGAGATTGTTGAAGAAGACTATGTATTTCAATCATTGTTTTTTCATTGATGTCAAACCTGCTATTTACTAGTAAGACAATTGCTTATAAGATTCAAGTACTATCACTTAGATTGATTGATGAAGAGGATTTGATCAATAAGATGTAATAATAGCATCTAGAGGAAATGTTGAGTTATGATTATATATTGTAGTGCAGGAATTAGTTAAGACAATGATAAAATAATGCATTGATGATCTACTTGAGGTTATGAAATGACTGGCTACGCTTAGAAAGTTCAGAAGAATAAAGTTAAACAAAGTTCATTTGCCAAGCTTGACCAAGTGGATAGTAGGTGTCTCGAGAAAAGTTAGTGCAAGCTGAGCAAAAATTCAGTTGGAGTCAAGTGAAAGAAAATTCTAGTGGATGCCGAGCAAGTTAGTAGATGTCGAGTAATTTTTAGTTGATGCCGAGCACTAGCAAAATCTAGTTGATGCCGAGTGATTTTACAGTAGATGCTAAGTAACACAGGATGTGCCAAGCATTAGAAGATTGATAATGCTGAGCTACTACATTATAAAAAAGAGGAAAGGTTGAGTTATGATTATGTAATGAAGTACAAGGATCAGTTAAGACAGTGATGGCATGATGTATTGATAATCTACTTAAGGTTACAAAGGCTAGTTACACTTAGAAATTTTAGAAGAACAAGTTACAGAAAGTTTGTCTATCAAGCCTGAGCAAATGGATAGTAGGTGTTGAGCAAAGTCAGTACAAGACGAGAAAAAAGTCAATTGGAGCTAAGTAAAAGAAAATTTTAGTATATGTTGAGCAAAATAGTTGATACTGACTAAAGTTTAGTTGATGCTGAGCATCAGTAAAATTTACTTGATGTTGAGTAATATTGTAGTCGATACTAAGAAATATAGTATGTGCCAAGCATCAGAGGTTGATAATGCTGAGTTGTTGCATTATATCAAAGATTTGCTAAATCTGAGCCAACAAGTTTGTTTCTTGAACTTTGTGAACCAAGAGAAAGATAAGGATGATGATCTAGTGGCACAAAATTTGAGGTAAACCATTTTTAGGCAAATTCAAATGGATTCTAGAAGAAGTCTAGAAGAAAGATAGAATATGGGGTAGATACATTGTATCCTACCTAATCCGTCTGAACCCTAAAATGGATGATGGAAAATAAAGTAGAAAAGTATCTTAATGTTGGAATTACAAATAGGAAAGTAATCTTCCGAGAGGGGGGGGGGGGGGGGGGGGGGTGGGTGAATTGGAAGTTCAAACTTTAGCAATTAAAACTTTCACCATTCATTAGATGCATTCAATATATGAACTGAACTAAAATGTAAAGCAAATACATCTAAAACATGTAATCAAACATAAACAATTGACACTAGATACGATCACCTAGAAACCTTCTAGATGAGAAGGTAAAACTGGGGTGGGGATGACACCCACAAATATTTACTCCTTCAACAATAAAGTGTAGCCAATTAAGGTTACAATAGGTTGACCATGAAAAATAATCTACCTTGTGAAATGCCTACCCTGTTAAAGGCTTACAAAGACTGTTAAGTCCCACCTTATTAGAGGATTTGAACACCCTATTATAAGTGTGCCTGGTTAAAGGACTTTAGGTCATTCACTTGGAATTCTACCCTGTTAAAGGATTTACTATGGCCTATTAGGACTACTCCACCTAGGAGATTTTATTGAAATCACCTATAAAAACGTCTCAACATAGATCTTATGAATGGCACTGGATTGCCTGATTAAAGATAAAATCCATGTAGTGTCCTTCTTGATCATCTATGATTAGATGTATTAGTGTTATAACCTTCTCTATTCTTTTTTCTCCTCTAACTGATTCTACAATACTCACTGCTAATTCACCTTGAATGCTCTTTGAACTATTCAATCATTCACCCCTATTATCTTCCTTCTTTCCTTGCTCTCTCAATACATAAAGTTTGGGGCTTCGTCTTCCTTATAAAGACTTTAGTAGCTTAGGGTCATGTATGAATCTACAACTCAGATCCATCCATATTGCCGCTTAACTCTTCCTATTTTATGATTGGTTGCATAAAATTGCATAGGGAATACAAATAGATTCGTCCTTATCTCCAAAAGATCGAGATCTATCTTAAAGTCGGCATAAAAATGGTTTACATAGTTGTTTGTGCCATTACAAAAAAAATGTCCAATCTATGTTACTCGGCATATGAAGTTACTGATGCTCGACATATACTAAATTTTTGCTTTTGACTTGGCATCAACTGTCTTGCTTAGCACTTGAATCACTCAGCATGGTCTATCTGCTTGGCACTTGAGTGACTTGACACTCATTGCAACTTGGAATGGTTTATATTCACATGTTGTGCTTGACATGTATTACTAGTTCAGCATGAACTGAGTAAATGATTTAAGTGTGTTGACACTTGATTGTCGAAACCAATCTATGATCAACAATCTCCCCCTTTGACATGAGTGTCAAAAACACTTAAATATACATAATCAATCTAATTGCCTTGAGTATATCATATCTAAAACTTGGCTTATATACAAAACTTCAAAATTTTCAAAATTTAGTAATAACCTTTATACCTGAAAATTTATAACTCCCCCTTAGTTAATGTGTCCATTCTATATCCAAAATTTGTTTTCCATTCTGAGTAAGTTTGTCTCTACTGATATTCTTTGACTTCAATGCACTTGTACTCTTTCATTTGATATGCTCTATTTCTACTCTATTTTATCTACATCTTTTTGCTAACTCCCCCTTTGTTTATTCTTGCCCTTTCACTTTTTGCTTTATCTCCCCCGCTGCTTTGTCTTCCTCTTGTTGTATATTACTTTATCTCCCCCTTTTTGACACTTATGTCAAATGGGTTATACAATGAAAGTGTATTTGTCCAAAAAGGTTTTGTGGACTTCCATGATTATATTCAAAGTTGCTTCCTAGTTGTCACATGCAACATCTAGTGACTTGAGTTGGATTTCTAGCTCGGCTACTAGGTGCACTAGGCCATCTAGTGTAGAAAGATTGAGGTCTTTCTTCAACAATGTTTCTACATATGCTAGCTTTTTATGGAGTATATCCTTATAGGGGGTAAGGGAGGCTTGGATATTGGTCAACTTGGCTCTTATATTAGCCTCTTCTACTATTAACATAGCTAGTTGACTTTGTGATCGAAGCAATGCATGAAAATGCTTCTCACTTTGAGATGGGTTTTGAGGTAGTTGTGTACCTAAGATGTTTAAATTTCTCTCTAGACTTAGAATTCTATGTCTGTTCTCTTGGGTGAAGAGTGTGGGGTCACACAATTTGGTGTACATTGAGAAAATGTTCTCAAGTACCCTCTTCACATCCTCAACCTTAGTTGCCAGTGCAACTTGTGTTAGTGCTATATCACTAGATATCTTCTCATTGAATTTTCCTTGAAACTTTCTCTCAGACCATTCTAACAATTTGGTATTTGTATCCAGGTCTTCATTTTTCGCCTTTTCCACAATATCTGTCAGTTGTTCTATCAGTAGTGGTTTTATTTCTTCAGGTGTTGGCAAATTGAATGCATCTAAGAAGATGTCTTTAATTTCTTGCAATGCCTGCCTCTGCCTATAATCTTTCTTGAGTATTTCCTATTGCTTCTTCTTCTCTAAGGCTTGTTGCAACATGTTTATGTGTTCTTCTATCATTTTTGCATAATCATACTTAGGTATCACTATCTCTTCATCTAAAGTTATCTGTCCATAGTGAATTACCTTATCAATTTTGGAAGAACTTGAGTCTAGTGTTGAGATCTGCAGGGGTATAGCTTTAGTGCTCAGTTTGTGAAGGATCTTTGTAGCAGTGCCTGATGTTGGTGATGTTACCAATGCTTGAATGGATTCTTTCTCCTTTTCCTTTGGTGTATCCTTGCTCTCTTCAGATCTACTCTTATCAATCACAATGATTTGAGTTGCACATTGTTTATGTGCTTTAGGTACATATACATCTATCTATCCTATTTGTTCTTCTATTGTCTTTTCTTCTTTTGCCTGCCTCTGTTCAACTAAATCAACTCTAATAGTTGTGTCAACCTTTTTAGATATTTCTACTAATGTTTGAATTAAAGGCTGATCACTAGTAGTTGAAGGGATGGCATAAGGTGGTTCTTGTGTATTCACCTTATCCCTTGTGATGTCAGCTACTGCCTTTTGAAGTTCTTCTACATTGACCAGTACTGGGTTTTCACATAGTCTTGCTTGAAGTGTAGATTGGTCAAGTATCTTCTTCAAATCTTTTGTAGTCAAAGGATTGATGTTCTGAGCTGAAATGTCAAGAACATCCTTAATAGTTATGGTGTATGTCGGTACACTAGTGTCATGTAGAGGGCTCATACTCAACATTTATGTATCTTGCACACTCTATTCTTCCTGCTGCTGACTAGTTGTAGCCATGTCATCAATTTTCTTTTGTGTCTCCTCCACAATATTATCCTTTACTTTATCTTCCTCCTTATCATCATCTTCATCTCCATTATTTCTGCCCTCAAAGGGATCTTCTTCTCCTTTTTTGACAGTTGTCAATCCATAAATCAATTTCCACATTAGGGTGGATTTCTTAACAACATCTTCAACATTATTCTGAAGAATGTTGAATGCTTTGTATTTTGGTGCAAACCTTCCACCATATTTCTTGTTTGCTTTGGTAATATGCCCCCTTTTCAATTTTGGCATAACTTGGGCTAATGTAGATTATTTGATTTCTTTCTCTAGGTTTAAATAATAATGCCATTTCTATTCAAAAATGTCATATAGACTCTTGGGCATAGTGTTATCTAATTCAAGTGGAGTGTTCTTGAATTTAAACATCATTACATATATTTATTCTTCAACTAAATTCTTCTCTTCTCTACCAAGTTTTTCAAAATCAATATTTTTTAGACTAGACAATTCTGCATTATTTCTAACATTCTCATAGATGTTCTCAAGATCATATTGTCATGTACGACTTACCACTCTAAATTGACTTGTATCCTCTAATTTTGTCCTCTCATCATCAGAATCTAGTTGTGCAATGTATTTCCTTCTTTCCTTTTTTTGCACTTGCCCTCTTTGTTCTATAGCCTTGCTCTTCTCTTTGGCTTTCTCCTTGGCCTTTTGTGTGGTGGCTCATGTACTTGCCCTAGTTGTTGGTGTTGTTGGCTTTGCTGGGCTTGGCTTAACAATCTACTTTTCCTTTGTCTTTTCCATAGGCTATGCCTTGGCTTTTCTCTTCTTTGGCTCGGCCTTTACTGGTGCTTCCTTGGTTTGTTCTTCCTTGGCACCTTATACCTCTTTTGCATTCTTATCTTCTCCCAGTCCTTGGGTTAATTCAAGAGGTTCTTGGGCTTGTTCTTTTTCTTCCTCTTCATCTCCTTCATCATCTTCTCCTTCTTCTTCACATGCACCTTCACCAAATTTAGCTTTAAGCGTCTTTACTAGATTATCCTTTTTCTTCAATGTGGAGGTAGTCTTCAATTCCATCTCAACTTTAGATTTCATGATATCATAGTTTCCAAATATTTTAGCAATTTTATCAATCTCCTCTACTAGGAGTGTTGTGATGGCCACTGAGGCTTCATCAACATTGATCTCATAGCCTAATGGTCTTAACCATCTTACCCTAGGTGTAGCAACTTGTATATATGTGTAATCAATATCTACAAGAAAGAATATATCATTTTAATATTGTTCAACCAAAGAAACTGGTATCCTCATTCTTCGTTTCATAGACTAGTTGAAGTCTTCAAAGTAAATTGTCATGACAATTTCAAAATTCTCTCCGATCTATTCAATATATTCATTGATCTACACAACTACTAACCTATTTGTCTTCCAACTCATCTTGCCAAAAGATGGAAATGTATTTTGAATATTGAAAAATATGCAAACAAGTATTGATCTAAACTTGCACTATGAACTCTTAGTTTTCCCGATAGCTCCTAGGTTTTCCATCAATTGTTGTAATTGAAGCTCAGCTAGATCATAAGTATGATCCTTCTTTACAATTATGTAGCCTTCATCCACTGCAATACATGGTACACTATTCAATCTACTTGATTGATAAAATTTGTGAGACACCCTTATGGAAAAGTCCAATAGCAGTTCTATGATGGTATTGATTTTTATTCCACGTTTGTTCCATTTGGCTCCTATGTTTTTCTCTATAACTTCCTTTGAATCACTTTGTAGAGTCTTGGCCCAATCTAGGGTTGGGTATCCAGTTACCCTATGAACTATTCTCTTTGAAATTTTGATTGGTCCATCTTCTAACCATAAGCATCCATCATGTATTCTGCTTAGTACTATCCTAATCCATTCTATCTTGAACACTGTGGGAAAATCTAGGGCACAGGTCAAACCCTTCCTTTCAACAATATTGAATTCTTCTTTAAGAATGTCATTTTCACATAGTTTATCATAATCTTGTCATATTTTCATGTCACCTATTTCTCCTACCTTGTAGTTGTAACACTTTCTGACATCTTGAACCATTATGACTTTTTGGGGAATCATGGAAAGTGCGCCTGAAGGATCTTTCTTATAAGCTATATCTGGGATAGCTTTGAAATTTGGTTATTTTACCTCATTATTGACTAGTTAGACATATAAAACCTCTTTCTCTTTTACATTCTTCGAACTGGAAGCCATTTTGTTAAACTAGGGTTTATACAAATTTCAAACTTTATAGCTTGGCTTATGAAGAATACATTAGAAATTTTAAGAATTGGAGCATAATTGTTGCTATGATATTTGTAGACATTTTGAACAGGTTTTTGAATCTCCTTCTTGCTCTTCTTGCTCTTCTTACTTGAATTTGTTATGATGAAAAATGAGAAAGAATTGACCATATACCCTTCAGAATTTTGCATTTAATGCTTAATGCTTGTATACTTGTAAACTCGACATCAACGTGATTTTTGTTCCACTTGATAGCTATTGATTTTACCCTCACTTAGTAATTATTATGGACTTGGCAACAACTAAATTTTTTTGGCAGCTCGACATTAACTAGCATTTTACTCAACATTTGTTGAAGACTTTCCATACTCGACAATAACTCAAAAATTTGAAGATTTAACCTTGAACTTTTCACAACATCTTGAATCTTTATTTATGCTAATCTATCCTTTTTAGTGCTATTTTCTTTTGGAACTAATGTAAAATATAACTTTTGAATATCAATCCCTCATACTTCTTATTTTCTTAGTTTGATGAGGTGTGACCACTTGACCTATTAGGTGAAGTGATCCCTCCATTTGATGTACTACATCCATCTCTCTTTTTCCATGTCTTGTTCATCTCTCCTCTGATGTGTTTAGCATCTGTGTTGTGTTTTCCTTTGTCAAACTCAGAATTGGGTGCCTTTGACCTAGTTGGGCAATGCTTACTAATATGACCCGTATTCAAATAGCTAAAGCATGTAGTTTGACTTAACCATCTATTATAGTTGCCTCTGAAGTGTGTCCTAATGCAATTCTTAGGGATATGTCCATATTCTTGACAATAATGACATCTTTGTCTTGTGTTGTAATCCTAATTATAATGGTGTCCATAGCTGTTAGATTGTGGTGACTGATCAGGAAAGTATTGTACATACTTCATAAATAGTGGGGTTCCCGAATTTTTTTTTTTTTTTTGAAGTAGCCAACATGGTAGCCGACATATTATGGCTGACATATGGCCGACATGTTATAACCCTAAAGCGGTTTAATACTTGTATAAAAAGGGCTTAGGGTTGGGTATTTTTCATGTGTGGTGATACGAAATTGGTTCTTGTGGCGGTATTGAACTGTAAGGGATTACAGATTGTAATCAGGCTGTAATCACTGGATTGTAATAAGATCGGACTTGCTGTTTGGTGGACGTAGCCCAGGGATTGGGTGAACCACGTTAAATCTTGGTGCCTTGTGTTCATTTCTGTGTGTTCTATATTTTCTGTTATTGGTTATATTTGCATGTAATTTTTATTTCTGTCTGTGGTTTATCCTAACAATAGCTTCTTTCTTTTGCTGACTTTTTTGGTGACCACATGGATTTGGATCTACATTCAAAGGCTCTATGTCCATATTTCTGAAAATTGTAGCAATAACCTTCAAATCTTGGTACATGTACAGTTTTGGTCCTGCATTCATGTGTCTAATGACCTTGTTTGTTGCACTTATTACAGTAAGTTATGTTCTTAGGTTTGACATGCTAATTTGCATTCTTGCTTCTGTACACATTAGCAGTATGTCCTTTCTTACCACAATAATGATGATTCTCCTTCTTCAGTGCTTATGTAGCCTAGTCCTGATGTATCATTGTTGGATCTAGGAGATCTAAATGATTGCTCAAAGTACTTGATAGCTTCATTTGGCTTGTTGAAACTTTCAACAACCTCTTTACTCTTCTTAGGTCATTTTGTAGTTGTTCATTCTGCAAGTTCAATACAATTATCTCAATGTCTTTGACATTCAACTCATGATGAGCATTCATCATCTGGCTTAGGGTATCCAATTGCATGTTGGAGATTCTAGTTAGCTTTGTTGACTTTTCTTCTAGTTTGTTTGCTAGAGTTCTCTTGTCTTCTTCAATCATGACCTTGTCTTCTATGGCTCTCTTCTTTTGTACAGTTACCTCACATAGAATCATGGCTTGAGATTCTTGTTCCAACTTGAGATTTTTGATCTCCTTAGCTTGTACTCTATTTTTTTCATCAGATCTACAATTGTTGCATCAAATTCATTGGAGTCTCCATTGGCAAATAGCTTGGTGGTGTCGATCTATTTGTATTGTATATCATTATTTGCAATGGCTATCTCTTTCCTTCTCTTCAAGGATTTCCTTAACTCCTCATTGGCCTCATCAAGTTGATGTAAAATGAGTTGTATCTCAATTCCTCGGCTCTTAGTAATCTTTTCTAGTTTGTAGACTTCCATTTCAAGATATTTTCTCTAAGCTACAAACCTTCTCCTTCTGAGAACTCAGTTTTGATACCAATTGTTGGAATTAAAAATAGGCAAGTAATCTTCTAAGGGAGAGGGGAGGCGGGGGGGGGGGGGGGGGGGGGGGGGGTGAATCAAAAGTTCAAACTTCAACAATTAAAACTTTCACCATTCATTAGATGCATTCAATATATGAACTGAAATAAAATGTAAAGTAAATGCATGTAAACATGTAATCAAACATACACACTTAACACCATATATGATCACCTATAAATCCTCCAAATGAGAAGGTAAAACTGGGGAGGGGTTGACACCCACAAATTTCTACTCCTATAGCAATAAAGTGTAGCCAATTAAGGTTACAATAGGTTGACCATGAAACATGATCTGCCTTGTGAAAGACTTGCCCTATTAAAGGCTTACAAAGACTGTTAAGTCCCACCTTGTTAGAGGATTTTAACACCCTATTAGAAGCATTCCTAGTTAAAGGACTTTAGGTCATTCACTTGGAATGCCACCTTGTTAAAGGATTTACTACAGCTTGTTAGGACTACTCTGCCTAGGAGATTTGAATGAAATCACTTGTTAAAATATCTCAGCATAGATCTTATGAATGGCACTGGATTGCTTGATTAAAGATCAAATCTATGCAATGTCCTTCTTGATCCTCTATGATTAGATGTATCAGTGTTGTAACCTTCTCTCTTCTTTGTTCTCCTATAACTAATTCTGCAATACTCATTGCACCTTGAATGCTCTTTGAACAATTTGATCATTCACCCCTGTTATCTTCCTTCTTCCCTTGCTCTTTCAATACACAAAGTTTGGGGCTTTGTCTTCCTTATAAAGACTTTGGTGGATTAGGGTTAGGTATGAATCTACGGCTAAGATTCATCTATATTGCCACTTAACTCTTCCTATTTTCTGATTGGGTGCATGTAATTGCATAGGGAATAAAAGTAGATTCATCCTTATCTCCAAAAGATTGAGATCTATATTAAAGTTGGCATAAAAATGGTTCACATAGTTGTTTGTGTCATTACAAACAAATATGTCCAATCTGTGTTACTCAGCATATGAAGTTACTAATGCTCGACATATGCTGAATTTTTGCTTTTGACTCGGCATCTGAATTGCTCAGCATCAACTGTCTTGCTTGACACTTGAATCACTCGGCATGGTTTGTCTGCTCAACACTTGAGTGACTGAACACATGAGTGACTTGACACTCATTGCAACTCGGCATGGTCTATATTCACATGTTATGCTCGACATGTATTACTGGTTTGACATGAACTGAGTAAATGATTTAAGTGTGTTGACACTTGATTGTCAAAACTACTATGAGATCAACACTTAATTTCCTATTTATAGGAATGTCTGGTCATGAAGCAAAGAGAGCAGAGAGAGTTATGTGCAAGAACCTAAGGGAGACAAGGTTTTGCTTCATCAATTGACCTAAGAGAAGAGTCTTTAATGGCATGCTAACCAAGAAGGCTTAAGGAGATCAATGCTTGAAGGGTGAACAAGCTATCATAACTAAAAAGTATAAAGGCCAAGCAAAATTGAGGACTGAAAAAAGATCTATAATTTACAAGAAAAGTGGTAAGTTGTATTAGATCAAAAGATCTAATGTTACTCTCTAACAATTATATTAGTCTAGGGTAAATCCTTTGGATTAAGGTTGACCTAATAGTCATTTGTAAATTCTTTAACTAGGTGGCATTCCAAGTGAATGGCCTAAAGTCCTCTAACAAGGCTCACTCCTAATAGGGTGATTGAAATCCTTTAACTGAGTCACACCTAATAGTGTGTATTGTAACCTTTAACAGGGTTGGCCTTTCATAGGGCATCACTTCAAAAGAGTGAAAAGAGTAGCATGCTACTGGTGGTTTTTCCCCAATTAGGTTTCCATGTAAATCATTGTGTCAAGTGTGTTGATGAATCTATTATATTTCATGCTTTACATTTCTATAAGTTGATTTGACAGTAAGGTACAAGTTTTAGTGACTGCATTATTCTATGGATGCATGCATGAGTATGAAAATATTATGGGCTCACTAAGTTGAGAGAAAAGTTTTATTTGTATATGTGGACCTTGAATAACTAATTCAGCCCCCCCCCCCCCCAAGTTACTCTAAAGAACTCCGATAGCTATGAGGTCAACACAGATGATACATGGGATATCATAGAGGCTTTTCTTAATGATCTTGTTGACCCTAGGAAACATATTTTGGCACTTATGATGAATCCAAGACTAGGATATCTTTAGAGATAGAGATTCCTCAAGTCTTGAATAGACGAAAGAAGAGGGTGGAGACCCTTAAGGATAAGTTGAAAGGCGACCCTCTGATGCCAACTAAGGGTAAAGGTGAAGAGGAAGAGGAAGGAGAAGAAGAAGAAGAGAAAGAAGAAGAGGAAGAACAAGAATAGGAAGAAGAAGAAGAACCTCCTAAGAAGAAAGGAAAAGTGATTACAATGGCACCTAAGAAGGCTACACCCAAGAAGTCAAGTACCGCTATATTCATAATGGCCAAAAAATCCAATAGGAAGCTGAAGCTTCAGGATGAAAATAAAGAAGACGAAAACACTCCAATCATCCAATTTAAGAAGCCTCTACTATCCTTTGAGAAAAAGTGAAGAGATTAAGTGAAGGAGGTGGCATGGTGGGTTTCAAATATGTCAAGTATGAAACCAAAGATAGAGAAGAGAAATGATAGATAGAAGATAGAGAAAATGGCCAAATGGAACTATGACCCAAATGAGTCAAAAGGCCAAGCACCTGATGTCCTACTAAAGGAAGTTACTTCAAAAATTCCTATAAGGAGGAGCAAAGTTCCTTCAATAGGGAGGACATGTAGTGGTTGATTGATTCCATACCTAATGTGATTTTGGTGGAAGAATGAGGATCTTACACAACAGGTCACAGAGGAGGAAGTGTGCAGAGCTTTTCTCCATGAAGACCTATAGATCCTTGGGCCGAGATGGTTTCCCCCAACCTTCTTTCAACACTTATGGGATGTTATAAAAGTTTATTTGGTTAGATTTGTATGTGATTTCTTCAAGACTGGGAAATTACTCAAGAGAATCAATAAAACTTTTATAGTCTTACTTTTGAAAATGAAGGACCTGGGGACTCTTTCAGATTGCAAACCCATAAGCTTATGTAACCCTACCTACAGATCTTCTCTAAAATCTTGGTGAACTGACTAAAGCCACTTCTCGACAAATTCAGAGGCAAATCTCAAAATGGGTTTTTCTTGGGTCACCAAATTCTAGGCACTACTATCACTACTCATGAGATGCTTCACTCAATGGATAAGAGTGGTAATTCAGGAATGGCTTAAAAATTGGATATTTCCAAAGCTTATGATAGGATTCATTTGTCTTTCTTGTATGAAGTCATGGAGAAGATTGGGTTCAGTCATGGAGTTATTAAAATTATCAGGACAATGGTAGATATTGTTAACTACTCGGTGTGGGTGAATGTTCACCTTGGGGGAGATTTATTGGGGAAAGGGGCCTATGGTAGGGGGACCTAATTTCTCCTTGCCTGTTCATCATGGTTGCTAAAGTTTTGGGAAGAGCCTTCTTGATAAAGGTGGAAAGGGGAGAGATCAAAGGCATTAAACCAACCACCTCCCTCTTGGTGGACATTATACAATAATTCATGGATGACTCCTTCCTTAGTGGGGACTCCTTGGTGACAGAAGCTAGAGCCTAAAAACATGTGATGTCAATGTTGGCCAGAAAATCAACTTAGATAAAAGCAAGGTGTTCTTCTTCAAGACTAAGGCTGATATTTAGAGAAGGGTGCTAAATATTTTGGGATGTAACATTGCCACCCTATCTGACACATACTTGGGGCTCCTGCTAACTATTAAGGAGGTAAGTAATCACTTTTAAAATATTATTTTGGAAAAGATGCAAAAGAAGGTGATTGGTGGAAGGGTAAACTTTTGAGTAGTGTAGGGAAGCTCCAACTATTGACATCCTCTCTCCAAGGTATCCATGTTTACTTCCTCTCCCTATTCAAAATCACTCGGACTATGGCTAAGAAGCTAGAGAAAATATATAGAAACTCCTTTGGTCAAGGGAGAGGGGAAGAACTGGCTAAGACTGGTGTTTTGGGATACTGTGTGTAAAACAAAGGATAAAGGGGAGTTAGGTATCAGGAAGATTACTGACTTAAATAATGCCCTTTTCACAAAGATTGGATGGAAACTAGGAAAGGATGAGGCTAATTGGTGTAAGATCCTCAAATATAAATACTTGGGGAATGTGAAATATATTTACCGTATCTGGAGGAATGACCTTCCCTTGGGATCTAGAATATGGGGTAACATCATTAAAAATAGAAGTCTTCTTAGGGAAGGGGTGAGGTGGTTGGAGAGAGACAACAACCAAGTAAGTTTTTGGGAGGATACTTGGATCGAAGGTAAACTGCTGGTTTGAACAAAGTTTGGGAATCTTAGAGAGAACCTCCAATAGTAGATGGGAAGTAAGGTGAAGGATTTCATTGGGTCGGGTAGGAGATGGATGAATATACAAATGCCTCTGGGGTATTTAAATGGGGGATTGGTGGAGGACATAAATGAGCTTCTTGCAGGTTACATAATTCCAAGGGTGGTTTAGAAGGATACTTTCATTTGGAAGGCTACCTCGTCTGGAGATTCCTCTGTTGGCTCTACTTATAGGATGATTTTTGAGAAGGTAATAGAGTCTAATTTCTAGCAAAAAATCTAGTTTAGTCACCTAGTTCTGAAAGTCAATATTTTTTGGTGGGTAACTATACATGGGAAGATTCTTACTATTGATGAACTTAGAAAAAGGGGATTCCAATTAGCTAACAAATGCTACCAATGTAAAGAGGAGGAAGAAAGTATCACCCATATATTTTTGGATTGTAGCTTTTCTTTTAACATTTGGGTAAGGGTGCTTTAGAAGCCGGAGATGGTGTGGGTGTTCAATAAGGGGTTGGATCAATTTGTTGTGAATTGGCAATACCTGCTTCTCCACCCCCTCCTTGTCCAAATGTGGAAAGTGATTCCCCCACCCCCCATGTCTACCAAGGAATTTGGAAGGAAAGAAATAATAAGGTGTTCAACAATGAGGAAAGAAGTGAGGAGATTTTCATTGATTCGATCTTCAAGCTTTTAGTGGAGAATATGCAAAATTGCAAATGGCATAAACCATTGTCTCTCCCCACTATGTGTGGAAAAAGGATTTCTAGGAGTTGGAATCTTGTGGAAGGTTTCATGGAAGTGGAAAATTCCAAATAGCTTGCAAGGTTAAGGAGAGATGGATCCCCTCTAAGGAAAATTGGGTTAAACTTAATTTTGATGGTGCGACAAGAAGGGAGGGGTCAGTTGGAGGAGACATGGTTAGAGATGGCAATAATAGAATGTTGGTTGCCTATGCTGGTAATTTAGAGAAGGTTTTAAATAATGTTGTGGATGTTATGGCTCTCTTTTGGGGCCTAAAATTGGTTATTGGTGGGGGTTGGGGCAAGTGGTTATTGAAGGAGACTCGAAGGTTATAGTCAAAATAGTGAAAAACAACATGAAAGCTACCTAAGTTAGAAATAATAGTCCACCAAGATAATTGAGATTGGGGGGGGGGGAGGGGGGTAAATCAATTATCCAATAATTAAAATATTTATCAACCTTAACCAATCTTATCCATTAAACCAAAGTAAACAACAACCAAACAAAGATGCACATACAAAATTACACCTAATATGTTAACCAAGGAAACCCTTGATCAGAGGGGAAAACCCCCGTGGGAATGATACCCACAAGATGATCTACTAATATAAATATTCCTTGTTAGAGGATGGACCCTGTTAGGAGTCTATTAGAACATTTAGTACATATGAGTACCTACTAGGAGACTTTGAATCCTTGTTAGAAGATTCCAACCCTATCAGGAATTGTGTCAACTATGTTAGGAGTTGTAGAAAACAAAAGGTCTTACTATCCAAACAGCTTCTGGGGCAAGATCACCAAACTCATTGTCCAACTGATCTCTCAACTATTCCTTATAGAATAATTGTTTGTACTGAGCTTTAACTTCTTTCCTCTATCTTTTCAACTAGACCAATCATTGTCAAACCTTATAGGCTAGGTCACAAACCTCGGATCCAAGTATCCAACTTTGGATCACACAATAAAACCTCAGTAATGAAGTTTCCTTCACTTCCTCTCTACTATGCTTATCTTCACATTTCTCTCTTTGTGTTGTTTATAATATTTCATTTATCTACATATATCCATCATACATGACAAAGGAAAGTTTCCTTCCTTTATACCAAATCCATAAAACAATTCCATGAGTCAATTGTTACACCTTCTCAATTAATTATTATAGGACCACATTAAGAACATGTTACACTTAGCGGTAACGTTAATCTTTTTCCTTGCAACTTAAATAACTTTCCATACATGTAACATTTTTATGAGCGAGCTTAGCCATGTCATCACCAACATGTCTTCTTCACATCTTTAACTTTGATTTCTCAGAATAACAAATCTGCTAAGAGATATAACAAGTTTACGAAAACATGCCTCTATAAACTCTATCTCAGAACAGTCTTCATCAAAACTTATATAACTTCTTCCAGACTTAATATCTTATGCTTCCGAGGTTAGTTGCATATACTAGACACTTAGTATAATCTCCCTTTAACCTCACTGTTGAAAGTACTCAATGATCTATCTGTACAAACTTGATCTTTCTGTTGTTCTTCTGTTAGATACCACATAAAACTGCTATGTTGACATCAATGAAAAACATAGTCATGAATGTAACATATCATCATGATAATGATCTAATCATGTTTCTACAATACTCCCCCATAGGAATATCATCAATATTCATGCTTCCAATAGGCTAGACAATCAGAGTGGTTATTGAAGAAATATGGCATTTATTAACAATCCTTTAAAGATATGATGTGCAACATATCTACCATGAAGGCAATGAAGTGCCAGATATGATGGCAACATTGGGTTTGAGAGTGCATGGATTACTGGCACAGGACCAACCTGACCATCTCCATGTAATTTTGAGTCATAATTAGTATTTTTTTTCATGTTAGATTAGAATGATAGTTATTTCAATTCTTGCATTAGGTGTTCAATTAAGGTCATGTTGACCAAGGTGATGTTTTAAATCAATGTGGGTCAAAGTGAGCCAAATATGAAAAATACCATGTAAGACCACAGATGGAGTGTTAAAAGGTCATAAAAATATTTTGGACTTAATTAGGGTGCCAAGAAAGCATGTAAGAGCATCAAATGCAAAAATATAAGAAAAAGTGTAAAAGTTGCTATGTTGTCAGAACTGTTGCTAACAATATTTTGTAACATGGAAAGTTTTGGAAGATGCACAGTCATCCATCTTGGAAGATATCTTAGAGGAGGTTAAAAGTCATGTTATTATATAAACAATACAATCTCATGTACACAAATAGAGAGAGAGAGAGAGAGGAGGAGATTTGGAAAAGAAAGATGAAGAGCATGGTGTGTGAATTTGTATAATAAATCAGTCTTTTTGTGAAATTCTACTAATGTATTAGTGTTTGAATTGCAGTCCTTCTATCTTCTCTCATATCTTGTGGTTATGGTGATTCTTGATCTCCTTATATGTAGTAATGAATTTTAGAGTTACTACTGCTGTTATAGGTCTGAATAACGTCTTCAAGCTATTGTTAAAGACCTCACTGTTCACTATTAGACAATAAATATTGTATAATTTCATATTGAAGTATACATTAGTTGCATGATTCTCACTGTATGGGGATTAGGAAATATTTTAATTATTTTCTTGGTTGTCTTGATAGCTATCTTATAGGTTTGAATCATAACCACTACTCCTTTTAAAGAGTTGGATGAGAATCAACATGTTACCTATTGTTGCATGCAAAGACAATGAATCAACATTCTAGAAAATGTGACAGTGGCTTGGTTAGGGTTTGCATGTGTGGTAGAAGGTTTGTATAAATTCATGTGATGCTAAGGAAACTTTTGGAAGAGTGGAACAAATAAGATACTGGAGTTTGGGAGATAGTTACCATAATCAATAACAAAACCCTCATGAAGATAAGGGTTTGAAGGATCTACCATCTCCTCAATGACTAGGAGCCCGAAAGTCAGAAGTTTGAAATCCCTTAGTAAGGTAATGATGAATTCAAGTTCATTTGGTAGTTTTAATTGAGATTTTAGTGAGTTTTTAGTTCAAGGGAGTGTTTTAAGCCTATTAGCCTAGATTAGGGCTTGCAAGTTAGATGTCTTATTGAACAATTGGGAATCTATAATTTTGGAATTTAATCAAGCTTAGTATTGGGTATTTGAATCCCATTTTTCTTTTAGTAGTTATCTTGAAGGACTTAGTTCTTGCTTTAAAACCCAATAATAGGGCTACAAGGAAGAGCCCTCATTAGGTTTGTTTGTGAGAATTGGTGTTTGGAGCCCACTTTATTGGTAATGAGTTAAGCTTGTACAAGCAATTTGGAGTGTGAAGTTTGTGAAAGATATTTGAGGGTGTAAGGGAGTGGAGTTTTTTGTGTGTTGTGAAGAGGTAGTTGGTTGAGTTTTTGAAGGTTTGGGTAGAGATATTTGGAAGAGGTGAGTGTGGCATGAGGAAAAGGCCAACCACCTAGTCTCTAGCCTTGGAAGATTCATGAGGGGACTGTTGTGATATGTTTAGTAGGCTTGGAAGAAGCCTAGTGATAGAGTTTTTTTTCCAAAGAACAAGGTGAACACCTTCCTACTTGCATCATATGTGGTTTCAAGGAATACTTGTGCTGATGGAATGAGTTGATTGTTGTGGGCAAGATTTAATTTCAGAAAGATGGTAATTTTTGTTGGGGTTAAAATAGAATAGAGAAGTGGGACAATTGTAGTTGATGTGGTAATTTTTTTTGTGGTTGAGAGACACCAATGATGACACCATTGGAAGAAATATGGAAGGAATGGGTATGTTACAAAGATGCCCTGAGAAGACAAAAGGAAGATGAAAAGAGAAAGAGAAGACATAGAGAAGAGGAGGAGAGCATGTAAGAGGAAATTCAAAATTTGAAGGAGGAACTAGAAAAGAATGAAGAAACATGAAGGAGACTAGAGATATTGCTAAGGCAGTAGGCAGAGGATGATTGTAAGAAAAAAATTGATAGTATAGAGGATAAACATATTGAGGAACCTATTAAGACAGAGGATTAGGTAGATGGAAAAGTAATGGTCACTAAGTTAGATTAATTGACAAAGCCAAAGGGAGAAAAAAGGTCAAAATATAGGACAACAAGGGTGAAGAAGACATACAAGGAAAGTTGGAACATGATGTGGCAATGAATTCCCTACAACATGAATGAAACATTGAGAAGAAAACCAACATTATGAATAAAAAATGTTGATGACAATTGTAAAAAGAAAGGCTAGTTGAAGATAGGATCACGGAAAGAGGTAGAGAAGACCTTAGTTTATGTAAAGAATAGGGGCATTGGCCCTTGGAGAGGCAAAAAAATTTCTATTATTAGCAAGAAGTATTAGAATCAGGAAGGAGGAAATAAGAGGAATGAGGTTGTAGAGCTAACTTCCATGCAAGAAGAGGTTCAAAATAGCATGAAGATGGTGATAGATCAGAGTAAGACATCAAACAGTACATGTATAGACTCTTCTTATAAAGAAACAATAAATTATATATGGATAGTAACTAAAGGGCAGGAAAACAAGAAGAAACCATTGATGAATTGGGAGAAGCCACCATTGTTGGCACTTGGGATGATGAGTTATCAATATCTTGTATTCTTGTCACAAAGAAAAGGTAAACCCTATGTAAAAATGAAGCCAATTGGTTGAGGTGGAGCCAATATATTTGAGACTAAGATGCTACCAACCATTGGCACATTTTTACAAATTATGAACCAACTAATGTAGTAGATGCATAATGGACTTCAGTTTATCCTCCAAGTAAAACCAAAAAAAGTAGAATCATTTGGAACAATGTAAATATGAAAAAGAAAAAGGAGAATGATTGGACAAGGTGGCAAGCAATTGAACAAGGAGGCAATATCAACATTAGACAAAGTCCCAACAGCAAACTCAAGGGACTTGAGTTTTCTTCAACAAAGGGAGTGTGGTGCACGAGCACCCTAACCATCTCCTTGGAATTTTGAGTCATAATTAGTATGTTTTTGAGTCATGTTAGATTAGGGTAATAGTTATTTCAATTCTTGTATTAGGTGTTCAATTAAGGTCATGTTGACAAACGTGATGTTTAAAATCAATGTGGGTCAAAATGAGGAAAATGCCATGTAAAGCCATAAATGGAGTGTTAAAAGGTCATAATAAGCTTTTGGACCTAATTAGGGTGCCACACTAACAAGAAAGAATGTAAGAGCATAAAATGCAAAAATGTAAAAAAAAATGTAAAAGTTGCTATGTTGTCAAAAATGTTGCTGACAACATTTTGTAATATGACAAGTTTTGGAAGATGGAAGGTCATCCATCTTGGATGAGCTTTGAGAGGAGGTGAAAGGTCATGTTATTATAAAAACAATACAATCTCATGTAGACAAACAGAGAGAGAGAGAGAGAGAGAGAGAGAGAGAGAGAGAGAGAGAGAGAGAGAGAGAGAGAGAGGAGAGAGAGAGAGAGAGAGAGAGAGAGAGAGAGAGAGAGAGAGAGAGAGAGGAGAGAGAGAGAGAGAGGAGAGGAGATCTGGAGAAGAAAAATGAAGAGCATGGTGTGTGAATTTGTATAATAAATCATTCATTTTATGAAATTCCATTGATGTATTGGTGTTTGAATTATAGTCCTTGTATCTTCTCTCATATCTTGTGGTTATGGTTATTCTTGAGATCCTTATATGTAGTAATGAATTTTAGAGTTACAGTTGATGTTATAGGTGTGAATAACATCTTTGGATTATTGCTAAAGACATCACAATTCACTGTTAGATAGTAAATATTGTACAATTTCAAAGTGAAGTATACATTAGTTGCATGATTCACACTCTATGGGGATTAGGGAAGATGTCAAGTGCTTTCCTGGTTATTTTGATAGCTATCTTATAGGTTTTAATCATAACCATTGCTCCTTGTAAAGAGTTGGTCAAGAATCATCATGTCACCCATTGTTGCATGCAAAGACAGTGAATCAACATTCTAAAAAATGTGACAATTGCTTGGTTAGATTTTGCATGTGTGGTAGAAGGTTTGTGTACATTCTTGTGATGGTAAAGAAACTTTTGAAAGACTGGAATAGATGAGATACTAGAGCTCGGGAGATAGTTACCATAATTAGTAATGAAATCCTCATGAAGACAAGGGTTTGAAGGATTTTCCATGTCCTCAATGACTAGGAGCTCAAAAGTTAGAAGTTTGAAAGCCCTTAGTAAGGTAATGATGAATTCAAGTTCATTTGGTAGTGTTATTTGAGATTATAGCAAGTTTGTAGTTCGAGGGAGTGTTTTAGGCCTATTAGCCTAGATTAGGGCCTCCAAGTTGGATGTCTTATTTAATAGTTTTTGATTAAGTAAAATAGGTTTTATAGGGATCTTGAAACCCAAAAGTTTTTTACAACATATTTGAAATAGAAATATTAAGAAAAGTCTAGCTATAGTGTATCTGCTTTATCAAAAGCCAAACCTAAACAACAGGCCCGTGGTCAGGAAACAAAAAACTAGCTACACTAGAAAAAGAAAAAACCAGCTATACTAGGAAACTATGAGACAACAAGAAAGCACTAACTATTAGTTCTCTCTATCAAGAACCTGCAGGGTCTCTGCAGCTTCATTGGTCTTCTGGTTGTCCAAATCCTCCTGATCCTGGTTCTAAGCATCTGTCGAATCCTTGGTTTCTTTTAAATCATCCTCAGCCTACCCAATGTCCAAGCTAGCCTTCTCCATCTTATCTGCACCAAATCTAGCACTCATCAGTGATTCACCTAGACTGTTAATGTTCTCATCCAGGGCATTCAATGTAGCGCTCACCTGATTGGCCAGGTTCTGATGGGAGAACTCCATCATTTGGACTCTTTGTTCAACCATGGTGATTATGTCCTCCTGGTTAGCATTGTGTTCTTGGACATTGTAGTGCCATTGGCTTCCATCCTGTCTTCTCTTCTCTTCATTGTGCCCCTGGTCATTGCTATTTTTCTGCCTTCCTTCTTGGCTTCTTTTTCCCTTAAGGTCTTCAATTTCATATAACAACCATTTGATAGACTAAAAATTGTCTATCATGTTGTTCTTAGCATTGTTCAAAAGATTAAGCCCAGTTTCCTTCACATTATCAGAGATAACGACCAGTGCAACATCAATGAGTTCTTCATAGTAGGCTTTGCTATCATTGTCTTCCATCACTTGGATATTCATCAGCTCCTTGACTATCCCCAATTTCATGGTATTCAAATTAAAATTTCTCCAAGACCTCCTCCTATTTTTCATTATCACCTCCCCACTCTCTTTCCCCAAAATTTCTATCTTCCCCTCAGATGGAGAGGTAGTGGGGCTAGGGCCTAGAGTGTCAGGAATCTAGTCATTGGATTCATCCAGTAGAAAAGCCACATTTGCTTTCCTTTTCTTGGGATTCCCCGACATGTTAGCTAAATCCTCCTCCTTTTCACTTTCCCTCCCCTTCTCCTCCTCCTTCTCATCATCCTCCCCCTTCTTCTCTTCCTCTAAGTCTGTATCCTCATATTCATCATTATCCTCCTCCTCCTCCTGAGGCTCAGGCTTAGGGGGAATGCGAGGTAAGCCTCTAGGGCTCTTTCTACAAGGAATGTGGGCAGAGGGAGTGACTTTCCTTTCTTCCTTGGGGGCTTTACCTTTTGAGGAAGCATTGTCCTCTTCTACTGATTTTTTGCTATGCACATCCTCACAAACTCCTAGTTTCCTTAGATGCACACCCAGTATCACCAAGGGATTTCCCCTAGTTTGAGTCTTCAGATACTCGTAGACCAGGATGAGTAATCCCTTGTGAAGAGTTGGGTTAGTGGTAGGTTTCCTCTTAAAACCCTTGATACCATTGCTCATGGAGGTGAAAAGATAAAAAGGAAAAGAGATTTTGATTCCATGCCTAAAGTGATTAAGCATAACAAAATGATGTGTTCTGATCCTATCAAATTTGGGGTCCAGAGAAATATATTCAACGATAATCCTTAGGACATACCTCCATAGCTTTTTAATTGACTCCATCTCGTCATACATCTCCACCTTGATGAGCTTATTCATCTCCTTTTCATCCTTTGCAAATATTTTGACAGCATTTTTTGACATTTTCTTGTCTCTGAAGAAGTTACTCCCTTCTAGAGGGATCTTTGTAACCCGAGCTATCAAATTTGCATTGACATGGTGGGTGACCCCATCGATTTTGACTCTCCCATTTTTTGAGGAACCTACCATAATCTTGGTGATTCCCACATCAAATCCATGGAGCTTCTCTAGGAATCTAGTTATTCTGCCCTTTTCCAACTTATGCCAAACCTTCTATTTCTTCTTCCAGTTGTCTGCCTCCCCTGATGGCTCCCTCCTACTTCTCTCCCCAACCATGGTTTCCTTAGGTTCAATAAGCTCCCACCTGCTCACTGTTTGCTTACAGACCTCGACCTCCTTCAAAATGTGAAACTTGAAAATGTTTTTGAATTTATCAATTTTAATGGTTGTATTCAAGACAATCCATAAAGCGTGTCATATGTACACGCTATCATGTTTTGAAAAGAGTTTCACATGATTTTCATTAACTCCCACTCTGACGTGCAATCTTGTAAATCTTCCCATTGTTAATTTTGGATTTTTTTAGTACTTCCCTGGATGCAGTCTTGCAAAATTAAATCATTCACTACCACCAAAAATTTGTCACCAACATGCCACGTCATCATCAAATTTTTGGTTAACACTCTATTTGTGAACTAGTCAGTAGCTGAATTGGCCTCCCTGTACATGTGGCTAATATGGGTCTTGTTGAACTTACCTAGGTCAGACTTTAACTCCTCGATCACATTAGTAATGGTCCAAGAAGGCATAGAATTACCATTTAGACAATTTATGATATTTAAAGAATCCCCCTCCAGCTACAGGTTCTCAATCCCAAAAGTCAGACCAGTTTAACAATGTGACTAGCAACACTGGCTTCTGTGAAATGGTTTGTTTGATGTCCAAGAGGGTAGGAAAAAGTTGCGACTCCTCCACCATAGTTGTTTCTGATGATGCCTCCACTGCCAGCAAGGCCAAGGTTCCCTTTGGCAACCCCATCAAAATTGGCTTTGGACCAATTTTTAGGGGGAAAAAACCACTTAGCCTCCTGTCTTTTCATGTCCCTGTCCTTTTTCCTTTGTCTGTTGTTCTCACGTTCTTCAATATTTCCTTCCTTTGTGATGGTGAAGTTCTCCTTCATTAATCCTTCAATTTTCTCAACAATAACAAACTCAGGGAATTCCCTGTCTTTGAAAATTTGGTTGTTCTACTTTTTCCAAATTCCCCAATAGCAGTGCGGGAGGGACCGGGAGCAAATTAACTAGGTGATCATACCCAAGTGTGAAATTTTCCATTGGCTGAAGAATTCTTGAATGTTGGATGGGGGATACTAGCTGACCCCAAAGTCCCTGTTCAGGAGGTTCCAAACTTTGGAGGAATAGGAGCAATGAATAAATAAGTGATTGATAGTCTCCAAGTTGTGTTTGCATAAACTACACCTATTGGGGATAATCTAACCTCTCTTAGCTAAATTATCCAACATAAGGACTTTGTCTTGGAGAAAAAGCCAGAAGAAGATGTTGATTTTTTTGGGTAAGGCCAAGAGTCCATGCCTTAGCCTAGATGGGTTTCTCCATTATTTCTCACAATGAAAAATACCTAGAGGCGATAGAATATTGCCAATTCGAGTTATCTCCCCAGATGACTTCATCCCTCTTGTTATTTATGAAAATAGCATTCAAGCTAATCATCAAAGATTTAAGGTTCGGGGATACCATAGACAGGTCTTGCCATCCATTATGTATTCTATAATCACTGACATTTAGACCATATCTTCTTATGCATGGCTCTGCCCATCTTCCATAATTAGGGTGATCAATAAGAGGTCACTGGCTTGTCCAATTATCTTGCCAAAATAAGATATTCTCACCTTTACCAATTTTCCATTTAGCCTTGGACTTAGGCACGACTTTTTTCTTTAGGATCCCATTCTATATGTAAGATCCTTAAGGAATCTCAATCTCATGAAGCAAAAAGCTGAGAGATTGACTTCTCAAGTATTTCTCAATCATGATATCCCTCCATTCTCTAGCACTCTGAAAAATGCACCAAATCTGTTTGGCTAAAAGGGCATTATTGAGATGTTTGGTTTTTCTAATACCAAGGTCACCATAACATTTGGGAAGGAAAACATGGTCCCAAGCGACAAGATGATATCTCTTATGCTCTTCAATCCCTGTCCAGAGAAAGTTTCTCTGAATTTTCTCCATTTTGTCAGCTTGCTTAGCTAGAATCCCAAAGAGGCTTAAGGCATAAGTGGGGATATTTTGGAATATTGATTTCACCAAAGTGCATTTGCATGCCCGGCTGAGGGTAGCACCTTTCCAGCAAGCTAATTTCTTGTTGAATCTATCAATGATGTTGTTCCAAAAGGATTTTGGGGGCTTGGACCCCAAAGGCATACCAAGATAACTTGTAGGAAGGGTCCCAATACCACTTCCTAGGATACGAGAAATTTTCCTCTATCTCTCTAGTGGAGTATTGATGAAGTAGATCGAGCTCTTATCCCAATTAATAGCCTAGCTAGAACCCCTAGTGTAAGTATTCAACAAACCCTTAAACACTAGGGCCTCTTGGACCATAGTGGCTTCCCAAGAAAGATGACTAGATGAAGGCTTGAGACCTTGCAGACTCTGGTACTATCTTTTTCTCATAGTTAGCCTTCCCAAACAATTAGCCAAAATGATGAAGAGAACAGGGGATAGGGGATCACCCTATCTCAACCCTCTTGAAGGGAAAAAGAAATTCGAGGGGGAACCATTAACTAGAAGGGGAAGAGACCAATTGAAAGATGAGTTTACAAACCTGGGAGTCAAAACCAAAAGTCCGGAGGACAACCATCAAGAAATTCTAATCCACTCTGTCATAAGCTTTAGACATATCAAGCTTGAATAGTTGGGAATCTATGATTATGGAATTTAATCAAGCTTAATATTGTGTATCTGAATCCCCTTTTGGTTTTAGTAGTTATCTTGAAGGACATAGTTATTTCTTTAAACCCCAAAAATAGGGCTACAAGAAAGAGCCCTCATTAGGTCAGTTTGTGAGAATTATTGTTTGGAGCCCACCAAGGTGTATAGAACCTTATGAATGTTTGAAATCACTTTATTTTTAATGAGTTAAGCTTTTAGAAGCAATTTGGAGTGTGGAGTTTATGAAAGATCTTGCAGGGTATAAGGGAGTAGAGGTGTTGTGTGTTGTGAAGAGGTAGTTGGTTGAGTTTTTGAAGGTTTGGGTAGAGATATTTGGAAGAGGTGAGTGTGGCATGAGAAAAAGGCTAACAACCTAGTCTCTAGCCTTAGAAGAGTCTTGAGAGATTGTTGTGATATGTTTAGTAGGCTTGGAAGAAGCCTAGGGATAGAGTTTGTTCAAAGAACAAGATGAACACCTTCTTACTTGCATCATATGTGGTATCAAAGAATAGTTGTGTTGATGGCAAGAGTTTTATTGTTGTGGGAAATTTATTTTTCCAGAAAGATGGTAATTTTTGTTGGGATTAAAATAGGACAGAGAAGTGGGAAAGTTGTAGTTGAAGTGGTAATTATTTTTGTGGTTGAAAGACACCAAGGATGACACCATTGGAAAAAATATGGAAGGCATGGGTATGTTACAAAGATGCCTTGAGAAGACAAAAGGAAGATGAAAAGAGAAAGAGAAGACAGAGAGAAGAGGAGGAGAGCATGTTAGAGGGGATTCAAAATTTGAAGGAGGCACTAGCAAAGAATGAAGAAAGAGGAAGGAAACTAGAGATATTGCTAAGGCAACATGCAAAGGATGATGCTAAGAATAAATTCGATAGTACCGAGGATAAACATATTGAGGAACCTATTAAGATAGAAGATTGGGAAAATGGAAAAGGAATGGTCATTGAGTTAGACCAATTGGTAGAGCCAAAGGGAGAACAAAGGTCCAAAACATAGGACATAAAGGGTGAAGAAGATATACAAGGAGAGTTGGAGATGGTATGGCAATAAATTTCCTATAGCATGAAGGAAACATGGAGTAGACCGTCAACACTATGACTAATTTTTTTGATGAAAACTATAAAAAGAAAGGCCAATTGAAGAATGAATCAGGGAAAGAGTAGGGAAGACCTCAATATATATGGAGAATAGGGACATAGCCCTTGGAGAGGCTAAATCTTTTTGTGTTATTGAAAAATAGTACTGGAATCAGATAGGAGGAAATAATTGGAATGAAGTTGCAGAGCTAACTTCCATGCAAGAAAAGGTTCCAAATAGCATGAAGATGGTGATAGATCAAAATAAGACCCAAACAGTGCAAGTATAGACTCTTCTTATAAAGAAACAATAAATTATTTATGGACATTAATCGAAGTACATGAAAACAAGAAGAAACCACTGATGAATTTGGAGAAGCCACTATTGTTGACAATTGGGATGATGAGTAATCAATATGTTGTATTCCTGTCACCAAGAAAAGGTAAACCCTATGTAAAAATGAAGCCAATTGGTTCAAGTGGAGCTAATGTATTCGAGGACTAAGATGATACCAAGCATTGGCACACTTTTACAAATTGATGAACCAACTATTATATCATATGCATAATGGACTTCAGTTCAACCTCCAAGTAAAATCACAAAAAGTAGAATCATTTGAAAAATGTAAATATGGAAAAGACAAATGACAATGATTGGACAAAGTGTCAAGCAACTAAATAAGGAGGCATCATCAACATCAGACAGAGTCCGAGCAACAAACTCAAGGGACATGAGTTTTTTTCAACAAGCGGAGTATGGTGCACAAGCACCTTAACCATCTCCTTGGAATTTTGAGTCATAATTAGTATTTTTTTAGTCATGTTAGGGTAATAGTTATTTCAATTCTTGTATTAGGTGTTCAATTAAGGTCATGTTGACCAAGGTGATGTTTTAAATCAATATGGGTCAAAGTGAGTCAAAATGTTAAAATGCCATTTAAGGCTATAGATGGAGTGTTAAAAGGTAATAACAAAATAAGCTTTTGGACCTAATTAGGGTGCCAAGAAAGCATGTAAGAGCATAAAATGCAAAGATGTAAGAAAAAGTGTAAAAGTTGCTATGTTGTAAAAAATATTGCTCACAACATTTTGCAACATGACAAGTCTTGGAAGATGGAAGGTCATCCATCTTGGATGAGCTCTTAATGGAGGTGGAAGGTCATGTATTATATAAACAATACAATCTCATGTAGAGAGAGAGAGAGAGAGAGAGAGAGAGAGAGAGAGAGAGAGAGAGAGAGAGAGAGAGAGAGAGAGAGAGAGAGAGAGAGAGAGAGAGAGAGAGAGAGAGAGAGAGAGAGAGAGATGTGGAGAAGAAAGATGAAGAGCATGGTGTGTGAATTTGTATAATAAATTAGTTTTTTTGTGAAATTATGTTGATGTACTAGTGTTTGAATTATAGTCCTTGTATCTTCTCATATCTCATGGTTATGGTGATTCTTGAGATCCTTATATGTAGTAATGAAGTTTAGAGTTACTACTGATGTTATAGGTGTGAATAACATCTTTGGGTTATTGCTAAAGACCTCACAATTAACTCTTAGATAGTACATACTATACAATTTCAGAGTGAAGTATAAATTGGTTGCATTATTCTCATTGTATGGGGATTAGGGAAGATTTTAAGTGTTTTCTTGGTTTTCTTGATAACTATCTTATAGGTTTGAATCATAACCACTGCTCCTTGTAAAGAGTTGGCTAAGAATCAACATGTTACCTATTGTTGCATGCAAAGATAGTGAATCAACATTCTAGAAAATATGATAGTGGCTTGGTTAGGGTTTGCATGTGTGGTATAAGGGTTGTATACATTCATGTGATGATAATGAAACCTTTAGAAGATTGGAATGGATGAGATACTAGAGTTTGGGAGACTGTTACCATAATCAGTAATGAAACCCTCTTGATGACAAGAGTTTAAAGGGTCTGCCATCTCCTTAATGACTAGGAGCCTTAAAGTCAGAAGTTTAAAAGCCCTTGGTTAGGTAATGTTGAATTCAAGTTTAGTTGGTAGTGGTTTTTGAGAGTTTAGCGAGTTTGTATTTTGAGGGAGTAGTGGTTTTTGGATGTCTTATTGAATAGTTGGGAATCTATGATTTTGGAATTTAATCAAGCTTAGTATTGGGTATTTGAATGCCCTTTTGGTTTTAGTAGTTATCTTGAAGGACTTAGTTCTTGCTTTAAACCCCAAAAATAGGGCTACAAGGAAGAGTCCTCATTAGGTTAGTTTGTGAGAATTGGTGTTTGGAGCCTACCAAGATGTATAGAACCTTATGAATGTTTGAAATCACTTTTTTGGTAATGATTTAAGCCTTTAGAAGTAATTTTTAGTGTGGATTTTGCGAAAGATCTTGGTGGGTGTAAGGGAGTAGAGGTGTTGTGTGTTTTTAAGAGGTAGTTGGTTGAGTTTGTGAAGGTTTAGGTAGAAATATTTGGAAGAGGTGAGTGTGGCATGAGGAAAAGGCCAAGCACCTGGTCTCTAGCCTTGGAAGAGTCCTGAGGGACTATTGTGATATGTTTAGTAGGCTTGGAAGAAGCCTAGTGATAGAGTTTGTTCAAAGAACAAGATGAACACCTTTCCATTTGCATCATATGTGCTATTAGAGAATAGTTGTGCTGATGGCAGGAGTTTGATTGTTGTGGGTAAGATTTTGTTTTAGAAAGAAAGTTGGTAATTTATTGTAGGGGTTGAAACAAGACAGAGAAGTGGGACAGTTGCAGTTAAAGTGGTAATTGTTTTTGTGGTTGAGAGACACCAAGGATGAAACCACCAGAAGAAATATGGAAGGCATGGGTATGTTACAAAGATGTCTTGAGAAGACAAAAGGAAGATGAAAAGAGAAAGAGAAGACAAAGAGAGGAGGAGGAGGGCATGTTAGAGGAGATTCAAATTCAAAGGAGGCACTAGCAAAGAATGAAGAAAGTGGAGGGAGACTAGATATATTGCTAAGGTAACAAGCAAAGGATGATACTAAGAAGAAATTTGACAATACAAAGGATAGACATAGTGAGAAACCTATTAAGATAGAGGATTAGGCAGATGGAAAAGGAATGGTCACTGAGTTAGACCAATTGAAAAATCCAAAGGGAGAACAAAGGTCAAAAATAGAGGACAAAAAGGGTGAAGAAGACATACAAGGAGAGTTGGAGCATGATGTGGCAATGAATTCCTTAATGAAGGAAACACGGAGCAAACAGTTAACACTATAACTAAATTTTTTTATGACAATAGTAGAAGGAAAGGCTAGTTGAAGATTGGATCAAGGAATGATGTAGAGAAGACCTCAATTTATGTAGAGAATAGAGCCATAGCCCTTGGAGAGGCTAATTTTTTTTTAATGTTATTAGAAAGCAGTATTGGAATTAGATAGGAGGAAATAAGAGGAATGAAGTTGCAGAGCTAGCTTCCATGCAAGTGGAGGTTCAAAATATAATGAAGATGATGATAGATCAAAGTAAGACCTCAAACAATGCATGTATAGACTCTTCTTATAAAGAACCAATGAATTATTTATGGCTAGTAATCAATGTGCATGAAAACAAGAAGAAGCCACTGATGAATTGGGAGAAGCCACCATTGTTGACAATTGGGATGATGAGTAATCAATATATTGTATTCCTATCAGCAAGAAAAGGTAAAACCTATGTAAAAGTGAAGACAATTGGTTCAGGTGGAGCCAGTGTATTTGAGACTAAGATGCCACTAACCATTGGCACATTTTTACAAATTGATGAACCGTCTATTGTAGCAGATGCAGAATGGAGTTCAATTCAGCCTCCAAGTAAAATCACATAAAGTAGAATCATTTGGAATAATGTAAAGAATTGGTGTTTGGAGCCAACCAAGATGTATAGAACCTTATGAATGTTCGAAATCATTTTATTGGTATTGACTTAAGCCTTTAGAAGCAATTTGGAGTGTGGAGTTTGTGAAAGATCCTAGAGGGTGTAAGGGAGTGGAGTTGTTGTGTGTTTTGAAGAGGAAGTTGGTTGAGTTTGTGAAGGTTTAGGTAGAGATATTTGGAAGAGGTGAGTGTGGCATGAGGAAAAGGCCAACTACTTGGTCTCTAGCCTTGGAAGAGTCCTAAGGGACTGTTGTGATATGTTTAGTAGGCTTGGAAGAAGCCTAGTGATAGAGTTTGTTTGAAGAAAAAGATGAACACCTTCATCCTTACATCACTTACATTGTAGGAGAGATATAGAGGTGTTAGCAAATTTGGTAATACCATTAATAAATAAGGATAAAAATAGATGATTAGGTGCACTAGGATTGTTTTCATGATTTTTGGTGACAACTCAGCACTTGTTAAGTCGACTGATGGGTTCAGATCACTATGGATAGATGGATAAGCATGATGGCAAGTGTACTTCCAATAATAAATATGCCTGGTTCAAAATGAATACAAATTCAAAGTACGATTTGAAAGTCCTCTTTTTATTTGCTTTCTCATAATTTCGTACTTGGCACTAAGTAATAATTCAAATTTTAAATGGCTTCGGCTCCTCGATAATGATGAGATAGAGTGGAGTAGGGGAAGTGGCAGCTAACACATAATAACATATCCAAGAAGTGACATGGGTATTCATGATAAAAAATGATTTTATGGGTATATTATGCAACTTCCTTTTTTGCAAAAGTGTGACTGTAATTACAAAATTTGCCCCTAGTCTTGTGTTTCGAAGAGTTTGAGGTTTGAGGAGAAGGATTCTTCTATGGGGGGAGACCTGTTGCATATTGAGCCCTCGATGATTGAGGATAGTGCTCATAAACCCCTAACCTATTATATTTTAAAGGAAAGGGGTTTAACCTCTTTCATGGAGGTGTTGAATGGCTTCAATGAGAATTGTTTGCATCAGTTCATGAATTCTTGGGATGACAAAAAAGTGACGGTTAATGGGATTACATTTCATGCCTTTGAGGAAATTATCTCTTTGGTGATGGGCCTTGCAATACAGGGATGGAAGTTGCAGAAGGAAACCAAGGTTGTAGATGAAGCCAGTCCGAGTCACTTTTTCTAGAAGGGTGAAGAACCCATTCATCATCGTGGTGGGTTCCTGAGAGAGAAACTTTTGGAGCCATGGAATGAGGTGTGTCTGGTGCTCATAAAAGACTTGACACTGGAAGGGAGGTATGATGTTTGCTACTATTACCATTTTCCTCTCCTGAACCATTTTCCCCACCATGAGAATATTTCCATTTAGTTCTTTCTGTTGCATGAATTAGTTGATATTGTTTTGAATGTTACAATTTTTTTTTTTTAAAGTGTCAATTATTCTATCCTCCACTAGGGGTTAATGTTATGTCTTTACCAATTTCAACTGGCTTTGTTACCCCATAGGATTGTGGAGGTTGATATCTCAAATCTTAATAATCCCCACCCCTATCATGTCCCTTGAGAACCATTGGCCCTTGGGCCCCTACCCTCCAACCCTTCCCAAGTGGGTCCCCTGAGGAGAGAAAGCCTACCACTTCTAGGAAAAGGGTGAAAATAAAGAAAGGGAAAGAGAAGGATCTGGAGGAGTCAGAAGAGGAGACTAGAGGTGGAAGACGCAGGTCGAAAAGAATTGCCAAAATGAATGCCAAGAGGAAATGAGGACCATTGCCTCGTAGGAGGAGGATTTAGATTCTAAAGAGATGGCATGCCCCAAGAAAGAGAATTAAATAGATGACGTTGAATTTTAGAATGGGGAATGAGGAGGATAAGGAGGTGAATATTTCCAACTCCTCTATGTCATGCTTGTGTGGTGAGGATAAGGAGAGAAAAGAGGTTACCCATGTCTCAATGTTTATTACCATTGGAAAGGTTGACCTCATTCAGGACCAGTTCCCAGATACAGTGGATGGAGCCCCTTCCCCTACTACGGTGTCCTCCCTAGCTAAAACGATAACTAAAGATAATTTTATATCTAATTGTAGATGCTCAAAAATGGTTCACATCTATGATTTCATCACTATTTCATACTAACTCATCCTATTTTCTCATTTTGCTAACTCTGATCTTTTGGCTATCTTGATCATATATCAATAGTGTCTGTCATCATTTGTATCCTCTTTCACATCAATTGTAGATAATTTTGAAACCATTTCAGCATCATAAAAAATCATATCAAATCAACTTGGAATCATATCAATCATCTCAGAAACACCCCAAATCTACTTGAAATCATCCGTAATCAGTCTTTATCAACCCAGAACCTATCAAACATCCCAAATCTATCATCATTTGTCCAATCCTAGGCATTGTTGTGGCTTTTTGCCTCAAAAACCTATCAATCTATCAAACATATCAATTTGACCTTAGTATTGTCACGGCTCTTAGTGCTAGGTCAAACCATCATTCTCGTCATTCAATCATGGACATTGTCGAGTACCTCATTGTTAGATCATGACATCATCAAACCATCTTAATAGCATTGACAGTGCCCGTTGATGTTATTATGATCAACCATATTAATCAATCTCGGTCTCATAACATTTACGATATCGATTAAGTGTTACATGTCCTTAATTCATGTCATGTGCCCTTGGCATGTTATCAATTTTAATCAATCAATCAATTTGACCATGACTTTGGTCTACCCCTCATCATCCTAGTCAATCTCAACAATCGTCACATTTTCATCAAAGGATACTGCCACACTTATTTAATCAAATTGGCCAATCATTTACTAATTTTATCTATAGGATTAAATAACAAATAATTTAATCCTATGTCATTTTACTAATTATTCTTCCTAATTATCATCCTAAATTAATTAATTTTATTAATTAATTGATTCATCATTCACAAACCATAGAAATTCTCAATTTCCTAAGTCATATTTTCCACCATTAATTCCATTTTTACTAATTCTATTTGTGTGGAATAATGGATTTTTAATTCAAATATTTCACATAGTATTGACATCATCATGACACATGGGCATGACACATCATGGATTCTCCATTTACACTTGGCTAAGATATGTCATAATCCATATATTCTTATTCCTTATGCATGTCCATATTTGACTTCCATTGTCATAGATTCTTGGCTTTAAGTGGGTTTGAGGTGTCACATGATGCGTCATAGATCCTCTTCCATTTATAGCCATGTTTGACTTCCAAGAGTCATACAATCTTACATTTGGCATCTTGTGTCATAAGTGTCATCGATTCTCAAAGGAATCTCTTGCCAAGTCGCAAATCCAAGGTGACAAGTCCAATGCTCTCATCTTGCGTGTTGATTATAAATTGAGCATTCTTCCTCTCATTTTCGATCCCTAGGTCCTTGGTCTTTCGCTCTTTCAAGCTTAAATCACTTCTTCTAGTACTCTCATATCATTATCATAGGCTTTTGCCTCCTAATTGTGTGCATTATAGGCAATTGGAGCTACATCATATGGAGAAGAAAGAAGGACATGGGAGCTACAAATGAAAGAGCGGGTTTCTAACTTTATGTTGCTTCCTTTTGTTTATTTGGCTTTCATGGTAGATAGAGGGTGTTAGTGTATGTTTATTGAATTTTTGATTTGCTCATAATATGTTAGACATTAGCCCATTTTTTGGTCCTACACTAACCCCCCGACTTTGTAGGATAATAACATCGACATGGAGAAGGGTAACTTGGATGGGAAGCTGGAAGATACCAAGGAGGCCAGTCATGTGGGAGTTAAACAACTAAATGAGAGAGTGTAGGTTCTAGAGGATAGGGTTAGACTCTTGTCTCAATTCACCATCAAGGTGACTCATGACGCGACTACCACCTTGCAGCTGTTGAAGGGCAACTAGGAGGATGATTTGAACCAGGAGGATTCTAAGATGCTCTTTGATTTCCTTGTTGATGATTGGGTGAATACCCTTCTCAAAGGGAAGGCTGGTAAAAATCCATATGGCTTACTCCTCTCTAGTTTTGGTGGTTTATGTTTTGGTGACTTTTGGAACTTTTCTGGTTTAAGGCTCTTGTGCCTTTATTTAAAATCTTTTCTATTAATTAGAATACTTTTTCAAGCTATCTTGGTTTGATGCCTAGTAGATACTTTTAGTGGTTGTTTTTGTTTTGATAAGCATTTTTAGGGGGTAATTTTGTTTGGATGGTAATCTGCTAAGAGTTGGCCAATTTGTCAACTGTAAGGGTCAGCTCCCATTGTTTTGGCTGCTTTATATTTCAAATACAATCAATGCAAAGAGAGGAATTTAGAAATTTGTGAATGGAGTATGTATTAAGTCGTAGCCTTAGTCTCACCATAAATACAATGAAAGGTATGTTAGTTACACCTATCTAGATAGAAATAGAAGATAATGAATAACAAAGTGGATAGCTATGACTTGATAAGGAATTAAAAATATACTCCCAAATCCGTGGTCTTATAGAAATAATTTATTTTGGTATTAGATTCATATGCAAGCAAAGTGAATACAAAAATATAATTACAAACTCTTTCAATCAATAAAGACTCCTAAACCTTACTGGTGGAGGCGTCCATTTTTAATGGAGCAACTACAATAACTTATTTTTGGTGACATCAAGAATTTTTAAAGATAAAATTGAAGTTAAAAACATTTAAAAAAATTGTAGAATTGTGAGAAGAACAAGAAGTTCCAAACAATAGAATGACTTGAATCAGATATTTGTTAGAGATAGAACAAATATATCCATAATTTCAAGGTATGCCACATTTGTACATTGATATTTTTATTGGTACTAGAATTGACCGATAAGACGTGCGTGTCGACTTGAGCCCTGGTATTCGTCAAAACTGCAAAGTGGTCGGACGCTGGGCAAGAAGTCCGGACAAGATTAAAATGCATTTTCACCTACTCCAATGAAAAAGAGTCGGGAAAATGAGTAAAATCCCAATGGCTCCTGAAGCTTCGAAAAGACGCTCAGGGCACATGGGAGAACGCCACTGGGTACATATACCTAAGTTTATATTGATTTTTGCCGACCTTTAAAGCTGTCGCAGCCCTATTAATACAAATGTTTTTAATTAATGCTCGTCATTATCAATTCTAGGCATGTCTCGAATATGACGGTGTGAATAGAAAAGTTAATTAATACTTTATATAATATACCTAAATAAATATCATATGTCTCATGACGCTTGCATGTTGTCACCGACTTACTGTTTCACGATTGTGATATTGGAATATATGCGCTGTGTCTACGTCATCGCCTTCTTTAGGGAAGGGCG
Source organism: Cupressus sempervirens (assembly GCA_028749045.1). Classification (NCBI taxonomy): domain Eukaryota; kingdom Viridiplantae; phylum Streptophyta; class Pinopsida; order Cupressales; family Cupressaceae; genus Cupressus; species Cupressus sempervirens. Next base: position 347,156,576 of record CM053783.1, on the reverse strand, counting down.
CCAAGTTCAAAACGTACCGTAAAGGGTTGGGTTTCCTCTAATCGAACAGATTATGTTACGGAATTCCCTGACCAAATCATGCTACCTAAATGTTAGTCTACCCTTACTATAAACAAACACCAACTCATGGAGCTCCAATGCAAAAACACATTATCCCCATTGCAATTAAAATACAAGGAAACCACCAATAACAGCTGAAAAGCTGGAATGAACTTAAAAAACACATGCAAGGTATTAAAGAATGTCTCTAAGTCCGAACACCTAAGGTCAGATATAGGAATAAGATTAAAGCATTATGTAGAGTGGACGTCCCTCAAATTTGGAGCTCTTAGTCAACTAGGGATAAGAGAGATTTGTATTCTTATATCAAATATAGTAAAATAAACTCGTAGATAAGATTATGTGGAGATATTGTCTACCATAGTTCCATGAGCGAGGGAGAGTTTGAGTTAGATTGAGGAGGAAGCATAGATTATATTCTAACTATTGATATGATCAAATCTAGTGATGGTGTGAAACCTCGATCACATAACAATTTGTCACTTGACAACATCATGTATCTCTTGCCTAACTTCAATCAACAACTTTCTAAGAGCTCCTACCCACATGACACATTTCCTGTCTTTGGTGTTACTAATCATCACATCTGTGGGACTTGCATTCTTTACAAGAAGGTGGGGTTTTCTTGACAATTTGGGCGCTTCGAGGTATTTCATCTAAAAGGGCGCTCTTCCCCTTTTTAGTCTATAGATGTCCTAGCAGAGGACTTGTTAGAGAACCACTTTTCTAAGGGCATCAAATTTATAGAGGACTTTTTAAGTCACATTCACAAGGCCTAGCCAAGAGAATATAAAATGAAACAAGATATGAACACACAAGGAAGTAAATGTGGTCACACCATGATCATGTACATGTGGAAGATTAACAAGCACTTCCAAGGTTTCCATGACAACCAAATCACGTAAACCAACAATAAAATATTCAAGGCCAAAAAAGGTATCTCAACAAATATCATCCAACTGCATACACACACATACACATACACAACATAGTCATGAAGCCACACCCATCAGGGTGTCATGCATGGAGCAAACAGGCGAGGCAATAATGGAAGTTATATTTGTTTGCACATGAGGTGTGATAAGACTTGTTTTCTCAAGGCTTGTTGTAATGCTTCATGATATGTAAGTGAAGTTTGAAGGAGCTCCCAAAGAGAAAGCTTGGTAAGAGTTGTTAGACATACTGAGATGTTCTTGGCATTATCCTCATTGATGTCAAAACCTTCATATTGAGCACTTGGTAGTATTGATTGGTTGTTGACATTTTGGTTATGTACCTATTGGTTGTCGATAAAGTATTAGAATTTTCAGTTATATGCAAAAAAGGTTGTGTATACACAATTTTGGTGTTTTATGGAATGTGTACTTAGTTCTACTAATGAATAACATCTTTTTGTACACTTGCATGATTTCATAAATCAGGATTGCATGGAGTTTTCTACTGGTTCATGTTGATTGCTATAATTACCACATTCTTTCAGGTGTTCCTAATATTTGGACAAATTTTCAATTCATTAGATGGTTTTATATATTGGCTATATTGTGTTCTTGACAAAATTCTATCAAGGTTCATATATTTTGCAGATCAAGTTTTTCTCTTAGTTGTGGTATTCTATTTTTTTTGGTAAATATACTACGCATTGTATATATCATAAATGCAACCTATATTTTGGGTCATGCAGTAGCATGTTTTCTTTAGTGTGTGCTAGATTTAGGATCGACAGTAATGCATTGAATATAATTGCAATAATTTTTTTTTTCAATTGGGACCAACACACTCTTTTGTTATGGCTAACTTATGTATAATCATATATCTTCATAAAAAAAAGATTTTTTTTCTAGTATCTAATGCATTATTGGACAATGAAATGGTAGTGGATTGTTATAAGAATACTGTAGAAGTAGATATACTATGAATTTCTGAGTAAGAACCCAATATTGATGTATGTTAGAAAAGGGCTATGTGGAAAATTATTGTGAAAGTGTCTTGCATACATAGTTGTAATAGTATACAGAGCGAACATCATCATTCAGATCTATTGTTGGATGTGGTAACTGAGATGACTAGGTGAACTATTTCATGCATATTCGCATAAAATCTTATGAGTTCATGTTTTCATTTCATGTTTTGTCCATAAAACATCTTGAGTGTTATATATATATTGTATAAGAGTTGTTAGTCTAGAAGATAGTGAGCTAACTGATCGTGAGTCAAACAATAGTGAGAAAATTGACAACAAGACATCTGTAAAAGTTATGCTAACCAGTGTCACCTTAAGTGGTGTTAATTTCACAAGAATTAGTTTCTCCATGGTTTTACTAGTTTAGTTTTGTGTTGGTGGTGTTGTGTTGTGTTTCTTTATATATGTTATCATTGTTTAATGCGGTTACTGGTAGAATAGAAATTGATATAGATATATCTTGTTAACCCTATAGTAAGACATATTGTCAATTAGTGACAAACCACTTAAGCTATCTAGGAAGGTCGATTAATACTGCAACCAAGCTTTCCATTAGGGAGCACATTTTAGTGTAGCCCAAGAAAATGAGCTCATAGTATAAATCGAGATGTTCAGTATTATTAGTGGGAAAAAAGTCTCATATGTGAACCAAATTCATAGAGTTAACTAATCTCTCTGTGTAAACTGAGCTACCTATATCACCTGAGTTCCATAGTGTTACCTGAGCATCCAGTGCTAACCAAGTTTTAGTGTCACCTGAGCTCACTGTATTTCCTGAGTGACAACAAATAATCAAAAGCACTTTATATCCTAAGGATTAGTATTTGGGCCAACCTAAAGGCATAAATTGATTATTACGAAGATATCCATTGTAGGAGCCAACTTGGTATAGGGGTAAGTGCACAAAGTTGTGGTGCCAAAAGGGGGGTATAAGTGGACACCTTTTTCCTAAAATCAGCAAATTCTAGACTTCAACAAGAATTTGAAGATAGTTACGCTCAAAATTTTAAGATATGACAAAAATAAAAGTCGTAGTCCTTTGAATCTAGTTTCTAAACTACTAATTTTTTTTCAAAATGGTTTAGTTTTAGGTCCTCAAAAAAGGGGGCCACAGAAAGTGGTACTGTTTATTCCAAAAAAACATAACATAGTACAAAGTGTGGCCCCCCTAAAATTTTAACCTTTTTTTTGAAATTCTTTAATCGCTCCGGTCAAAAGTTACCTAACACTATGTAGTTTATCCCAGATTTTTCGGGTAATTCTATAATGTGTATTTTTTTTTTAATGAATTTTTTAATTAGACCCATCCCAAAAACGTGAAATATCTATGTGCTCCCCCTAGAAATGATTGAAAACTAATCTAAAATCAAAACTTCTTTTTTTCAAAGTGTGTAGAATGGAGTCTAGTTTCTAAAAAACTAAGTTGTTACAAAATTCGATGAATGAGCTAAAATCTACAACCCAATTAGTACATGGTGGTTTTTGACAAAAAATGAACATACATTCAAAAGAAATTATAGATGAAAGACTTAAAATAGTTCAAATTAAAAATAAATTATATGGTTAGATAGCTAACACAGAGACCTATAATGTTATGTAACCTGATCTTATCGATACCCAACCACGAGGAATCTTGAAGGGGAGCACACAAGAAAAATCAATCATTTTTTGTATGTTTGCTGGAAAACACGTCTCAGACCTGTTTATAAACTCCAAACCTTTGGGTTGGATCTCCAAGGCAAAACCAAGCCTTACGCTTGGTTTTAATGCAAAGCTTTGAATAGCGTGTGCGCCCTATAGCGCGCACGTGCTATTAAAACGCTATTGAATTCAAGGTAGTGCGCACGCACTATTGAGACCTAAATTGCAAACCAAAACCAAGAGAGAGCTAGGGGGTGGGGCGAGGGAATGGCTATTTGTGTGTGTGAGAGAGATAGAGAGAAAGTAGGGGATGGGAGAGGGGAGAGAGGAAGTGAGAAAGAGTAGGGGTGGCAGAGAGAGTATAGGATGGGAGATAGAGGAAATGTGAGAGAGTAGGGGTGGCAAAGAGAGTACAAGATGCAAGAGAGAGGAAGTGTGAGAGAGAGAGTAGAGGTGGCAAAGAGAGAGTACGGGATGGGGGAGAGAGATTGAAAGTAGGGTAAGGGAGAGAGAGGAAGTGTGAGAGAGAGTACAAGTTGGGAGAGAGAGATTGAGAGTAGGGGATGGGGGAGAGAGAGAGTAGGTGGTGGGAGACGGAGTGGGAGAGGAAGAGCGAGAGAGAGGAGGATGGGAGTGCATGTGTGTGAAAGAGAGAGAGTAGGGAATGGGAGAGGGGGAAGATAGAGTAGCTTGAGAGAGAGTAGGGGATGGAAGAGAGAGTAGGGGATGGAAGAGAGAGTAGGCGATGGGAGAGGGAGTGGGAGAGGGAGAGAGAGAGGGGGGATGGAAATGTGTGTAAGAGAGAAAGAGAGAGAGTGTGAAAATGTGAGAGAGGGTAGGGGGGTAGCAGAGAGAGAGTAGAGAGAGAGAGAGAGAGAGAGAGAGAGAGAGAGAGAGAGAGAGAGAGAGAGAGAGAGAGTGAGAGTAGGCAGTGGGAGAGGGAGAGCGAGTGAGAGAAAAAGTAGAGGATGGGAGAGGAGAGAGGGGGGATGGGTGTGTGTGAAAGAGAGAGAGAGTAGGGAATGAGAGAGGGGAGAGAGAGATAGAGAGAGTAGGGGATGGGATAGAAAGAGAGTAGGCAATGGCAAAGGGAGTGGGAGAGGGAGAGAGAGGGTGGATGGAAGAGAAAGAGATTAGGCAATGGCAAAGGGAGTGGGAGAGGGAGAGAGAGGGGGGATAGAAGTGTGTGTAAGAGAGAAAGTAGGGGATGGGAGAGAGTGTGAGAGTGTGAGAGAGAGTAGGGGTGGCAAAGAGAGAGAGTGAGAGTAGGGGATGGGGAGGGAGAGAGATAGTAGGCAATGGGAGAGGGAGTGGGAGGGAGAGAGAGAGAGGGGGAATGGAAGTGTGTAAGAGAGATAGAGTTGGGGATGGGAGAGAGTAGGCAATGGGAGAGGGAGTGAGAGAGAGAGAGAGAGGGGTGGAATGGGAATGTGTATAACAGAGATAGAGTAGGGGATGGGAGAGAGTGTGAGAGTTTGAGAGAGAGTAGGGGGTGGTCGAGAGAGCTTGTATAGGATGGGGGTGAGAGAGAGAGAGAGAGAGAGAGAGAGAGAGAGAGAGAGAGAGAGGGAGAGAGAGTAGGGGATGGGAGAGAGTGTGAGAGAGAGTAGGGGATGGAAGAGAGAGAGTGAGAGTAGGGGATGGGAGAGAGAAATTAAAGAGGGAAAGAGAGTACTTGAGAGAGAGACAGAGATAGTAGGTGGCGCAAGAGGGAGTGGGAGAGGGAGAGAGAGGGGGGATGGGAGTGTGTGTGACAAATCTAGAGAGTAGGGGATGGGAGAGGAGAGAGAGGGGGGGGGATGGGATTGTGTGTCTATGAAAGAGAGAGAGTAGGGGATGGGGGAGAGAAAGTAGGCAGTGGGAGAGGGAGTGGGAGAGGGAGAGAGAGAGAGGGGGAATGAGAATGTGTGTAAGAGAGACAGAGTAGGGGATGGGAGAGAGTGTGAGAGTGTGAGAGAGAGTAGGTGGTGGCGGAGAGAGCTCGTACGGGATGGGAGAGAGAGAGTGAGATTAGGGGATGGGAGTGTGAGAGAGAGTAGGGGATGGGAGAGAGAGAGTGAGAGTAAGGGATGGGATGGGAGAGAGAGAGAGAGTAGAGAGGGAGAGAGAGAACTTGAGAGAGAGAGATCTAGTAGGCGGTAGGAGAGGGAGAGGGAGAGAGATAGGGGGGATGGGAGTGTGCGTGACAGATGTAGAGAGTAGGGGATGGGAGAGAAGAGAGTGGGGGGATAAGAGTGTGTGTGTCTGTGAAAGAGAGAGAGTAGGGGATGGGAGAGAGTGTGAGAGAGAGTAAGGGGTGGCAAAGAGAGAGTACAAGATGGGAGAGACAGAGTGAAAGGATGGGAGAGATAGAGTGAAAGGATGGGAGAGAGTGAGAGAGAGAGTAGGGGGCGGCAGAGAGAGAGAGTACGAGATGGGAGAGACAGAGTGAAAGGATGGGAGAGAGTGTGAGAGAGAGTAGGGGATGGGAGAGAGTGTGAGAGAGAGTTGGGAATGGGAGAGAGAGAGAGAGTAAGAGTAGGGGATGGGAGAGAGAGAGTAGAGAGGGAGAGAGAGAACTTGAGAGAGAGAGATAGTAGGTGACCTGGGAGAGGGAGTGGGAGAGGAGGAGAGAGAGGGATGGGAGTGCGTGTGACAAATCTAGAGAGTAGGGGATGGGAGAGAAGAGAGAGGGGGGATGGGAGTGTGAGTGTGTGTGTGTGTGTGTCTGTGAAAGAGAGAGAGTAGGGGATAGGAGAGAGTGTGAGAGTGAGAGAGAGAGTAGGGGGTGGCAAAGAGAGAGTACGAGATGGGAGAGACAGAGTGAAAGGATGGCAAAGAGTGTGAGAGAGAGTAGGAGGTGGCAGAGAGAGAGAGTACGAGATGAGAGAGACAGATTGAAAGGATGAGAGAGAGTGTCAGAGAGAGCAGGGGATGGGAGAGAGTGTGAGAGAGAGTTGGGGATTGGAGAGAGAGAGAGTAAGAGTAGGGGATGGGAGAGAGAGAGAGTAGAGAGGGAGAGAGAGAAATTGAGAGAGAGAGAGATAGTAGGTGGTGGGAGAGGGAGAGGGAGTGGGAGAGGAGGAGAGAGAGGGATGGGAGTGCATGTGAGCGATCTAGAGAGTAAGGGATGGGAGAGGGGAGAGAGAGAGGGGGATGGGAGTGTGTATCTGCAAAAGAGAGAGTTTAGGGGATGGGAGAGGGGAGAAAGAGAGTAGCCCAAGAGAGAGAGAGAGAGTAGTGGATGGGAGAGAGGGGCGGATGGGAGTGTGTGTAAGAGAGAGTAGGGGATGGGAGAGAGTGTGAGAGAGAGTAGGAGGTGGAAGAGAGAGAGAATGAGATGGGGGAGAGAGAGAGTGAGAGTAGGGGATGGGAGAGAGTGTGAGAGAGAGAGTAGGGGATGAGAGAGAGTGTGAGAGAGTAGGGAGAGGGAGATAGAGAGAGGGGGATAGGAGTGCATGTGACAAATCTAGAGAGTAGGGGATGGGAGAGAAGAGAGAGGGGGGATGGGAGTGTGTGTGTGTGTGTGTGTCTATGAAAGAGAGAGAGTAGGGGATGGGAGAGAGTGTGAGAGAGAGTAGGGGGTGGCAAAGAGAGAGTAAGAGATGGGAGAGACAGAGTGAAAGGATGGGAAAGAGTGAGAGAGAGAGTAGGAGGTGGCAGAGAGAGAGAGAGAGTACGAGATGAGAGAGACAGAGTGAAAGGATGAGAGAGAGTGTGAGAGAGAGTTGGGGATTGGAGAGAGAGAGAGAATAAGAATAGGGGATGGGAGAGAGAGAGTAGAGAGGGAGAGAGAGAGAGATAGTAGGTGGTGGGAGAGGGGAGAGAGAGAGAGAGTAGCGGATGGGAGTGTGTGTAAGAGAGAGTAGGGGATGGGAGAGAGTGTGAGAGAGAGAAGGAGGTGGTAGAAAGAGAGAATGGGATGGGAGAGAGAGAGAGAGAGTGAGAGTAGGGGATGGGAGAGAGTATGTGAGAGAGAGTAGGGGATGGGAGAGAGAGAGTAGAGAGTAGGGGATGGCAGAGGAGAGAGAGAGGGGGATGGGAGTGTGTATCTGTAAAAGAGAGAGTTTAGGGGATGGGAGAGAGAGAGTAGCAGATGTGAGAGTGTGTGAGAGAGTAGGGAGATGGGGGAGAGAGAGATAGAGTAAGAAGTGGGAGAGGGAGGATGGGAGTGTGTGTGAGAGATCTAAAGAGTAGGGGATGGGAGAGGAGAGAGGGTGAGAGAGATAGAGAGAGTAGGCGGTGGGAGAGGGAGAGTGAGAGAGAGTAAAGGATGGGAGAGGGGAGAGAGAGAGAGAGAGAGAGAGAGAGTAGGGAGGGTGGAGAGTGATGTGTTCTCACATAGTGCGTACGCGCTATAGCACGTACGCGCTATGTGAAATCACCTAAAAACTGTCAAAAAGCAACTTTGGGGCCCGTTTCATTCATTCTCTCCTTTTGTTCTGTTCTGCACTGTGTTATCCCGACATAAATTGCAGGATTCAACACAACAAACACTCTTTCAAGGTGGAAAACACTATTTCAAGCTAACAAACACTATTTCAAGGTGGCAAACACTTTTGGAAGCTAGCAAACACCAAATTCAATCATTGGATACACGATTTGAAGAATTTTTGAATATTCCTTGTATAGAAAAGGTTAGTGCAATCTATTTTAAATATTGTTTGTTGATATATAGATACAAATTTGATTATAATTTGACATGTTGTTTAATATATAGTGAATTCATTGAAATTTGTATGTTTCAATGAAATGTTATTTCGAAATGGTTAGAAATTTGACAAGTCGTTTTATATATATATTGTGTATTCATTCAAATAATTATAATTTTTATATGTATTTGAATAATTTGTAATTTACACATTTTAAGTAATTCAAATGTTTGAATAATTTGACATGTAGAAATCATCATCATGCCAAGGAAGAAACAAAAAAATCAAACAAATGAAGATAGGGAGAGAGATTTGGCAATTAAAAGAGATAAAATGAAATTACTACGTGAGCAAAGAAAATTGCAAAGCAATAATGAAGAATTGACTTTCGAAGAGGATCAAGAACCACTAGTACCAAAAAAAAGAGAGGAAGAATTGGAAAGACAAAGAGAATGAATGAGACTGTTACGCTCAAGAAGACAATTGAATTGTGAAGCTACACCATCTTCTAATGTTGGAGTCATATCGTCCGCTACACCATCTTCCAATGTTGAAGTCATATCGTCCTCTCATGTTGAAGAGACACCGATTTGTAGATCCGAGGATATACACACTCCATCATGTCATGTTGAAGACACAATATCAACACATCAAGTAGGTGATATTCCATCTTTTGCATCTTATTGCCAAGGCACATCATCTTCGGTTCAAGGTACGCAATACACTCAACCTTATGTTGATGTTCAAAATGTTGAGAGAATTGAAGAGATTATAACACCTTCTAGAATTCGTTTTAGAAGACCAAAATATTTGATTGATATTGATAGTAACATTTTGAAATCAATGCCTGACAAGATTAGCAAGCGTACTTGTCAAAGAAAAGTTAATCGTATGTGGAGATTATTTTTTGATGAATTAAATATTATAGGTCAATGCCAATTATTTGTTGAAATGATGAGGAATTTAAAATTTAGGCCTATCATGAAGATTCTTGGGCTAAGAACAATGGATGATTCAAATGAAAAAAACATTGTAAAGAATCTAATGAATGCTTATGACAAAGTGGGTTCTAAATCACACACCAAAGATAGTAATATCGCAAGACGAGTACTTACATTGACAATAGTAAGTAGCCAAATGAAGAAAGCTCGACTCATGAGAAAGACAAGCAAAACATTAAAAATTGGTAGAGGTACTCTAAGGAGAGCCATGCTAAGGCGTGAGAGATTGGAAGATCCAACAAAAAATGAGTTATGGACATTTAGCGATAGACTACCACGAAAGGATAAAGAAATTAGTGAAGCCTTGAAATCATTGATCGAAATTTTTTGGAAAAATAACACACGTGTTTCCCCTAATCAAAGAGATGTTGTAAGGAGGAGGATTGGTAGCCAAAATCGCGAGCCACATGCGAAACATTTTTTGGACACAACTCAGACACAATTTTTTGCAAAATTTATTGGTATGTATCCTCAAATTCGAATAAGTCAAAGATTTTTTGAGATGGGTAAACATTTTTATGTGAAGATAAATCACACATGCACAACTTGTTGTTGTAGGATACATATTGAATTTTCTAACCATTTTGATGTTTTTAGGCATATATGCGTAATTTTGCATTCTTAGTTTTTTTTGCAGGATTGTGACATAAATGAGCCACCAAGATCTTCAAGGGAATTCATATCCAACATTTTATGTGAAATAAGGGACGGCCAACAATTTTACAAGACATCATGTTTGGATGGTACGTGCTTATTTTGTGGTTCTTTGCAACTTTTATCAACTTGTCAACATATGGATAGTACACATGCAATTGGAAATGAAATAGTAGATTACGGAAAATTTAATACAGTGACATATGCTCTAAAAGATGGGAAACATGGTAAAAGATGTGATTTAGTCATTGAAAAGATTACAGTGTATGAGTTCATGAAGATTTTTCGTGAAAAAATTATTTACGAGTATGCAAGGCATACCCATAGAGCTCGATGGTTGGATTTGCAATTCAAGTTGTGCAAGGATACGTTTCCACTGGATACCATTGTTTTGGTTGTAGATTTCGCAGAGAACTACACACTACAACCACAAAATGAGGTGCAAGCAAAGTATTATACTTCTCAACAGGTTTCCATATTTGTTCACATAACATTCATGCATTCACCTACAAGTACAGAGGATGACAGGAAGATTTTGAGGGAGTACCATTTTTACACCACCGATGATCGATCACATTCTATGGAGTTCATACATGGTTGTTTTCAACTATTTTATGGAGATTTGGCTAATAGGGGCATCACATATCGTTAGCACATTATTTGGTCAGAAAATTGTGCATCTCAATTCAAGAATGCACGGATGTTCTATTGGTTGAGCAGGATGCACAAGTTGTGTAGAATTCAATACATGTGGAATTTCACAGAGGCTGGTCATGGAAAGGGAGAGCACGATGGTGCAGGCGCATGCATCAAAAGAGCCTTAGCTCGTGAAGAACTAAAGTACAAAGATGGAGCAATATTGACAAATGCAAAATCCATCGTCCAGTGGTGTAACACTACAATGGGTCCAGGTAAGGAAGGTGAGTCTACAGTTCATAGATTTTTTTGGTTGATAGATAATACTAACATTGCACCATATCAGGATTGTTGCACACTAACAGGATCCAGTGAGTTGCACTCTTTTAGAAGCTCTGATGCAGGTTCATGGAGTATCCACACACGAAAAATGGCATGCTATTGTCCATCATGTGCAAAGGAAAATTGGGATGACTGTGAGTCGACTGAATGGGTGGAAAAATGGGATATATGAGTTTTGGACTCAATTGACACCTATCGTCCCCCACAAGCATTGGAAATGGTACAGATGGAATCGTCTATTGACTTTGACTGCTTGTCTGATCTAGTGCAACCTGGTAATATATATATTTATATATCTTTGTAATTTCAATATGTAACTTTATAACTTTTACGCAAGTATTTTCTGAATTAATGACCGCATTTTGTACATTTGTCACTGCAGGCCATGTTTTTGCTGTTATTGCACCTGAAGACAATGAAGAAGGGACAGATTATTATTTGTGTTGTTTTGTTCAAGACAAATAAAAATTGGATCACTCGGTTATAGATGGTGAAGGTTTAGAGTACCATGTCAGTGCGGTGGTTGTAACTAGTACATGGCTTAGACGATATTCTATGAAGAACCCTAACTTGTGGTTATTCGGGGATTGGCAAACAGAGAGGAAGATTCTTCATTATTCAAATCTTGTTGTCGCATCAAATGTCCACTTGATAAAATATGGTGGAAAACCACATAATAAGAATCTTTGGAAAGTTCGCGAGTCAGACCACGAGGCAATACTTGATACATTAAAATGTCGAGCAGATCCAATTGGCTCATTAGATTGAATACAGAGAGAGGGAGAGAGAGAAAGAGTGATCAAATGGATCCAAATACATTGTTGCAACCTCTTCCCCAAGACTATCCACATGACTAAGGTCCACCGTATTGTTATGATGCGTAAGTGATGAGATTTAGTTTAAATCATATATTTTATGTTTTGATTTGTTTAGAATCTAGATTTTATGTTTTGATGTCTCCAATTTTTTTAAAGCTAGAACAATATTTTTCATATTTTCTTATTGTGACGATATTTTTCTTTCATTGCATGTTCTCTTGGATGACAGGAGGGAGAGAAGAAAAATAAGTAGATTTCCAAACAACCAGCCACCCTTCTTCATGTAATTTATTCATTTAAGGTAAAAGTCCCATTTCCTTTGTTTGGCTTTGGTATTTGGTTATTTAAAATCATTATTCTAGTTGGACCTTCGTATGTTTGAATTTGGGATTGTTTAATGTCTATTTGTTATGATTATACTGAATTATTAATTCTATGATGTTTCTATTATTTAATTATTTAAAATAAATTAAAACTTTTTGTATAAAATTATTATTTTTTATTTCTATCTATTTGTTATGATTATTTCTATTATTTAAAATAAATTAATTCTATAATATCTCTATGATGAACTATTTATAGTTCTAAACTTTACATATTTTAAATTAGATATCTCTCGACTTAACTTACCAAAAAAATTAATTAAAATTTTAGGTAGGCTAGTAGTACACCATGACCAACAATCAAACTATTATAACAATACAAATACATTTAAATAGTAATGTAAGAATGGTTTAGTTCACATAAAAAATAAGTCTATCTTAGATATTCTAAATACATCACAAAACTTTATCGCTTCAAAAAAATTGGAATTTCTCCCATCTACTTGAGTTCCCATCAATTGTCCATAAAACTAGGAAAGGGAATAGGTGCTATGCTTCCAATCCCAACATCCTCCTGTCCACTACTAGGAGATGTGTGTAATGTAGGATTCAGCTCCATCAACTTAGTCATTTTTTTCACTAGTTGATTGGGACTCTCACCATTTGTTGCCAACTATGGTGACAATGCTTGGGGTTACACTTATTAAGTAAGAATATTTCCTAATCTAGGGATTAGAGCATTGAACATATCAGAATGTGATTTATGCTATGGGAGAAGAGGTATGTTGGGCATTAGCCTCAAATAACTTCTTAGTCTCTCTTGTTCCTTAGAATTTTGTATCCTTTTCTTTGGTAGCTATAGGAATGTACTGGGTAAACCACTATGTTGTTTTCTGTCTAGTGGCATGTAACGTATAAAATCAACATCTCCATCATAGTCATTTTGGGATTGGGTATCAAAAAATTGTTAACTATTTATTTCATCATGGTTTCCACCATTTGCAAAGAATTAGATGACGTCCTTGGGGTCAACATGTGGTGGGGATGGAATTAAAAGGGAAACATTTTCATCCCCACAAGTATTTGGTTACCCAAGGTTTGTAACAACCTCCTACAACCAATCTGGTTGTGAATCTTGCATTAGAAAGCTTAATATAATATCAATGTTTGTTGTATGCTCAAGGTTTTATCTCCTATAATAGTCCACTGGCTGGTTCAGGTTTTCTGGTTGGGTATTTTTAGGTGCAATTGTACCTAGTCCCTTCATATTTTGTCCATAACTCCTCAACAAAGTGTTAATTGGTTCATCTAATAAGCCATTGATTTTTAGGAAGGATTCAATAGTGATTTCCTCCCCCTCGCTTTACAACTCATCAATATTTGCATCATCTACAGTAGTTGTTTCTTCTGATCCACTACTTGTGGGTTGTGGTTTAGATCCCTATTTTCCATCCTCATGAACAATGAAGCACTTTCTTGGGCCTATATCATTCACTAAAACCTCCCTATTCAAAGACCATATCCCTATCCTATGGAAACCACTCATTATATTATCGGGTGTAAGTGCCAAATTGGAGGCTTTGCTGGATAACATTCCTAACTCCTCACGACCAATATTGATTTGAGGGTTCCCAGCCAACCACACATTCCAAATATGTTTTAAGTAAGATTTTAATGGTGAGAAAAAACTAACATCCAATGATTGACACCTATAGATGGTATACACTACAAGTGACACACAATCTATGCCCAACTTCTTTGCTTTATCAATTATTTTCCATGTCATATGGATTCCATGATCATCAAATACTAGAAGACACCTTTTTGAGAGAAACACCCCACATGGAATTGTTCTTACAAAGTGGTCTAGCCAATTTAAGAATAATTATTTCATCATCCATCCATGTACTTGGACTGCCATGCAGGCCTTGAGATCATAATTGAAAATGTAGTTTTTTATATGTCTCTTAGCCTTGAACAAATAAAAATTGGAATTCTCTAACCAACAGTAATGTAAGGAGACCCACCCTGCTAGTTTAGGCCACTATGCCCAAACTAACCAATGACTTCTTCTGATCCTATAGGGTTTCTTCCTGACCCTATTCCTAAGAGGATATCTCCCAACTATCCCCTTCCCTAAGATCTATGCACACCAATTGACTATGTCAACTTCAATCACCCCAATATTCAAATGAAGGCATTTTCTCTCTATAGGAAAAATTGGGCACAAACCCCAATGCAATATCTAGGGTTATTATATGGTCCTCAACTTGATATTTCCAAACTCTCCTAATCATCACAAGACTCCACTCACCAACCCAAATCATAGATGTCCTTTTCTTTCTTACTTGACCTACTAGGTCTAGAGCCCCAATTAGGCCAAAATTTTCAAACTCACTAGGTGCTCTTGCACCATTCTCCCCATGTGACAAAGAACTCATGGTGGATAAATCTGAAGGAATTTCGTAGGAATACCTTTCTTTCCAAAATCACTCTCATCTATCCATGTTACTTCAGATTCTGGTTGATCCTTCCATTTGATAAGATGCTCCATATAGGTGCCATGACAAGTCTTCTTCTTGATTCTTGAATCCATAACCTTTTCAGCTTTTGGCTGAGATTATAATGGGATAGTGACTTCTTCTACCTTTGATTTTGTTTGTCCTTCTATGAATGTAGGCCCTTTATATTGAAATTAGTCCTTGACATTAAAGATAAGGTAAATTTCCAAGTTTGGTGGGAGTTCTATTTTGTCGGCATTAGAACCATAATTTGCAAGTACCTTACAAGGTCCTATCCTATGCATTTGTAGCTTGGTTGGAACACCCTATGCAAGTACCAAAACTCATCCTTGGCATCATATCATGGCCTCGACACCTTGGATCATCTCAAAACATCTCATCTAACATGTTCCAACTCCTTGCACACTCTCAGCAACTCATCTCTTACACTTTCTCAATTTTGCCTCTTCTAGGCTTGTTCCAACTAGCCCTTGCCAGTCACTAATTTGTTGTTTTCTCCAAAATTTTCCACAAAACTTCCTAAAATATTGGGTGATTAAAATACCCTTTTCCTCACTCTAAAATATACTCCAAAACCAACTACACTTGTTTTGTAAAATATCACTCAAAACTGGCTATTTCAGTCTGCCAACTAGGCCTAGTTTGAGGCCATTTACAAAGCAACTCACAATCCCTTGACTTTTGGAACTCCCATGACCCAAAAAAGTCTTAAGAAATGACTCAAATGCAAGGATTCTTCTATTTTTTTGGTCTCATGATCAACTTTACAATGGTTTTTACAAAACCCTCCTTTCTAGCCCCTTTACCCTAGGGCTTTCTAGAACTCTTACTTTGCAACGTCTCTAGAACCCCAAAATGGTTCAAACACCTTCAATTTGGTTATATTAGATGAATTCAAACATAAAATGCAACTCTTGTTTGGAGAAAACACTAAATCCACCTTGGGAGCAATCACATACCCCTTTTTATGCACTCAAATTTTAGGGAAAACTATGCAAATACTTCTTAAATGGTTTCAAAACTCAAATTTTCAGATGGAAATGGTTATTATAGACTCAAACCAACAAGAAAAATCCCAAACTTGAGGTTTCTCAACACTCAACAATCAAATTTCAAAACTGTTACCAGCACTTACTACTAGGACAATTTCTAGTTTTAATGGTCAAACTCCCAAACCATACAAAGGACCGCCTGCTGTTTTTGCATTTTTAAACACTCTTTTTGGAGACCTACAATAACCTCTCTCACTTTTTGGAGATCACAATCCGTTTTCATTTTACGACGCCATCTCGGGTGATGCTGAAACTTGCAATGTCGGCTAGTACAAAGTTGCCAACTGCCAAATCTCTCTCACCTTTCCTCGTGGGATCGAACTGTCTACTCTGTTAGCTCTACATGGCCAAGTAAACCCTATCCCCAACCTCATCCTATCCCCTTCAGTTCTCGAACATTCTCAGGCACGCCAATCCAGAATGTCCCCAAGGGCCACTAAATGCCATAGGGTTGCGATCTTTGACGGGGCATATCTCAGAGCTCATGCGAGGTATGGATGCAATTCTAGTTCCTACAGGACCATGTTGCAGAGACCTACAATAAACTCTCTCACTTTTTGGAGATCACACTCCATTTTTGTTTTACAATGCCATCTCGGGTGATGCTGAAACTTGTAGTGTGGGCCAGTACAAAGTTGCCAACTGCCAAATCTCTCTCACCTTTCGTCGTGGGATCGAATTGTCTGCTCCGTTAGCTCCAGGTGGCCGGGTAAACCCTATCCCCAACCTCATCCTATCCCCTTCAGTGCTCGAACGTTCTCAAGCACGCCAATCTGAAATGTCCCCAAGGGTCACTAAATGCCATAGGGCTGTGATCTTTGACAGGGCATATCTTGGAGCTCGTGTGAGGTATGGATGTGATTCCAATTCCTACAGGACCATGTTGCTTTGACCTACAATAACCTCTCTCACTTTTTGGAGATCACATTTTGTTTTCATTTTACAACGCCATCTCGGGTGATGCTGAAACTTGTAGTGTTGGCCAGTATAAAGTTGCCAACTGCCAAATCTCTCTCATCTTTTGTCGTGGGATCAAACTATCTGCTCCATTAGCTCTGGGTGGCCAGGTAAACCCTATCCCCAACCTTGTCTTGTCCCCTTCAATGCTTGGATGTTCTCAGGCACGCCGAACCCGAATGTCCCTAAGGGTCACTAAATGCCACAGGGCTGCGATCTTTGACGGGGCATATCTTAGAACTCGTGTGAGATATGGATGAGATTCTAATTCTTACAGGACCATGTTGGAGAGACCTACAATAACCTCTCTCACTTTTTGGAGATCACATTCCGTTTTCATTCTACAATGCCATCTCAGGTGATGCTGAAACTTGTAGTGTTGGCTAGTACAAAGTTGCCAACTGCCAAATCTCTCTCATCTTTCATCGTGGGATCAAATCGTCTGCTCCATTAGCTCCGAGTGGCCAGGTAAACCCTATCCCCAACCTCATCCTATCCCCTTCAGTGCTCGAACGTTCTCAGGCACGCTGAACCAGAATGTCCCTAAGGGTCACTAAATGCCATAGGGCTGCGATCTTTGATGGGGCATATCTCAGAGTTGGTACAAGGTATGGATGCGATTATAGTTCCTACAAGACCGTATTGTAGAGATCTACAATAACCTCTCTCACTTTTTGGAGATCACATTCCGTTTTCATTTTACAATGCCATCTCGGGTGATGTTGAAACTTGTAGTGTTGGCTAGTACAAAGTTGCCAACTGCCAAATCTCTCTCATCTTTTGTCGTGGGATCAAACTGTCTACTCCATTAGCTCTGGGTGGCCGGGTAAACCCTATCCCCAACCTTGTCTTGTCCCTTTTAGTGCTCGAACGTTCTCAGGCACGCCGAACCAGAATGTCCCTAAGGGTCACTAAATGCCACAGGGCTGCCATCTTTGACGGGGCATATCTCGGAGCTCGTGCGAGATATGGATGAGATATCTTGTGTGCCTAGTGGAGGTCTTGCAATTGGTTTGGGTTGTGGAATTTTTTCTTCTTCTTGAGGAGGGTTTTGGTTTTGGGGTTCTTGAGGGTTTTGATGTTCTTGTGGATTTTCTGGTTGATTATGAACATTTCCTGATAAAAAATCAATTGAAATTCAAATAAATAAACAAATCTAAATGAAATTTGTAAAAACCCTACAAAAGAATATAAAAAACTTACAAAACAATATGAAAAATATATCAAACAATGCAAAGTTAGGTTTATATCACTTACGACGTCATCGTGGGTGCACTTGTGGTCTTGGATTTTGTCGACAAGGAGGCATTTTGGAAAATGGTGGTGCAAATGTTGAGTCTTCAACTCGCATACACGCTGCTCGCTGTAGGAGTAGAAGAAAATGCTGATGAAAATGATGGGCTGCGAGTTTGCAGCCCATCATATATACTTTTTATTTTTTTAAAGCGCGCACGCGCTATAGTGCGTACACACTTTTTAAAATAGGAAAAAAAAATTTCCTTGTCACCTTTTTGGAACCACAACTTGGTGCATATGCCCATAGAGTTCTTGTTTGAAGGGTATATAAGGAAGATAAATTCATTTGTCTAGAGTGTGTAACATAGTAAGAATAGAAGATACATGATTATTTGGAGACAAGAAGTGAATATGGAGAAAAATATGTAATTAGGCTACAAGACAATATAAAGTGCAAAGTAGAGACTCATCCATCAAAATCAAGTGGTCATTTTATTGAAAGGATCTATTTTAGCAAATCAAGTTGCAAAGAAGAGATCAACATGATGATTCATCCTAATAGGTGCATCAGTCAAGTCCTTTAACTAGATGGACCTAGCAGTATTTTGTTAAGTCTCTTAACAGAGCAGATACTTCATTGTATTCTAAAATCCTTTTACAAGTTTGACCTAATAGTCCTTCATACTCGTAATAGAGTAGATCACTAGAAGTGATCAATTGCAAGCCCCAAAAGGCCAACCTTATTACTGCAGTAGTGAAGCTTGTGGGTGTTATCCCCGCCCCAATTATACTTTCTACATGGAGGGTTTCTGGGTTACCATATTTTGTGTCAAAAGTGTTATGGTGTTGATTTCTTCATTTCCTTATGTTAATGAATGGAAGTAGATTAGATAATCAAAAGGAATATAGTTGAAGTAATCTAAATGTGAAAGGTTTTATTGGTTACTGATTCAACCCCACCACCCACCCACCCCCCCCAGTCACTTTCTTTTCATTAGATTTCAAATGATTAGATCAGAGAGGATCTACACAAGATTATGGAGCAAGTCAAGAAAATCAAGGATCAACTCACTCACTCTCTAAAGAGAAGAAAAGAATTGGCTATATAGATGAATGACAATCTCTACACAAAAGAAATAGTATAAGATCTTATTGGTAAACAGATTTATTCTTTCAAATTATTACTCTTTAATGCCCAATTCGGAACAATATCTGATCACAAACAGTTGGAAAGCTCCTTATGGATGTTTTAGCTTTCCTCTGAATTAGTAGGTACAACTCCTTGAAATAGATTTGCAATGAATTCTGTTTTCTTCCTAAACTACTTTGGGGTATGTTCTTAACCCAAGAACAGTAGTGGGATAACCAAGCTAGACCTAAATAAAATCCAACTAAGGCAAATAAAAACTTCTTAACACTGAAACAGATCTATGCATCCATTCATCTTATGAATCCATAAATTCCATCCACATAATTAACTGATGCTGAACTATGACTAATAAATTGAGAATGCTAGAAGGATTTCCTCTTGGAATAATATGTAATAATAATTATCACATTCATTCGTTGCCTCAAAATAGGGGAGGTAAAGCTCTGTTCTTCCCTTGTTTCAATTCAAACAAAAGAGAAAACATGAACTAAATACAATACCAACTAGAATAGAAAATGATTGACATAAAATACCCTTTGATTTTCTCTACAAAAAAAAGTACTTCACACCAAAAATTTGTTGACCTTTCATTAATCTTTTCAATTCATACATATAGAGTTTTTGAGATGACCGTTACAATGGAATTTTAATCAGTTCATCTTTTGAGTGTGACAAATGGCAAGGTGCCAGTTTTTCAAGTTACAAAATTATAAAAGAAAACAAAAAAGGAGCATAATATGAGTCACTTAGACTTCTTCCCCTTTTCAATTTTTGCCCTATATGCCTTAGCAGCAACCATTATCAGGATTAGTTCTTCATGGTTGGGCACATGTATATTAGTGAATCTTAAAAGCCATTTTGCATGTTCCCTTGCCAACTCTTCTACGACATTCAACTAATCCGACAACTTCTCTACGGCCACATGTATCCATCCATTGAGCGCCTGGAGTTCTGTAGTTCTGTTCTGGCTACTGGAAGCCACTATGGATAGATTATCCAAAAAAGTGGAGAAGTTACTTTTCATCACTTCTACTCTAATGAGGTCCTTTCCTTGACCACTTGTTTGAGAATTAGTGTGTAGCCCTCTCATTAGCTCAAATCCTCTATCTTGAGTTTTCTTTATTTTTCCCTATGTCTCCTTGAGCCCCTTCTTAGTTTCTTGGATCATTTCTAGCCCGAACTGCATACTTTGGAACCGTTCGAACAAAGGTTCATTCCCTTTCTTTAGAATCTTGGCTTCGACTCTTCTTTTGCTTTCATCTAGATGATCATGTTTAAAAGGGAGATGCATTCATCACACCTCACTCTTTCTCCAACCAAAGTATTACTGTTAGATAATATGTTATCCTTTTCTTTTTTCAGTCTAAGGATAACATTTCCAATTTGATCTATGAGTGAAACTCCTTCTGATATAAGTCTCTTGATCCATTCTCTACCAAGCTGGCCATAATGCCTATCTTCCTGTAGCTAGGAAATGAGGGCTTGCACTTCAACTACACTAGGAATCTAGGTCATAGACATACCAAAAATAGTTGCTAGTGGAGTGACTAGCTGCCTAATAAACTTATTCAATTCTTCTATCTCTACTTTCATCTTGATTTTTGATAGTTTGAGACTCTCCAATTTTCCTTCTATCACTTCATTACTTGATCTCCACAAGCTAACTTTTGTATCATTTTTGGCTCTCCAAGATCAATCGAATGCAGAATAAAATCTTTAGGCATCATATCCTCAATTCTCCCTCCTTTGTTTGGCTTGGCTATTTCCATTGTCAAGTGCCTTGTTTTTTGGATCTTGCCCCAGTATTGACAAAGTCTTCTGCTTCTTGACTTTTGCCAATGCAGTCCCATAATGAATCGCGAGGGATACAATGTCTTTCACAAAAAGACTTTCATCCTTTCTCTTTCTTTTCCTTTCCAAAGTATCTTCTAACCAAGAGTCAGTCCCTATCACTTTGGAAGCTATTCCAAGTAATTCAATGCTGAACATTTTCTTCTTCACTAAAGTCATGGTTACAGCAGTTGAAGAGAAAGGATTCTTTGAATCTTTAGAGATGAGTCTAGAAGAATCCTAGCCCTTCTCCATCTCTAAAATATTCTTAGTCTCTTCATCTATTTCAGTGGACTCACTGCTGCTACTTTTTCCATCTCCTAGGTCTACTATTTGTATAGGGGAACCACCCGGTCTCAAAAGTGAAGTACTTGCTGATGGCACAGGGCTATGATGAGGAAATGGGATTGGAGTGGTATGTGGAGAAGGAATAGGGGTAGTGTGAGGAGATGGAATGGGCATAGCATGTGGGGAAGGTATTGGAGTAGGAGCACTATCCTTTGGTTCTTCCACTTTCTTCTCTTCAGCACTAGTTTGGGTTCCTATAACTGGCAAGGAACCATCATGACATGTTTGGGCTATAGGAACATTCTTGTTTGGGGGTTGATCACCTCTACCTATAGGTTGAGCTAGTCCTTGGGTAGAGGCTATGGTCACTCCCACTGTAGCTCTCTAAGATGAAGTAGGTGTTGCAGCTACTGAAGAAGCTTGAGTAGCTGCACCCTTACCCCAACTCTTTCTGGTTGTCCACTCGACCCATTTCTTGGTCCTCTTGATTATCCTAGCCATCATGATATCGAGATTCTCTTCCACATCCACATATGGCTTGGAACTGATAGGAATTCCTCTTAATTTAGTCAAATATGTATTGTTATACATATTTTTACCATGATCCTCCAATCCTTCTACATTTAGATCAATGCCATATGTCTTTATTTGTTCCACCGTGAGCTTGGCGAAAGCATGATCTTGACTCTTTAACTCATCCCTGCAATCTGCCCAATAATCCTCCAAAGTGGTGACATGTTTGATCACACTCTTGATTTGAAGCACCTCTCTTGTATATCCATTTGGGTCAAATAGCCTCACAACTTCATATTCCTCCAACTTGTACTTATTCTCAAATGCCTTGAGCATGTTTTTGGCATCAGACCGAGAATCACAATTGTAAGCTCGACTTTCATGAGGAACTCATACCCCCTCTTCCTTAAATTGGTGCTCAACACATTCACTTGGATAGCTTGTCTCATGACCTCTATGAGCACGATCATGTCGCTTGGGTATTTGGGTAGCTTCAGAGGAAATTTGTCAAAAGCTGCAAGATGCAAATATGAGAAGGATGAGAATTGAATAAAGTAGCTACCAAATTGACTGATGGCCACCATCACTTCTGAGCTAAACCTCCTCTCCAAGCATCCTTGTAGTTCCTTGCAAATCCTCATTGTAAAAGAGTCATTAACTATGACATACTCTGCATAGCTATTCTGTAACTCCAAGCATGGATAAAATTCATAACTTTTTACATCATCAGGAAAATCTTCTATTCTAGGAAGGACCAACCACAATTGTAGAGAAGCCAACATATAAATTAGGAAAGAAGACATGTAGAAGGTATTGTAGAACTTTGTAGCACTGAGAGCTCTAGACAGATGTTCACTTACCTCATATACCCAATCAACATAATGTGTGTTTGAATAGATGATTTGCACTAAAAATAAATATTGTTCTACAAAATTGAGTGCTTCTACCTCACCTTTCAACCGATGCAAAAGAACAAGAATATTTATGATTTTGGGCTTGAGATTAGTGCTAAAAAGGGTCTTAGGAACCTTACTCTTAGCTCCCCATGGCTTTTGGAACTAGGACCTCATGATTTCCTTCCACCACACCATCTTCTTCAAGGAGAACTTGGACATGGTTCCTCCCATGGTCAATTTGGAAAATTCATCCTGCTTTGGAATCCAGAGGCAATTGACTATAGTTTATCAATCAATTGAGATCAAAACTGTATGACCCGGCAACAAAATTTTTTTAGTGTCCATATTGTAATGGTTAATACATTCAACGGTCAACTCAGGGGCTTGAATTTCCATTGGAAACCCAGTTGCTTCCACTAGCTCACTTCCTTGGAGTTTCTTTGTTATTGGGTGAATTGGCTTCATTCTCATCCTTCTTTGGAAATCTTGCATGTCAAAGAAATGGAGTGAGGTATCTGTAACATTCTGCAATGTTGACTTAATCCCATTTAGTCCATCGAATCCAGTGAATCTTGTTGCCATCTTAACTGAGATAGTGATGAATTGCAAATCTTAAGACTAAAAATAGCACAAAGAGTAGAGCTTTGCAACTGTGAGAATTCTGAAATCACTATTCAATTCAATAGCATAACAGTTTAAATAAGAAAGAAGTAGTTTGAAAATCCATTATGGTCATCTCTATATAGAAATCCCAATCCACCCGTTAATTTTCAAGATTCGTGCCACACGAATGAATTAAAGGATAAATCTGTTAGATTAGTATATGCAGGGGTTTGTAATGGATTTTTCCATGTCTTTTCACTATTCCTGTTGGCCCAATGGTAACTTTCTTTTATTATAGACTTACTTTCCCATTTTTCACCAAGCTACAAAAAATTAAAAATAGAGTACTCCGTGGGGAGAAAATTCACTCAGCTAGATTTTGCTCAAGATACCTTCCCAAATGTGGTTCATTAGCATCTATTATCCTTTTAAAGTATCTGGCAATTGATCTATGGGCTCAACATGCTTGTAGTAGTGATTTTTCAATAGATGTGGAAGATCTCTTTCCAAGGTTGAAAACCCACTGAGGAGAAGACAACTACTATTTTTCCACCCTTGTCTTTATTTTCACTTAACTCTTTAAGTAGGTGTGCTTCTAAAATTCAAAGAATCTAAAAAAGGCTGCAAAAGTGAAAAGGAACCCACTTACTTATTTTTCTCTCTCACAAATATCTTTGTCGAAAAATTGATTTCGCAGGTTGAAAATTTGCCATGGAGAAGCTACTTTAGAGTTTTCCTCCAGTCGCTATTCTAATCATTATGATGAATTCTGAGTGACTCCCAAGGTGGAATATTGCAATGTAAGAAAAATCTATCCACAAAACCACTCGTTTCTTCCTTGTTTTAGCCTGTAAAAATCATTTGTTGGCCTCTGTAGAAAATCACCTTCACAGTGCGAAACTCAACCAAGGAGAAGCTAATGCTA
Source organism: Cupressus sempervirens (assembly GCA_028749045.1). NCBI lineage: Eukaryota > Viridiplantae > Streptophyta > Pinopsida > Cupressales > Cupressaceae > Cupressus > Cupressus sempervirens. The sequence continues at coordinate 347,132,538 of CM053783.1, read as the reverse complement.
GGTTTTTCGCAAACTTCATTTTCTTTATGTCCAAACTATAATGAGTCACAAGAAATTTCATTCTTGGAAATGACTTTGTGAAGACCATGATATGACCCAAGAATCTCCATCGAAAAGGATCCTAAACTACCCACAAAACTCACGCCAACAAGGGAAAGCCACCTGGTTATGTAATGCAGGAGGAGGGAGATGAAAACCCGATGGAGATACTTCTCACTTGGGGAAAAGAAATAGACTCATACATACCTAAACCTAATTGAGACACAAGATCATTCTCCACTTTGCATAATGGATACAAGATGAAAAGTGGGGCAACAACTGGCTTTGACTGGGGACTTGGGTTGAGCATACCCAAGTAAGGAACTTGAAATCTCTAGTCCACAAAAGAAGGTAAAAGGTGGCAACATGCAAAACAAAAATGAGGCAAGGAAAAGGAGAACAAAGCAAATGAAAAAGACTAACTAGGAAACATAAAAGGATACTAAACCTAACTATAATACAAATTTAGGGGTTACCTATTTTTAGTTAGCGATTTGTTAAAGCTTTAGATCCTAACCATTATAGGTCAGGGGTAGTACTTTGCCATCTTCATATGCCAATTTGAAAGAATTATTTTCAATTGCCTGATGAATTCTGAATGGTCCTTTCCATAAAGTAACAAACTTCTTGTGCATTCCTTTTAGAGCGCTTCGCTTACCCCAGAGCAACACACTATCTCCCATCATGAATTTTTGTGGGCTTGTTCTCTTATCAAACAGGTCCTTCACTTGCATATGGTGTTGTGTGATGTGGTCTACGATTTCCTCCATTTCTTCTTAAAGTTTGCTCAAGTACATAATCCTCTTTTCTAAACCATCTTTAAAAATGTCATCTTCGATCATCATTCTTAGCTTATTTGTGGCTAATTCCAGAGGTAAGGGAAGATTAGCTTTGGTTCCATAAACCAATTCGAAAGGAGATATGCCGATTGCCCTTTTAGGTGTCACTCTATTTGCCCATAGCACCTCATGAATCTTTTTGTGCCAAGTCTTTTGATTATCTAAAACCAATTTCTTAACAATATTCATCAAATTCTTATTAGTTGAGTTAGCTTGACCATTTCCTTGAGGAAAATAATTAGATGAATGACCCACAGTGATCCCATACTCAAAGCAAAAATCAGTAATTTCAGTTGAAGAAAAATAAGATGCATTATCCATCACTAGTTTAATGGGGACACTGAATCTGACCAATATGTTCTCCTTTATAAATTCACACACCACTTCAGAAGTAGTCTTCTTAGTAGCTTTAGCTTCTACCCACTTGGTGAAGTAGTCAGTTGTAGTGATCACATATTGGTGACCAACACTAGATGCAAGACTAATTGGACCAATGAAGTCGAGACCCCATTGTTGAAAAGGTCCTTCAATGATAACAGGCCTCAATGGCAGAGTAGCTAGTTGAGGGCATCCAGAGAACATCTTGCACTTCTCACATTTTGCTACGCATGCATAGGCATCCTTAAACATCCCATGCTAGTAATAGCACTACCTTAATATTTTAAAGGCTATGAATGAAGATGAGAAATGTCCTCTGCAAGCTTCATCATGAAATGTTCTCAACAACTTTTCCTACTATTGTTTGTTTATGCACCTAAGGAAAGTGCCATCAATGGCTTTTTTGAATAGCTTACCATCCCAAATCACATACTTAGCCACTTTCAATTTAAGATCTCTTCTTTGTCTTATGTTTAGGCCTTCTAGAAATTCACCATATGTCAAAAAATAAGAAATATTTTCAAACCATGAATCATAGAGGCCTGGGACTAACACCAACTGCTTCTCTCCTGATTCTTCTGATGCTTCAGTTACCTTGTTTTCTGCAATTGCCTTACACAGAGCATTTCCCCTTACCAGGTTGGTAGGTTTTATTTCTATATCATACTCCTGTATTTTTGCCACCCATGCTCCTTTGACATTACAACCCACATCTTGCTGTGTCAATACACTCTTTACTACAACATCGAGGACAAAGACCAAAGAATGTGAATGCAAGATATAAAATCAAAATTTTTTGAGGGCTTTAACCACTGCAAAAGTGTGCTTTTCAATTTGCAAATATTTTAGTTCATGATTCTTCAAAGGTATGCTCATGAAGGCTATTGGGGCTTGGACCCCTTCATCATTTTCTTGCATAAGTATTGCCAGAAGCATAACAATAAATGATAAAATCACATTTATAATTTGGATGATATAAAACTAGGGCATTAGCAATAGTAGTCTTTATATCTTGAAAGGCTCGCTTTCCTATCTCATTCCATTTGAAATTTGAATTCACTTTCATCGTATCCACTATATGTTTAGTGGTTTCTACAAAATTAGGCACAAGCCTTCTGAGGAAATTCACTTGCCCAAAGAAAGATTTGACTCCCATCTTATTTGAAGGCAAGCTCAATCTTTGAATGGCTTCCACTTGTTCAAGTTTGATTCTAATGCCTTCCTGGGACACTATATGACCTAGGAGTTTCCCTTCTATTACATAGAAAACTGACTTCTTGGGATTGAGAGAAATCCCATGCTCTTTGCATCTTTGTAAAACCTTCCTTAAATCTTCCATATGATCTTTCCTTTTTCTTGAGAACATGGTGAGGTTATCTAGGTATATGACTATGATTTGGTCTTTTAGATCAGCGAATGTCTTACTCATGTATCTTTGGAATGTAGCACCAGCATGGATAAGTCCAAAGGGCATTCTGTGATATGCAAATGTACCCCAAGGAGTGGTGAACGCCATCTTATGCTGATCTTTATCCTCTACTTTGACCTAGTTATAACCTTAGAAACTGTCAAGCATCGACATCATTTCAGATCTCATAACTGTTTGTAATAGGTAATCCATGTTAGGAAGAGAAAAGTTATATTTAAGAGATGCTTAGTTTAGATTGTGGAAATCGACACAAATCCTGATCTCCCCATTCTTCTTTCTGACGGGTACTATATTGGCTATCCAGGTAGAATGATGAATGGGATAGATGATCCTCACTTTCATCATTTTATCTACCTCTTGAAAGATAGCATCTGTGACTTTAGGATTATAATTCCTCTATTTTTGTCAGAAAGGAATTACATCAGGCTTCAATGGAATTTGATGTTTGACCTTCCCATCTGTATAACTTTTCAAATCTTCATAGCTCCATGCAAAAACATCTCTATATTCCATGAATAGATTTCTTGCAGCTTCTTTCTCTTCAGGAAAAAAACACTTCCCAATGTTAATCATTCTGGGGTTATGAATATCTCCAATATTTACTTCCTCATACTCACCCATAGTAGCCTCTTTTTTTGCTCTCTTCTACTTTATGTAGGCATCCTGTCTATTAAAGAGTTTTTCTAAAGCCACAAAATATGGGGGAATAATGTTACTTTCAACTGACTTCTCCATTTTGATTCCATTCCTCATTTGCACCAGAGCTTTCATGATCACTTCCACTGGATTCATGCTCAAAGCTAGACTTGTCATTTTCAAGGAACATTTACAAATTCTTATCATCATTAAAGACTTGCCATGATTCTGTGTTATCTGGAATAGTACATTGATACACAATTTTGATTTGATACTTTTTGTCTTTGAAATCTAGGTGAGGAAGTAAAAGGGAGGTGGAGACTACAAGGGAATTAACCTTGGTATTCATCTCTCTCAGAACCACTCCAATAAAGAAAGAATCTAGGCCTTCTATCTCATCCTAGACTCTATTTCTCTAATTCTTCAACTTGTAATTTTTTATTGAATATTGTCCTTTTACCTACTTCACAATAAGCTCCACATCACCTTGAGCTTTTATAATCTTTATCCCTCTTTCTTTTGTTATTATTATCCCTAGTAATAAGGCTTTGTATCCTGCAATGTTATTTGTATTCCCAAATTCTAATTTGAAAGCCATACGTTCAAGTTCTCCTTCCGGGGATATCAATATTATACTTACTCCAGATCTAGACATAGCACAACTTCCATCAAATTCAAGTGTCCATATACTTGATGCATCTTTATTTCCATTAGAAACTTTCTTGCTTTGACCCTCATCTATTTGTTCATCCGAGCCTTCTTCAGTAAATAACATATAGTTGCCGAATTCTAGCTCTTGGTAGAGAATCTGAGCTTTAGGGTCATCTGATTTCAAGACTATGAACTTGGCCTTTTCTTTAGGTTCTAATTTGACTTTCTTATTCCCAATAGGTATCACTACTTGAGACCAATCTAGCTTTATTTTTCCTCCTAAGTCTCGACAAAAACTTCTACTTAAAAAAAGTCCATAGCTTGCCAGAATATCAACTGCTAGATTAGTCAATAGGAGCTTCTTTTCTAGATGTGAAGCTAAGGCTACCTGAGCGTCTTTAATCTGCCCAAGTAAGGGAACTTTTTTTAGCATCTATCGAGTAGCACTTCCATGTACTTTAGTGAGATTGATACCCAAGGCTTTGGCTATGGAATAAGGCATAACATTATCTGATGCACCTGAATCTATTATACAATTACTGAGTTTACATCCATTAATATACAATGAAATATAAAAAGGCTTAGGTTTTTGCCCTAGGGATGTTGCTAAGACTATAGAGTCTTCTTGGCTAAACAAACTAGATGTCAAGGTTTCATCCTCTTTCTCAACCATTACATTACAATTCATATATGATGTATTTCCTTTACACCGGTCTACCAGTCTTTTTAACTCGTAAGGATGTGACTTTAAATAATTAATAGTGGAAATTTGAATTTTTGATTCTTCACAAAATTGAATGAAATCAAAGGATGTCTTGTCCTTACCCATTTGTGAAGTAGTTTCTCCTTGATCAACATGTGTATTACTTGTCGAAGGACTAGAGTCATTTTTGTGAGTGTGACTAGAGGATTGATTCTTCAACCTTTGCCCACGGGTAAGCACTATGTATGAAGTTCCATTGATGGTTTCATAACACTCACCTTTTGATTTAGAATCTAATTCGTATTCCAAAAATAAATTTCCAGAGTCACCATTTGGATAGGAATTAGTCACTGAACAAGGAGTCGTAGTGTTTAATTTTTTAGTAGATAACAACTGCATCATGTAGGCAGTCTCTAGACAACTCTTGCTGTCATGATCTGCGGTCAAATGAAAGACACATATATTTCCTTTTTTTGGCATTGCCTCAATTTTCAACCTAGGTTGTGAACTTGTAAGTTGCAAAAACCTACTTTCATTGCTTCTTTCCAATGAATTTTGATAATTTCACTGAAAGGGACTATTGAATCTGAGTAACTGCTTCTTCATTGCTACCAGATCATTTGACAATTTTTGAATCATCTCCTCAGATGATGTGGTATTATTGGAACTTCCCTTAGTCTGTAGTTCTCATTTCCACTTTCCTGCAAAAATCAAATCATCCTCACACTCAATAGCCTTCTTTTGTGCATCAGCTAGATCTGTGGGATGTGCTCTCCTTAAATCATAATTGACATCTAGAGGCATTGCACTAATAAAGAAGGTTTTCAAATTACCAAGTGTGGGTCTATCAGCAACTGGAATTCTGCTAACAATCTTATTGAATTTGGCAACAAAATCCCTCATGCTTATAGTTGGTTGCTTCTTAATTGAAGTCAACTGTGTTAGTAGGGCATGTTTATCTTCCACAGTCTTAAATATTGTCTCAAAGGATGTCCTCAATGTATCCCAATCAGTTAGTGAGCCATCAACTAGATGGTAAAACTAGTCCATTGCATTATTTGTGAGGGTCTCTCTGAACAACCTTACAAAAACATCTTTATGTACCACCCCTAAGATATGAGTGGTTGCAAAGAAAGCTTTAATGTGTTCATTTGTAGTGACTTTCCCATCACCTAAGAATTTAGGGAAATTCTTCCTTGAACCAGTTGGAAGTGGATGATAAGCGTTCAATGCTAATGGTCCTATTTCTGCAACCCATGGAGCAACCACGATTGTCCTGGCAGTATATGGCGAGAAATTAACAACTAGAGGGGTAGTAACTCCATGAAGTGCTAATACCTAAAAAGTGGAATGCAAAGTGCTGGTGTCTTGATTTCTAACAAGGGAAGGGGGTCTGCTCCAGCTTTTACCTTCACTTTTCTACTTTGGGATGTCTAAAATAGGAAAGCTGAGCTCTGTAAGCTTATCAAAGATAGGGTCTTTCCCACCCTGTTCGTTGGTACTTTTTAGGAACCTAAATTGTTCTAGGATGTTGGGCCTAGTTTATCTCTAAGCTTCTCATCTTAATTGTCTTTCTACTCTTCGATTATCTCTCCTTTGAACAACTCTCTCCAAGGCTTCAACTCTTCTTTCTTCTTCTTCTAATACCTGGCTAGCATTGCTGTAATGTTCAGTGTTCGTTCTATGTCTCTAAATGAATGTGTTAAGGGATGAAATTATGTCTTATTGGTCATCTTGAAAACTAAGATTAGGTTGGAGCACTGGAATTATGTTTTCATGAGGTAGTACGATTTTCCCTCATGACATAGGCTTTTTGATCAAGCGAATGTTTGTTTCCCCAACAGAGTCGCCAAAAATCTGTTGGTAAATAGATTTTTTTAAAAGATTATTACTCTTTAATGCCCAATTTGGGACAATATCTGATCACAAACAGTTGGAAAGCTCCTTATGGATGTTTTAGCTTTCCTCTGAATTGGTAAGTACAATTCCCTAAAATAGATTTGCAATGAATTTTGTTTTCTTCCTAAACTACTTTGGGGTATGTTCTTAACTCGAGAATAGTAGAGGGATAATCGAGCTAGACCTAAATAAAATCCAACTCAGGTAGATAAAAACTTCTTAACACTGAAATAGATCTATGCATCCACACATCTTATGAATCCATAAATTACATCCACATAATTAACTGATGCTGAACTAAGCTAATTCAAATCTAAACTATGACTAATAAATTGAGAATTCTAGAAGGATTTCCTCTTCGAATGAACTATAACAATAATTATCACATTCATTCGTTGCCTCAAAACAAGGGAGGTAAAACTCTTTTCTTCCCTTGTTTCAATTCAAACAAAAGAGAAAACATGAACTAAATACAATACCAACTGGAACAAAAAATGATTGACATAAAATACCCTTCAATTGTCTCTACAAAAAAAAGTACTTCACACCAAATTTTTTTTGACCTTTCATTAATATTTTCTTTTCATACATATAGAGTTTTTGAGATGACCATTACAATGGAAGTTTAATCGGTTCATCTTCCAAGTCTTACAAATGGCAAGGTGCTAGTTTGTCAAATTACAAAATTACAAAAGAAAACAAAAAAGGAGCATAATATGAGTCACTTAGACTTCTTCCCCTTTTTAGTTTTTGCCCTATATGCCTTAACAACAATTATTATTGGGATTAGTTCTCCATGGTTGGGCACATGTATATTAGTGAATCTTAAAAGCCATTTTGCATGTTCCCTTGCCAACTCTTTTATGACATTCAACTGATCTGACAACTCCTCTGCGGCCACATGTATCCATCCATTGAGTGTCTGGAGTTCTGCAGTTCTATTCTAGCTACTAGAAGCCACTGCGGATAGATTATCCAAAAAAGTAGAGAAGTTAATTTTCATCACTTCCACTCTAATGAAGTCCTTTCCTTGACCGTTTGTTTGAGAATCAGTGTGCAACCCTCTCATCAGCTCAAATCCTCTATCTTGAGTTTTCTTTATTTTACCCTCTATCTCCTTGAGCCCCTTCTCAACTTCTTGGATCATTTGTAGCTTGAATTGCATACTTTGGAGCCATTCAAACAAAGGTTCATTCCCTTTCTTTAGAATCTTTGCTTTGACTATTGCTTCTTAGAATCCTCTAGAGTGGTGAGATGTTTGATCACACTCCCAATTTGAAGCACCTCTCTTGTATATCCATTTGGATTGAACATGGGCCTCACAACCTCATATTCCTCCAACTTGTACTTATTCTCAAATGCCTTGAGCATATTTTTGGCATCAGACCGAGAATCACAACTGTAAGCCCCGACCTTCATGGGGAACTCATACCCCTTATTCCTTAAATTGGTGCTCAACACATTCACTTGGATAGCTTGTCTCATGATCTCTATGAGCATGATCATGTCGTGTGGGTATCTGGGCAACTTCAGAAGAAATCCATCGAAAGCTGCAAGAAGCAAATACAAGAAGGATGAGAATTGAATAAAGTAGCTACCAAACTAATTGATGGCCGCCATCGCTTCTAGGCTAAACCTACTCTTCGAGCATCCTTGTAGTTCCCTACAAATCCTCATTGTAAAAGAGTCATTAACTCTGACATACTCTGCATAGCTATTTTGTAACTGCAAGTATGGATAAAATTCTTAACTTTTTACATCATTAGGAAAATCCTCTATTTTGGGAAGGCCCAACCACAATTGTAGAGAAGCCAACATATAAATCAGGAAAGAAGACATGTAGAAGGGATTGTAGAACTTTGTAGCATTGAGAGCTTTGGACAGATGTTCACTTACCTCATACACCCAATCAACATAATGTGTGTCTGAACAGATGATTTGCACTAAAACGAAATATTGTTCTACGAAATTGAGTGCTTCTACCTCACCTTTCAACCGATGCAAGAGAACCAGAATATCCATAATTTCAAGCTTGAGATCAATGCCAAAAAGGGTCTTAGGAACCTTACTCTTAGCTCCCTGTGGCTTTTGGAACCAAGACCTCATGATTTCCTTCCGCCACACCATCGTCTTCAAGGAGAACTTGAACATGGCTCCTCCCATGTTCAATTTGAAAAATTCTTCCCACTCTAGAATCTGGAGGCAATTGACTACAATTTTCTAGTCAATTGAGATCAAAACTATATGATCTAGCAACAAAATTTGTTTAGTGTCTAGATTGTAATGGTTAATACATTCAACGATCAACTCATGGGCTTTAATTGCCACTGGAAACCTGACTGCTTCCAATAGCTCACTTCCTCAGAGTTTCTCTTTTATTGGGTGAATTGGCTCCGTCCTCAAGCTTCTTTGGAAATCTTGCATGTTGATGAAACAAAGTGAGGTATTTATAACATTCTACAATGTTGACTTAATCCCATTCAGTCCATCGAATCTAGCAAATCTTGTTGCCATCTTAACTAAGATAGCAATGAATTGCAAATCTTGAGACTAAAAATATGATAGATAGTAGAGCTTTGCAACTGCGAGAATTCTGAAATCACTATTCAATTCAACAACATAACAGTTCAAATAAGAAAGTGGTAGTTTAAAAATCCGTTATGTTCATCTCTATATAGAAATCCTAATCCACCCGTTAATTTTGAAGATTCACGCCACAAAAGTGAATTAAAGGATAAATCTGTTAGATTAGTAAATGCAGGGGTTTCTAATGGATTTTTCCATGTGTTTTCATTATTCTTGCTGGCCCAATGATAATTTCCTTTTATTACAGACTTACTTTCCCATTTTTCACCAAGCTGTGAAAAATTAAAAATAGAGTACTCCATGGGGAAAAATTCCGCTCAGCCAGATTTTGCTCAAGATACCTTCCCAAATGTGGTTCATTGGCTTCTATTATCCTTTTTAAGTATCCTGCAATTGATCTATGGGCTCAACATGCTTGCAGTAGTGATTTTTCAAAAGATGCGGAAGATCTCTTTGCAGGGTTGAAAACCCACTAAGGAGAAGGCAACTTCTATTTTTCCTCCCTTGTCTTTATTTTCACTTAACTCTTTAAGTAGGCATGCTTCTAAACTTTGGAGAATCTAAAAAGAGCTACAAAAGTGAAAAGGAACCCACTTACTTATTTTTCCCTCTCACAAATATCTTTCTCGAGAAACTGACTTCGTAGGTCGAAAATCTGTCGTGGAGAAGCTACTTCAAAGTTTTCTGCTAGCTACTATTTTGATCATTATGATGAATTCTGAGTGACTCTCAAGGTGGAATATTGTAATGTAAGGAAAATATATCCACAAAACCACTCATTTCTTCCTTGTTTTAGCCTGTAAAGCTGATTTGTTGGCCTCTGCGAAAAATCACCTTCACAGTGCGAAACTCCACCAAGGAGAAGCTGATGCTAGGTTTTCTACAGACTTCATTTTCTTTATGTGCAAACTATAATGAGTCACAAGCAAGTTCATTCTTGGAAATGACTTTGTGAAGATCATGATATGACCTAAGAATCTCCATCGAAAAGGATCCTAGACTACCCACAAAACTCACGACAACAAGGGAAACCAACCTAGTCATGTAATGCGGGAGAAGGAGGAAGATGAAAACTCAATGGAGAGACTTTTCACTTGGGGAAAAGAAATAGACTTAGACATACCTAAACCTAATTAAGACACAAGATCATTCTCCACTTTGCATAATGGGTACAGGATGAAAAGTGCGGCAACAGATCTATACAAAGAAAGAAGTTTATAGGAAGCACATGCAACCATAGAAGATCTACTGGCAAGGAATGGTACTCTACATGAAGAAGTAAGAAAATTGAAAAGAGAACAAGAAAGTCACTCGGTCAGGCTGTGTGAAGACTTGGAGAAAAACAACAAAATATAAATGACAAAGAAATGGTAGATGAAGATAGAATACTAATTACTACAAGGCTAGAGGAAAATACCAATGAAGTTCAACAATTATCTCAATATTAAGCAAACATGGCAGATCAACTAGATAATGCCAATGAAGGAAGCAGTAATCTAAGAACATAAAATTAGAGACTCTAAAATGAACTAAGAGCTGAAAATGAACTAAATGAAAGAAGATTAAGGTCACAAGAAATTATGAATCAATTATATGAGAAAACCCTAAATAGAGCTAAATACACTATTGGCTTATGGTATAATAATCAAGGAGAGTTAGCACAACAAGGAGTACAAAAGAACAAAAGGCCTACGTGTAACACTTGTGGAAAAATAGGTCATACATCAAAAGTGTGTTAGAGAAATGCTATGCAACCCAAGTTCAAAGGACAATGTTACAATTGCAACAAGTTTGGTCATAAGGTAAATGAATGTAGATAAATTTTTTTTTTTTGAAGGAAATTGTTTCACATGTCATAAATAAGGTCACAAATCTTTAGAGTGCAAATCAAAGTGCAAGTCAAATCCAAACATTCAACATAGTGAAACCAAACAAAGAGCATTAATTGGTTGGGACTACAATACATTGGTAAGATACCATTATTGTGGAGAATATGGGCACATTGGTATAATTGTGTAGAAACTCACATAAGAAAAATAAATTCCAATATAAGATGCTATGTATGTAAGAAGATAGGTCACTCAGAAAGAAATTGTATGAATAGAGATACAACAAATAATGATGAAGAAAACAAAGGCAAGTCAAAGATTGAAGAAATTATAATTTAGAGGAATAAAAAATGGGTAAGAAAGTAAGAGGAAAGCTCAAATTGAGAAGCTATCATTATCCAATCCAATGAGTTGGGTGAAACAATCACATCCAATGAGGCATCCGTAGAGATGATTGGAACGTGGAAATCAAGAAAATCTTACATCAGTTCCACATATAAAAAAGGGTGCAATTAAAATTAGCATAGAAACATGTACAAAATTATGTCTTAATCGATTTACAACTTAGTTGTAATTGAGTTTCTTGTTATCATCGAGAAGAGACATTTTAGAACCTATTTCTAACCAAGCTATGAGAAGATTAGTTCATGCCAAGTTTAATGACGTAATCGAGCTAATCTAGCTACCACTATACAATGCATATAATAGGCACTCAATATTGAAATTTTTGATAAAAGGAAAAATCAAGGGTTTTATTGTTACCTTTCATTTAGTTTTCATAATCTATTTTGAACCCTCAAGTGATCTACATGTGATCATTGTTGAAGAGAAAAGTTGCACTTAACATTTCAGTTGTTGAAAATTTCATCTTTCATTGAGTATCATGACATCTAGCTCAAAGGTAAAGAAGGATTCATAAATTTTAGGGAAGAATGTTGTTTGCGAGGCACCCAAATTCAAGCTTTATCCAACAATTATCAAGCAAAAGGATCCAATGGGAGAACATTTAATTATACCACCAAAGGTAGTTTTGATTAATGTTATCAAGTGATTCTATAACTGCACTATTCAAGAGTTAGGCACATTTGAGATGAATGAAGCATATAACACCCTATGTGATAATGGAGTACTAAAGTTCGAATGTAGAAACTTGGAGATTAAGGGTTTAACACATGCCTTGTAGATACTAAAGGATTTCAAAATAAAGTGGATCGGATTTGTTTTGACCAAAGTTCACAACATGTCTTTCTGGTTAGAACAACCTATGAAGATTATGAAGAAGATGGCTCGCCGAGTTATAGGTTATCCTAAGTTGGATAGACCCGAAATGACTAAAACCCTAGCTCATGGTGAATTGGAAAAGAAAACCCTAGTAGAATGGGATGGTAGGGGAATGAAGCTAAATAATGTCTTTGACATGGAGATCAAATTCAGGATCCATTTCATTGCTCACATGATCTACAACTCGAGTAGGCCAAAAAAGTCCCATGTGAAGCTATTGACTTGGATTAAAAGGTGGTGAAGAACAACCTATCATTTGACCTTTTTAAGTTGCAACTTAGTAAGCTGAGCAAGACATTGAGAGCATCCGAGCTCTAAAGGTAGTGTTGTATGGAGTAAGGATAGATCTATAATTTACAAAATCAATGACTATATACAAGAGTTGGGAGAAAATTTTGATAGCATAATAGAAGCATATTTTGAAAATTTCAAGGAGAAAATTTATAATAGGTATGGGATACCTCAATAATTAGTGGAGCAATATGCTCAAGATATTTATTTCTTAATTTATTGTGACAACACACATTCAAACAACCATTCCTAGGACTGAATGGGTAAAAACCTTGGGATATTGTTGAGATTTGATTGAAAAGATCATTGCTGAAAGAGATTGTTGAAGAAGACTATGTGTTTCAATCATTGTTTTGTCACTGATGTCAAACTTGCTATTTTCTAGTAAGACAATTGCTTATAAGATTCAGTTAGTATCACTTAGATTGATTGATGAAAAGAATTTGATCAATAAGATGTAACAATAACATCTAGAGAGAAGGTTGAGTCATGATTATGTAATGAAGTATAAGGATCAGTTAAGATAATGATGACATGATATATTGATAATCTACTTAAGGTTACGGAGGCTGGTTACACTTAGAAATTTTAGAAGAACAAGTTACACAAAGTTTATCTGTCAAGCTTGACCAAATGGATAGTAGGTGCCAATCAAAGTTAGTACAAGCTAAGTAGAAAGTTAGTTGGAGCTGAGTAAAAGAAAATTCTAGTGTATGCTGATCAAAAAAATTGATGCCAAGTAAAATTTAGTTGATGCTGAGTAATATTGTAGTGGATGTCAAGCATCAAAAGGTTGATAATGCCGAGTTACTACATTATTTAAAAGATTGAAGATTTTCTGAATATGAGTCGACAAGTTTGTTTTCTTGAATTTTGTGAACCAAGACAAAGACAAGGATGATGAGATGGTGGAACAGAATTTGAGGTAAACCATTTTTACAAAAATTCAAATGGATTCTAGAAGAAGTCTCTAGAATAGAGATGGAATATGGGGTAGATACATTGTATCCTACCTAATCTATCTAAACTCTAAAATGGATGATGGAAAATAAAATGCCAAAGTATCTTAATTTCTTATTTATAGGAATGTCTATTCATGAAGCAAAGAGAGAAGAGAAAGTCATGTGCGAGAACCTAAGGGAGACAAGGTTTTGCTTCATCAAGTGACCTAAGAGAAGAGTCTGCAATGGCATGCTAAGAAAGAAGGCTTAAGGAGATCAATGCTTGAAGGGTGAGCAAGCTATTAGAACTACAAAGTATAAAGTCCAAGAAGAATTGAAGACTGAACAGAGATGTGTAATATGCAAGAAAAGTTGTAAGTTGTATAAGATCAAAAGCTGTACTATTAATCTCTAACAATTGTATTAGTCTAGGGTAAATCCTTTGGATTAAGGTTGACCTAAAAATCATTTTTAAATCCTTTAACTGGGAGACATTCCAAGTGAATGGCCTAAAGTCCTCTAACAAGGATCACTCCTAATAGGGTGATTGAAATCCTTTAACTGGGTCACACCCAATAGTGTGTATTGTAACCTTTAACAGGGTTGGCCTTTCACAGGGCATCACTTCATAAGAGTGAAAAGAGTAGCATGTTACTAGTGGTTTTTTCCAAATTGGGTTTCCACGTAAATCATTGTGTCAAATGTGTTGATGAATCTATTATTTTTCATGCTTTACATTTCTGCAAGTTGATTTGATAGTAAGGTATAAGTTTTAGTGACTGCATTATCTTATGGATGCATGCATGAGTATGAATGATTTATGGGTTCACTATGTTGAGAGAAAAGTTTTATTTGTACATCTAAACTTTGAATAACTGATTTAAACCCCCCCAAGTTATTTTAAAGAATTCCAACAATTGGTATTAGATCCATCTATTTAAGAGGACAAGTTTGAAGGTACTAGAAGCATAAAGATAAAGATGTCAAAAACAGATATACCCAAGCTTAATAGAGATAAATTTCTTGCATGGAAAAGTTTGATGAAGCTACACCTTGGAGGACTAGGAGATCATGCAAAATCTACCATCTTAGTGGAGCATGTTGATCCAATTAGAACCCTAACTACTGAAGACATGAAGAAGAAGAAAGAACACAATTAGGCGATGTTGGAGATTGCCTCTACCCTAAGCTATCCCAAATTTGATGATATCAAAGGTTGTGACACTACAAAGAAAATGTGGGATGCCCTACACACTATCTATGGAGGAGAATTTTTTTTTCAAAGAGCCAAATTTGAGAGTCTCAAAGGTAATTTTGATGATATGAAAATGGAAGAAGGTGAGAATATTGCTCAATATGTTGCTAGGATAAAAGAAGTTGTCAGTGCAACAAAAGGAGCTCCTAGTTAGATAGATGATGATACTGTGCTACTATCTATTTATGCTATTAGATTTTATGCAATTCAAGAATTGAGATGTATTCTAGGAAATAATCTAACCCTTGAAGGTCTGGTAGGTAGACTCACTACTTTTGAGCTATCTAACTATGACAACTACAAACTAGAGAGTCTTGAATATGCTTTCAAGGTTAAGTTGTTATTGAAGGATTTTGATGAGAAGAAGTAGAAGAAAAAGAGAAAGATAAAATATGTTTCTAGTGACTATGATACAAAAGAAGAAAATGTTGAAAACTTAGAAGCACTCCTGGCAAGAAGATTCCACAGAGGTAAAGGCAAGTTCAAAGGTAAGTAACCTATGATTTGTTTCAATGGAAATGAGACTGGTCATATTGCTGCTAGATGTCTAGAGAAGAAGAATCACAGGAGTAGTGATAAATACAAAGATAGAAGAAATGAAGACAATGAGGATTACAAAGACAAATGCAAGAAATGCTACATTGCTGAGGGGTATGATTCTGATGAACATGATGATGAAGTGGTGTATGTTGTAATGAAGGATGAATCTCATGAAGATGAGGCTACTTCACTTGTGAATTGTGTGAACAAAAATGATAGATGGATCATTGACAGTGGATGCTCACATCATATGATTGGAGAAAAAAATAAGTTCATTACCTTAAATTGTTATGATGGAAATAGTGTAAGATTTGGCAATGATTCACCATGTTTGATAAAAGGAAAAGGTTCTATCAAACTCACAGATAAGATCTCATGTGAAAATGCTATGTTGAAGGACTAAACTACAATTTATTGAATGTGTCACAACTGAACAATTTGGGATGCAAGGTTGAATTTGAAAATGAGATTGCTAAGATATATGACATATATGGGAAACTGATTGGAAAAGGTGATCAAACTAGAAGTAATCTATTCTATCTTGATATAGAGAATGCTACCTATCTTGTAAAGTTTGATAATGCATGGCTATGACACAAAAGGTTATGTCATGTTAATTTTGATAACTTGGATAATATCAATAACATGAAGAAAGTTAGCTCGGTTTGCCTAAGTTGAAGAAACCTGACAATACAATGTGCAAACAATGTTAGTTGGGAAAAATGACAAAGTCAAGTTTTAAGAGAAAAACTTATACCTCTAAAGAAATACTAGAGATTGTTCATACTAACTTGTGTGGACCAATTGAAGTGCAAAGCTACAAGGGAGATAAGTATATAATGTTATTTGTTGATGATTATTCTAAAATGATGACAATCATGTTTCTAAAACAAAAATCTAATGTTTTTCAAATGGTTAAGTGGTACTTGGAAAAAATTGAGAAGGAAACAAGTAAAAGTTTGAAATGTTTGAGATCTAACAGAGGAGGAGAATTCACTTCAAATGAGTTTTAGATGTTTTGTAATGACAAAGGAATCAAAAGACATACATCTGTACCTAGAACCCCTCCACAAAATGGAATTGTTGAAAGAAGAAATAGGTCTATAATGGACTGTGTTGGAAGACTCATGATGGAGAAGAATGTTGCTTTAAAATAATGGAGAGAAGTTGTAAGCACAACTATCTATACCTTGAATCATGTGCAAGTCAAGAAAAGTACTCATTTTACACCTTTTGAACTATAGTATGTTGACTCACCCAATGTAAAGTACTTTAAGGTATTTGGAATCAAATGTTACATTGTTAAAGATTTTAGGAATGGTAACTTTAATGCAAAAAGTGAAGAAGATGTATTCCTTGGCTATTCCAGAAGAAGTAAAGCTAATAAGTGTTTGAATACTAACACTAACAAATTTGTGGAAAGTGCAAATGTGAACCTTGATGACGATACAAAAGTACATGAGACTAAACCTATGAAAAGGTCAGAAGAGTACAAATAATTTGTATATTTTTATGAAGGATGGTATGCTGAAGAAGGTGCTACAAATCAAGTTACAAATCAAGAGCAAGTTACAGTGACTGCTGAGTCACATCCTATGAGTGCCATGTTGCACTCAAGAACCGAGCTGCATTGAGCTGCTGAGTTACAAAATGAAGTAGATGTACATTCTGATTCTGAAGCTAGTATATATGAAAGAGATGCTGAAATACCTAACAAAAATCTACATAGTGATTTTGAAGCTAAAAGACAAAATGAAGATATAAAACTTGAGCCAAGATTATCCAAATATGTCAAAAGACATCATCTTGCTACTCAAATCATTGGAGAAAAGATGCAAGACCAATGAAAAGAAATAGATTGAGAAATGAATCATTCTTACTGAGCATGAAGGAGCCCAAATTAGTAAAAGATGCATTAGAAGATGTTGACTAGTACGAAGCCATGGAAGAAGAGATTGAACAAATTGAGAAGAACAAAACATGGAGTCTAGTTCCTAGACAACAAGACAAAAATGTGATTGGTTCCAAGTGGGTATTTAAAAATAAGCTAGATGAAAATGGTGAAGTCACAAGGAACAAAGAAAGTTAGTTTGCAAGGGATATGCACAAGAAGAAGGAATTGACTATGGAGAGACATTTTCCCCTATTGGTAGATTGGAAGGAGTAAGAACTCTACTTGCTTATGCTGCATACAAAAGATTCAATGTATATCAGATGGATGTTAAATATGCATTTCTGAATGGTATACTAGAAGAAGAAGTTAACATAGAAAAACCAGGAGGATTTTTTGATATTAACAATAAGAATATGGTATGTAGACTTCATAAGGCTATGTATGGATTGAAACAAGCACCAAGAGCATGGTATGAGAGACTTCATAAGTATCTTGTGAAGATTGGGTTTCAAAGGACTGATGATAACGACAATCTATGCATAAAAATAGAAAAATAAAAAGGTATTTTATTATCTGAAATATTTGTTGATGATATAATATTTGGAGGTTAAGATGCTTTGTGTAAAGATTTTGCAAATTGGATGAAACATGAATTTGAAAGTTCTATGTTTGGAGAGATCAAATTTTTTGTGGGATTGCAAGTATATCAGCTAAAACATTGTATTTACATCACTGGGTCAAAGTATGTCAGGGAAATATTGAAAACTTTTGGATTAAAGGTTTCTGAACTGGTAAGTACACCTATGGTAACAAGACACAAGTTGTCAAAGAGTGATGATTTCATTGAAGTGAACCAAATAATGTACAGGTCTATGATTGGAAAATTTTATGATGTTGTACATAACAGACCCGATATTGCATTATCTATAGGGATAGTTTCAAGATTCTCTACAAATCCCAAGGAGATTCATTTAATGGATGTGAAGAGAATAATGAGATACCTGAAAGAAACTGAAGAGTTTGGTCTATATTACAAAAAGAATGAAAGGTTTGACTTGAGAGCCTACACTGATGCTGACTAGGCTGGAAACATACATGATAGAAAAAGAACAAGTGGAGGAGCAGATTTCTTAGGTAGGAGACTAGTTACATGGACTAGTAAGAAATAAAGTTGTACTTCACAATCTATTGCTAAAGTTGAATATGTTTCTATTTCTATAAATTACAAAAACATTGTATGGATCAAGCAGCTACTCAGAGTAATGAAGGAAGAGATCACACAACTAGTCATACTTTATTGTGATATTATAAGTGCTATCAATATATCAAAGAATCCAATAATGTACACAAAGACAAAGCACATTGCAATCAAGTATCATTACTTGAGAGATTTAGTTCAAGATAAAGAGGTGAAGATGAAATATATTATCTCAAAGGAGAAAATTGCTAATATCTTCACAAAACCATTACCTAAGGATGCTCATGACTATGTAAGAGGTAAACTATGGGTGATACACCTATCAAAAGCTAACTAAGTAACAGAAGGAGTGGCCTGCATCAAACAAGCTGATTGCCAAATATTACAAATTGATGCAGATTATCTTACATTAGGAGTTGCTTGAAGTAATTAAAGTGCTATAACTTCAAAATAGTCACAAGTAAGGTGAGAGAGGGAGAAATTGAAGGAACTACAAAAGCCTATATCTGCATGTTAAGATGAAAAAATGATACGTCTGCCTATATCTGCATGTTAAGATGAAAATATGATACATCTTTGGCATTTTTGTCAAAGAGGGAGATATTCTACTGATCAAAAGTCAATAAAGATTTTAAAAAAATCAATAAAGATTAAAAACTTCTACATGGAGATATAGGAGATATTCTACTAATCCAAAAGGTAGAGAAAGTATATCAGAGGAAGAAAAAAAGATTGTTATCAAAGAGCTAGAGAATGTGAGGGAGATAATTAACGATGATGCTAATTAGAGGATAACACAAGAGAAATGAAGGAGATATAGAAAAATGTAAGAAAGAGGAAAAAATCTTAATCTACCTAGTAAGAGGGAGATACAAGAAGGAAATTGGAGGGAGTTATAAGAAGAAGTTTTGTAACCTAATCAGAAGATGGAAGTTGTTGATAGAGGGAGAAATTTTGATACAAGTTTTCTTTTTGGTACTGTCTTACTATTTTAACCTAGTCAGTTTAGTTGAACAAGATTTTGATCATTTGATTGACTTAGCTAATCAGTTTGGTTTTCCATTAATGCCAAAGAGGGAGATTGTTTAGATCTGATTGAAAAGATCATTGTTGAAAGAGATTATTGAAAAATGGAGATTGTTGAAGAAGACTATGTGTTTCAATCATTGTTTTGTCACCGATGTCAAACTTGCTATTTGCTAGTAAGACAATTGCTTATAAGATTCAAGTACTATCACTTAGATTGATTGATGAAGAGGATTTGATTAATAAGATGTAACAATAGCATCTAGAGGAAAGGTTGAGTTATGATTATGTAATGAAGTACAAGGATCAGTTAAGACAGTGATGACATGATATATTGATAATCTACTTAAGGTTACAAAGGCTGGTTACACTTATAAATTTTAGAAGAACAAGTTACAAAAAGTTTGTCTATCAAGTTTGACCAAATGGATAGTAGGTGTTGAGAAAAGTTAGTATAAGCTGAGCAAAAAATCAGTTGGAGTTGAGTAAAAGAAAATTCTAGTGTATGTTGAGCAAAACAGTTGATGCTGAGTAAAGTTTAGTCGATGTCGAGCATTAGTAAACTTTAGTTGATGTTGAGTAATATTGTAGTGGATGCCAAGAAACACAGTATGTGATGAGCATTAGAAGGTTGATAATGCTGAGCTTCTACATTATATCGAAGATTCGTTGAATCTGAGCTAACAAGTTTATTTTCTTGAATTTTGTGAACCAAGAGAAAGATAAGGATGATGAGCTAGTGGCACAAAATTTGAGGTAAACCATTTTTAGGAGAATTCAAATGGTTTCTAGAAGAAGTCTCTAGAATATGGATGGAATATGGGGTAGATACATTGTATCCTACCTAACCGTTTGAACCCTAAAATGGATGATGGAAAATTAAGCGACAAAGTATCTTAATTTCTTATTTATAGGAATGTCTATTCATGAAGCAAAGAGAGAAGAGAGTGTCATGTGCAAGAACCTAAGGGAGACAAGGTTTTTCTTCATCAAATGACCTAAGAGAAGAGTCTACAATGGTGTGCTAAGCAAGAAGGCTTAAGGAGATTAATGCTGAGGGTGAACAAGCTATCAAAACTGCAAAGTATAAAGGCCAAGAATAATTGAGGACTAAACAAAGATCTGTAATATGTAAGAAAAGTTGTAAGTTGTATTAGATCAGAAGCTCTACTATTACTAATAATTGTATCAGTCTAGGGTAAATCCTTTGGATTAAGGTTGACCTAATAGTCATTTTTAAATCATTTAACCAGGTGCCATTCCAAGTGAATGGCCTAAAGTCTAACAAGGCTCACTCCTAATAGGGTGATTGAAATCTTTTAACTTGGTCACACCTAATAATGTGTATTATAACCTTTAACAGGGTTGGCCTTTCACAAGGCATCACTTCAGAAGAGTGAAAAAAGTAGCATGTTACTGGTGGTTTTTCCCAAATTGGATTTCTACATAAATCATTGTGTCAAGTGTGTTAATGAATTTGTTATGCTTCATGCTTTACATTTCTGCAAGTTGATTTGACAATAAGGTACAAGTTTTAGTGACTGCATCATTCTATGGATGCATGCATGAGTATGAATGTTTTATGGGTTCACTAAGCTAAGAGACAAGTTTTATTTGTACATCTAGACCTTGAATAACTGATTCACCTCCCCTACCCAATTATTCTATAGAATTCCAATAGATATGAAGTCAAAATAGATGATACATGGGATATCATAGAGGCTTTTCTTAATGATCCTGTTGACCTTAAGGCAACATATTTTGGCACTTATGATGAAGCCAAGACCAAGGTATCTCTAGAGATAGAGATTCCTCAAGTCTTGAAAAGAGGAAAGAAGAGGGTGGAGACCTTTAAGGATAAGTTGAAAGGTGACCCTTTGATGCCAATTGAGGGTAAAGGTGAAGAGGAAAAGGAAGGAGAAGAAGAAGAAAAGGAAGAAGAAGAACAAGAATAGGAAGAAGAAGAAGCACCTCCTGAGAAGAAAGGAAAAGTGATTACAATGGCACCTAAGAAGGCTGCACCCAAGAAGATAGCTACCCCTATATTTACAGTGGCCAAAAAATCCAAGAGGAAGCCAAAGCTTTAGGATGAAAATGAAGAAGAGGAAAACACTCCAATCATCCAACTTAAGAAGCCTCTACTATCCTTTGAGAAAAAAGTGAAGAGATTAAGAGAAGGAGGTGGCATGGTGGGTTTCAAATACATCAAGTATGAAACCAAAGATAGAGAAGAGAAATAATAGATAGAAGATGTTGTAGTAGAGAAAATTGCCAAATGGAACTATGACCCAAATTAGTTAAAAGGCCAAGCCCCTGATGTCCTACTAAAGGAAGTTACATAAAGGTGGACTAATGTTGTGAAAATAGAAAGGGGGGTAAAAGTAAAAACCTGTGTGAACCTTTTTATAAAGGAAAATGCTAACAAAAGTATAACTATTCATCTTCAATGACATAAAAATGGTAGTATTATTTAGAATTTTATAATGAAGTTAGCTAATTAAATGTGTATAAATGGATGAAGTTTAGGATTATACTTTTTAATAGTTATTTGGAATAAGAATTGATATATAAAAAATAGTAATAGTTATTGAAATGCCACTTTTCTAAAATAATTTTATTTCTTTAGTAATTGGGTATAAACTAGTATAAAACATGCATTAAGTAGATTTTTCAATTGGAAAAGTGTGAGACCATATATAAATTAGCTAGAGTGAATTTTTATAGACCATATGTTTGAATAAAATTAATTTTTGGATAGAAATACTCAAATTCAGTCATTCTAATAAGTGAACTTGAAAGGTGACACAACTTTATACTTTTACCCATGGACATTAGAGAGAAAACTTTGAAAAGAATCATGCCTAACCTCTTAAAACTAAAATCAAGAAGGCCATAGAAAAGCATGAGATAATGTAGGCTTCAAGATTCAAAGATTTTCAAATTTTTACAAATAATATTGAGGGTGTTGTGCAGTTCAAAAAAAAGTTGTGGAAAATAATTTTTGAGGAAGAAGGAAAAATAAAGAAGGATAAAGAGCAAGAGGTACAAACCATAGAAGTGTCTGATATAGAAAATATGCTAGAAACTATGATTGGATCTCTACCCTCCACTCTGAACCAAGCCATTTTTGTACCTAGTGTAGAACAATTAGAGAAGAAGGAACAAACTCTTTCATCCATCATAGTAGGAACATAGTTATAGACTCAATCTACCTCTGGGACAAATTTAACTGATCAAAAACCAAAGGATGAAGAAAGATAAAGCAATCACAATCTCTTCTAGTGCCAAAAGAAAAAGTAAGGAAAAGGTAAAGATCTCTGATGATATAGACCTTGAAACTGAGATTATGATTCCAAATTGGGATCAATCGAATCTCACTGCTCATTAGATGGAGATATTTAGTGATTTGTGGAGGAAAAGGGAAAAATGGAGGAAGTTGAGAGAAGAAAGAGACGAAGGAAAAGTTCTTGAAGACATCAAGGACATATTTTTGGATGTATTACAAATTGAGGTAAATAATGAGGCCCTTGTTATTGAGAAATTAGTAGATAATTAAATTAAATTTAATAGGGTTATAGATGGGCATGAGAAACTTTTGCAAAGGGTAGAAAGAAAGTTTCAGAATAAAGTTTTGGAGAATGTAGAAAAGAAAATTGCTATTTATCAAGTGCAACTATCCACTCTCATTGGAACTCTTGAAGGTGTTGTAAAGAATGTTGTTTGATTATTAAAAAAATTGTGTGATATATCAATTTTCACTAAGGAAATAAAAGATGAACTGAAAAAAAATAATGAAGATTTGAAGAGCATTGCTAGTTAGTTAGCACTTGACCTGAGTAACAACTCAAATCATCTTGTGAAGGTTATAGTTTTGACATATTTGTAGGCATGGTTATTAAGGGAGGATGCCAAAATAAGGGCAACCATTTCAGACATCCAAAGTATGATACCTTCTCATAAGGATGTGATGCATAAGAATTTAGCACATACTAAGACAATAGTACATGACACAAGTTTCTCACTTGTAGATCTCATGATGGAGCTATCAACTGAAATCCTGATTGAATTGCACATTTTAAAGGTACTACAAGAAAATTGGGATAAAAGTATGTCTTTAATTTTGAAAGTGCATATGATTTCCTCACACATTTTGGTATTACTTTATATGTTTTTGGCATTTGTAACAAAAAAAAGGGGGAAACGTATGCATATAATAAAAAAGGAGGAAATATATATGAGGAAATGTATAGAGGAATATGTATTCATATAGATCAGATGTTCAATCAAACAAAAACAATTTTGAAAAATCCAAATTTGGACAAGGTGTCATTGAGTTACAGTTTCTAGTTCAAACTGATTTACAACACCATGCACATGGAAAGGAGGAGTTTGACAAATAGTTTTGATCAAGTGAATTTTTGATTACTAACAGAACTACTCATGATAAGTGTTTTTATCACTAATGCCAAAGGGGGAGTTTGTTGACCCTATGGTAAGACATATTGTGAATTAGTGACAAACCACTTAAGCTATCTAAGAAGGTCAGTTAATACTACAACTGGGCTTTCCACTAGGGAGCAGATTTTAGTGTAGCCCAAGAAAATGAAGGTATACTATGCTAACCAACCTTATAGTATAAATTGAGTTGTTTAGTATTATCAGTTGGAAAAAAGTCTCATATGTGAACTGAGATAGATATATCACCCAAGTTCCATAGTGTTACTCAAGCACTAATGCTAACCAAATTTTTGTGTCACACGAGCTCACTATATTGCTTGAGCGACAATAAATAATCAAAAGCACTGTATGGCCTAAGGATCAATATTTGGGCCAATATAAATAAATTGATTATTATGAAGATATGCATTGTGGGAACTGACTTGGTGTAGAGTTCTTATTTGAAGGGTATATAAGGAAGACAATTTCATTTATCTAGACTATGTAACATAGTAAGAATAGAAGATACATGATTATTTGGAGGCAAGAAGTGAATATGGAGTAGGATATGTAATTAAGCTACAAGGTAGTATAAAGAGCAGAGGAAAGACTCATCCATCACACTCAAGTGATCATTTTATTCAAAGGATATATTTCAAAAAATTAAGTTACACAGTAGAGATCAACTTGTTGATTCATCCTAACAAGTGCATTACTCAAATCCTTTAACTAGGTGGACCTAATAGCCTTTTACTAAGTCTCTTAATAGAGAAGATACTTCATTGTATTGTAAAATCCTTTTACAAGGTGGACTTGATAGTCCTTCAAACTCCTAATAGTGTGGATTTCCAGAACCGATCAATTGTAAGCCCTAACAAACTAATTTTACTATTGTAGTAGTGAAGCTTATGGTTGTCATCCCCACCGAAATTTTACCTTCTACTTGGAGGGTTTCAAGGTTACCATATCTTGTTTCAAAAGTGTAATGGCGTTGATTTCTTTATTGCTTTATGTTAATGCATGGAAGTAGATTAGATAATCAAAAGGAATATAGCTAAAGTAATCTAAATGTGAAAGGTTTTATTGGTTCATGATTCACACTCCCCCCTCTCAATCACTTGTCATTACATTTCCAACAATATCTATCTTAATCATTGGTATGGTTTATGAGTTTACTGGTTTAGTAAAAACTTCAAAATGTGTTTGAGAATAACTGACTCACACCACTTTTCAATTATTTATCCAGTTCAACAAGAGTATCAAAAAGTTGTTCTAATAAATATTTTTCATTTCCAAGATTTTGAGGAAGATGATGTATAGGAGGAAGAATTGATTGAGAAGAAGGGAGAGAAGGAGGAACATCTGAACTCATACGTTGTCTATTATTTCTTATTTTATATGTGTGCGAGCTAAATGACACTCACATTGTTGAGCACCTATTACTATAATGATTATTTTATTTTGAGGTAGAGGGGAATCTTGATGAGGATTAACACCTATTTTTCATTTATGATAGGGAGAGCATCAAGGGGGTTTCTCGCTCTCTTCAAGGTAGTATCATGATTACGACAGTACTTAGAAGAGGGGAAAACATAACTCATTAGTACTTCATCAATAAAAAGAATATTTTAAGAAGTGTGAGTTGTACTAATATCCTCTACTAAAATATCATCCTTTTGATGGAAGTTATTAATAGAAATAAGGCATAACAACACAATTGAGATTTTGTGCGAGAGGGGGAAGATGAAGAGAAGGGGTTAATTAGTCGTGTCCAAAAATTAATAAAAATAAATCAACTTCTATAATTTAAAATATTAAATAGTATATCTCATAATTAACCATGTATGCAAATATCCACAACATCACATGGGTACATATTACCAAGATTTTTTAATGTGGAACCCCTATTAGTAGAAAAATAATGGCGAGGATGTGTATCTGTATACGTGAAAATGTAGCCTCAAATCTTTCACCTATACTTCAACATGGTCATTGTATGCGGATTCATCCTGGAATGAACATGGGATAGTTCATCCAAGAGGTCTAACAAGGTGACCTATTGCCTTCTAACTAGAAGGATTTTTCTTGTTTATGCTCTTAGGATCGAGATGCAGGCAACCAGACCATCTAGTATGAAGGGTTTGAATGCAATTAAATCTGTATGATATGCAATTAATCTAGATGATATATGTGATTAATCTAATAGCACATGAAATAAATTAAACTATATGTGTGTATATTAAATCTAAAATGACAATATAGCAATTAAGTAAATATTAAAGCCAGGATGAATGAGAAATTTGACAACACTTCAATGCAAATTCTAAAAATCCAACTTCTATAATGAGGAATTAGGAGTCTCTTAAATAGAATTCCAGGAATCCATCAATAGTTGAGATCAACTCAGATTGACGGTCAAGATTGAAGCCAACATTCAGTCAAAGTGGAAGATTCCCAATGCAGGTGCAGTTAACTGACTTAGATCCTAAGTGCAAGAAACAATTAACTCAGATTCACTTTAGTGTGAGAATAAGTGAATTAAGTCACTTCTAATTCAAGTAGTTAACTGAGAATTTCCATTTTGAAATGAGAAATAGAACTTGGGAAAGATATTCAATTTAATAAAATGAGATATGACCTCATAAATGTCTTTTCTATTTAATTGAATAATTACATTCAATTAATTAAAACAAGCATAGTTATTAAATTAAATATTTTTAATTCCTCAGTATATTAGCCTTAGGAGATAATTTAATTAAATTAAAGTATAAATACTTTAAATTAAATTAAATCTTAATCAATAGGTTTAATGTGACTAATATGAGTCAATATTTTAGGAATTACATAAATAACATGACTAATGCAGATTAGGGTTTTCTGCATTTGACAATAAAGTCAAGTAGCGAATATTAGAGTAAGAATTGCCTAGTGAAATAGGACTTTAGAATTGATTAGAATAGGCTAGAATTGGTAATCATGGAAATGAGCCAATTTTGGGGTATTTTATTTTGCTCCTCTTTGAATGAATGTGCGAGCAACATGTTTGATTCAAAGAAAATTAGAAAGTGTGATGCACAGATCAGGAAATAAGATTGGTTTCATGTTGATGTCATGGAGACCAATTGATAATCTTTTAAGGACCATCTCTAGAACGGAGCTTAATCCTAAGGAATCCAAGTAGAGCACCTAGATACCTGAATTGATAAGCATTTTAAAGGTTTTATTCAGAATGATGTTTAACCTTTAGGGATCTAGATAGAACATCTAGATACCCAAGATTGATAGCATTTTAAAGGTTTTCTTTAGAACAAAGTTTAACCTTTAAGGATCTAGACAGAACATCTAGATACCTGAATTGATAGATAAGCTTTTAAAGATTATCTCTAGCACAGAGCTTAACCTTAAGGGATTCAGATAAAACACCTAGATACCTAAATTGATAAGAGATAACAAAATCCAATTATGAGTCATAGAATCATCCCCAGAACGAGGCTTGATCCTTACAAGTTGGGTTTAGATTGTTCCAATACCTATCCATCAAACTCTTTATAAGATGTGATAGATGGAAAAGATGCCAGAAAGAGGGGAATAAGATGCCCCAAGTGGTGAGGAAATAAGATGGGAATAACATGACCCTGAGAAATAAAGATTCAGATTGATTTGGAATTCTACTTCAATGATGTAATCATCCTGCCTCCTCGGGAGCGAAATCAAAAGATGACAAACTAGAAATATGATGTAAAGTAGTATGTTGAGAGATATAAAAGAAATACAAGATTCATCAAAATGTAGAAGAGATCAGAACGATCAGAAGAAAATTTGGAGTCAATTTAGTGTGATTTCAAGGTCTAGAAGACCAAGTTTGATGAAAAGTTGACCAGAATTGACTATAGTTGACTTGAGTTGACTAATTCTGAAATAAATTTTGAAAACATGATGAATTTTGAGTTGAAAAGATTCCAAGAATCACAAAGTATCAAAAAAATTTGAACTGCTCAAGCATTCGATTGTGTCGGACCCAAAATATTAAAACGCAATTTTGTGATACTTAAGTGTGTCAGATTTCAAATTCGATCCCAAAAATGGATTCTAAGCAGTCAAATTAGCCAAGGGGTGACTTTCATGCAAATCGAAGCACACTGAAAAATTAGGTCAAAACCTATATAAGGACCCAAGGGGTCATTTTCAAATCATTTGTGCTTTTTGTCTTTAGTGAATAGGAGAGCTTTGAGAGGAACATGGCAGTTTTTGTGCAATTTCATCATTTTGAGTGCTCTCGATGACACAATCGGCTAGCCGACTACGAAGCTCTAGTGAGTGGTTGATAATCTTGCTTTGCATTTAATTTTTCACACATTTCGAGGTAGTTTTAACATGTTTTTAGCATGTTTTTAGGTTTGGTTAATCGGTTATTGTGCGAGATTGTACTTCCTCGCATGAAGCCAATCTTTTGTCGTGTGAAGATCCCCCATCTTGGTGTTTCTTTGTGCACGCTGGTGGGAAATCTCATGGGGGAGATACCCACCTCTTGTGCAAGATTATGGGTGAACTTTTCTCGTGATCTTTTCATTTCTTGTGTAAGGACTTGATTTCTCATGCAAAGAAATGAATTCTCGCACATAGAAATGCATTCTCGTGTGAAAATTTGGCATTGCATGCAAATTTAAACTTGCACTTTTGATGTTTTAGCCTTGAATTTGTGTTCATTTTGTTGTCATTTTGACTAGCCGAGTGAGTATTGACCATTTTCATGTTGTTATTTTTCATGTGTGCAGGATGTCTTTGATGATGTCACATTTAGGTCCCACTATCTGCCATATGGAGCTCTGTTGTAGAGCCTCAACAATGTGGACATGGCCCACATAGATAGATTGGGTTTATCTTCTTTATGCCGGATCCTAATAGTGCTAGTGAATCATGACTTGCTAACTACTTTGGTGGAGCATTTCCATTTAGAGATGAACACCTTCCACTTGCCATAGGGAGAGATGACGATCACCCTTGAGGATATTTACCAGATATTGCAGATCCCTTTTCATGGATCGAGAATGGTATACGACACAGTGCCCCAAGTAGGCACTTTCACCTATACTTCAACATGGTCATTGTATGTAGATTCATCTTGGAATGAACATGGGATAGTTCATCAAAGAGGTCTGATAAGGAAACCTGTTGCCTTCTAACTAGAAGGATTTTGCCTATTTATGCTCTCAAGATCGAGATGCAGGCAACCAAACCATCTAATATGAAGGGTTTGAATGCAATTAAATCTGTATGATATGTAATTAATCTAGATGATATATGCGATTAATCTAATATCACATGAAATAAATTAAACTATATGTGTGCATATTAAATCTAAAATGACAATATAGCAATTAAGTAAATATTAAAGCTAGGATGAATGAGAAATTTGACAGCAGTTCAATGGAAATTCTAAAAATTGAAAAATTGTAAAAGAGACTCTATAACACTATAGGGTGTTTCCCCTGAGCTATGACAAGATTAAATCCATGGATACATGAGCGAAAAGCAAGAAAATAAATCAAGAAGCAAAAGCAATTGTACAGGAAGCTAGAATATGCGCTGCAAGATGGAGCGTTAGGAACAAGAGGCGCCTGTTTACCAAGTTTTCAACTTCTTGACATAACTTTTCTTTTTTTGCTACCATGACGCCTATTGCCAAGTTTTTATCAATGGCACTTTTCTTGTTTTTCATTCTTTTTTTTGTATTTTTCTCTTTTTTGATCTTTTTCAATTTTTTTGGTATTACCAAGGTGCCTATTGATAGGATTTCACCAGGGTTATGATTTTTTTCAGAACTTTTTACAATTTTTAGATCCTTTCAAGACATTTAGATATGTACATAGATTGTTTGAGATTAGATCAACTATAGAACCGCTTCAGGTGGAGAGTGTTGATGGGCTCCTTGAGAACCTCTCCGTCAGCTGTTGAAAGTTGGTAAGCACTAGATCCAAACACTACAATAATGATGTAAGGACCAAGCCAGATCAGTTCAAACTTCCCTTTTTGAACTCATTGTTGTTGATTCTTAAGGTTTTCTCTTAGGACAAGATCACCCTGTTGGAAGTCGCGTGGCTTAACTTTCTTGTTGTAACTTCTAGACATTCATTGCTGATAAGCTCAAAGATGATCACACACCACTTGCCAATGTTCATCCAATAGAAATAGCTCTTGAAGCCAAGATATTCTATAATCTTCATTAGTGATGAGGCCTTTCATAGAGATTCTCAAGGTAGTAATCTCAACCTTTATTGGAAGCACAACATCTGCTCCATAAACCAAAGCAAAGGGCATTGTACCCATTGGAGTCCTGATGCTTGTCCTATATGCCCACAAGGCTGGATTAATTTGGAGTTGCTAGTCCCTCCCAGACTTTCCGACTATGTGATGGAGGATCTTGAGGATCACCTTATTGGATTCCTTGGTCTAGCCATCAGCTTGGGGGTAATAGATAGAAGACCAATGTTGTGTGATTTTGAATCTCTTGCATAGTTCCTTGAAGTCTTTATTTTTGAACTATCCTCCAATGTCAGTAATGATGGAGGATGGTACACCATACTTGAAGATGATGTAGTTCATGATGAAAAGAGCTACAGTTTTTCCATCTTCTATTGTGAGAGGTACTACCTCTTCCCACTTTGTGAAGTAGTTTGTAGCTATGATAATGAGCTTATGTCCATTAGAAGAGGTTGGGTGAATCTGACCCACCAAGTTGAAGGCCGATTGTTGAAATGGCCACATCTTGGTAGATGGGATCAGCTCCTTGGCTAAAGCATGAATCAGATTCCCACAGAGTTGGCACTGCTTGCAGGACTTAGCATACTTGATTTCCTCTTGCTCCATTTTAGGCCAACAATAACAAACTCTAATGAGTTTGCAAGCTAGTATCAAGCCATTTGAGTGGGATATGAAAATACCCTCATGAAGTTCAATTAATGTTCGTTTGGACTCTTTAGATTCTAAATACCTAAGGAGTGTTCTGTCAAGACCTCTCCTAAATAAGTCATCAACAATAATGACATACCGTGAAGCATTACAGATAAGGTAATGTCTCTCATTCTGGGTTAGACCATCTGAAATGGTTTAGTTATGGAGATAGGAGTAAATGTGATGGTACCAAGATGAGTCTTGTCCTACAATAGAATAGATCATCTTAGAATTAGGGGTATCATAGGCTAGGTAGTGTAATGCTTCCACCAGGAACTCATGTTAGAGATCATTTTCAAGAAACTGTAACAAGGAGGCCAAAGTAGTCATAGCATCAGCCACTTTATTATCTACTTGAGGAATTTGCTGGAAGGTGATGTGGACAAAATACTTCTTCAAATCATCAACCATGCATTTGTAAGGGATCAGTTTCTCATCCTTTGTTTGATACACATCATTAACCTGGTTGATTATGAGCTGAGAGTCCCCAAAGATATCTAATTGATCCACCCTCCATTTAGCTACAATTTTCATGCCATTAATTAAAGCCTTGTATTCAACAATGTTGTTTTGTACAAGGGAACAAAATCTTGTATACTTTAGGTAATGAGTACCTCTATGGCATTATGAAGAGTAATCTAGCACTAAATCCCTGTTGTGTGAAGAACCCATCGAAGAACATCACCCAAATTTGGTGTGTGAGTGTCATAATTAACTCATCAAGGAAATCAATGTTTAGTGGGAGAAGACTCTACATAGGTGCCTCTGTTAGCTAATTTGCAATTGCCTATCCCTGATAGCTTTTCATTCAACATACTGAATGTTGAACTTGCCGAGTATCATGATGTAGTTAGCCAATCTTCTTGTGAGAGCTACCTTATTGAGCAAGTACTTTAATGGATCTACTTTAGCCACAAGTTACGTAGTGTGAGCAAGCATGTAGTGTCTCAACTTTTGAGAAGCAAAGACAACTGCCAAGCAAGCTTTCTCAATGATGCTGTAATTCCTCTCATAAGAGATTAGTGTGCAACTCAAGTAATAAATAGCTCTCTCCTTGTTATCGTTGTCCTCTTGAGCTAATAATATTCCCAAAGATGTTTTAGTTGCTAAAATGTACAAAATCAAAGGCTTCCCATAGATAGGAGGCATCAAGATTGCTGGATTAGTGAGATATTATTTTATTTGAGTTAGGCTTTTCTCACAATCCTAACTCCAGTTGAATTTCACACCCTTATGTAAAGTCTTTGTAAAAGGTTGTGATCTATTTGCCAACTGTGAGATGAACCTGCAAACAGATTGGAGTCTTTCTTGTAGACCTCACATCTGGCTGATGTTATGGGGTGGAGGCATAACCATAATTTCTTGAACTTTCTCTAGATCTACCTCAATTCCTTTTGCAAACACAATGTATACCATTAACTTTCCTAATGTGACACCAAATGCACATTTCTTAGGATTGAGCCTAAGATTGAATTTTTCCATGCGATCTAGGATGGGTCCCAAATCTTCCAGATGAGTATTGCATTTTGCACTTTCTACCAAGGTATCATCCACATAGTCCTCCATGGTCTTGTGCATCATGTCATGGAAAATTGTAGTTACTACCCTCTGATAGGTTGCACAACATTTTTCAAGCCAAATGGTATTACGTTCTAGCAGAAGGTTCCCCATGCACATGTAAAAGAAATCTTTTCCTGATCTTCTGGTGCAATTTTTATCTGATTATAGCTAGAAAACCCATCCATGAGTGAGTACATCTCATATCTTGCTATCATGTCCACTATCATATCAATGTTGGCAAGTGGAAAATCATCCTTAGGACATGCTAAGTTGAGATCATAGAAGTTAGTACAAACTCTAATAGATTTATTGTGCTTCTAGACTGGGACAATGTTGGATATTCATTCGGCATAATCAATTACACAAATGAATCTAGCTTTTAGAAGCTTCTCCAGTTCAATTTTAATGAGCAATGCAACATGAGGATGCATTTTCTAAAGTTTTTAATTGGTTTAATGCTTGGTGCAATGGAAAAATGATGCATAATGAGATCAGGATCTAGTCTCGGCATGCCAAAATATGTCCAAGCAAAATTTATCTTCCTCTCTTAGAAGAAGGTAATGAATTCTTCCCTTTCTTTAGGAGATAGTGATTGTGCCAGATGTATCATATGAGGATGTTCTTCTATGCCTAGGTTGATCGGCTATGTCAGCTCGATCAACACTAATGACCTCTCTTGAAAGTGACTTGGAAGTGCATCAAATATCTCATCCATGGGTGCCTCATAGAGGTTTTCACCCTTGGATATGTCTTTTTTTTTTTTTACTTTTTTGGGTTTCAACACTCCCACAATGTGGTGTTCACCATCAGGCCTTTTGCATTTTTTCTTTTTAATTGTATGACTGAGATATTTGATGTCAACTTCAGTCATGTTGATGCTTTTCTCACTAGTGGAAGACATTATAGGTTTGACAATGTTTAGGTAGTAGGCAGGAGCATAGTCATTCTAGAACATGGGGACTTCATAAATGCATTAGGGTTCCAGTCTATAAGCTCGAGATGTGTGAGTGAAAGAGTAGTGATGGGTTTGATTGCATTCATAGTATAGTCATTAAATGCTTGGACCAACAATTTGAGACCTATGATGACTTCATCCACAAGTGTGTTTGAATGCCTTTGATTACTAACGTCAGTAATTGATGACTCAAGGACACTAGTTGGATTAGACTTGTCTGATCTAACCCTAGACATTTTGCCCACTTTGAGTTGGTTTTCATAAACATGAAATTGGTAAATGTCTTTATCAATAGTTTCTTTTGAAAGAGAGTCAAACTCATATTCCTTAGAATTAATGTTGCATGGCATCAAGTTGTAGAATTCCCCTATATTGATAGGGACATACTCGCCTTCATCATCTAGGTTCTTACACAAGTACTCAATATACAATGACTAACTAGACTCTCCCTTTTTTGAATGAGTATTGTGTGGATCAGTATTGTCCGTAGAAAAATAACTAGTATCATCCACAGTGCTGACATGTGGCACAAAGTCATCCAAATTAGCAAAGAATTTAGCAAGATCAGAAGGAATAGGATAAGGATAAGGATTGTCATCATCTAATTGGTCATCTTGAGTATCTGACTTAGCTTGTGACTCATTTCTAGATGAACCCTTAGGCTCTAGTATGTATTTGTTAGCCCCCAAATGGAAGGGAACCTTCTTAAAGCCTAGACCAGAAGTATCTTTGTTTCTTCAAGGTATTGCCTTGATAGGATCAACTAGACTATTGTTATTACACCCAATAGGACTAGTTCCCTTATAGCCAAAGAACTTCATAAGTCTAAGACTAGGACCATACTTCTTAGGAGTGATCTCACGAGCTTGTTCTGTTAAGTCTATTGGAGTTTCTTCTTTGTAAAGCCATGCAACAATGGCTCTATTTTCACTTTCATCCTCTAAGGGGACTGTAGCCTTGAGAAAAGTGTCATTATACTTGGTTTGAGGTGTCAACACAAGTGCCTTCTTTGCTTCAGATGGTCTCCTATAATGATGGGGAGACTCAGAAAGAGATGTTAATGACAACACTGGTTTGATATGGTACTCCCCCATGCTAGTTTCTTTCAGCTTGAGTGACTGTTCAATTTGCTTTAACTTGTTGTCATGATAATCAATAGATTCCCTATTAGTGAGGACAAAATTCTCAGTAGCTTTGAGCATATTGCAGGTATAGCTAGTAGTGGTAGGAATAGTGACTTCGGAGCCATGAAATGGGAATTTGATGCATTGGTGATATGTAGATGGAACAACATGCATCTCATGTATCCATGGCTATCCTAGCATAATGTTATAAGCCAAGGGAATGTGGAGGACCTAACATGTGACATTCCTTTCTATAGGACTGACATGAAGGGGTAAGACTACAAGGCCTAGAGACTTTTGTTCGACTTCGTCATATGCTTTCATAGCGATCTTGCAATGAGGATCAATAGAATCCTCAAAATAATTCAATTGTCTAAGAAAAGAGGTAGAGACAATGTTCAACCCAATTCCATTATCGATGAGAACCCGATGAACACGTGTCTGATGTATCATGACCTCGATGTGTAGGGGTTGATTGTGTGGGTGACTTAATGAGTTATCATCCTCCAAAGAGAAGGACATAAAGTAGGGTGAGGTCAGGTGACCTACCATAGATTGAAATCACTCAAGATCAAGATCTTGAGGAATGTTTACCTCAGTGAGGGCTTTGTCCAGAATTTGTCTATGAGCAGGCAAGATTTTTAGCAGCTCAAAGATGGAGATTTGAGCATTAGTTCATTTAAATTGATCAAGAACACTATAGCTAGTTGCTACTGAATTTTTCATGAGTTTTGCACCTTTGCGAGATGGACTGGCAAGGGTTTTATCTTTATATTGTTCAAGATCGAGAGTAGAAGGCACAGGGCCTTTGAGTGCCAACTTGGCACGAGAGCATGTAACAACATTAACACAGTGTTGTGAAGGTGTGTTGTCCCTTGTGTTGGAAGTAGGGCCCCTCAAGACAAATGGTGTCTTGGGTTTATCATTATATTGCTTGCCATTGATGGTAATGATGTCACAATATTCAAAATTCATAGGTTCAACCATGTTGATTATCTCATTATCACTGTTAGAATATGTATAGTTGACCTTGTTGTTAGGTTTTGGTTTTAAACTCTCTCCTCTTTCATAAGCCAAGAAGGGCACTTTCAATGCCTTGTGATCCAAGTTCTTGTTATGTGCATCAACCACAATACCACCATCATCAATCATGTCCTAGACTTTGTGGCACAAGTTTATGCAATTGCTAGTTTTGTGCCCCTTATTTTGGTGGTTCTCATAGAACATGGTTTCATTCCACCATGGTGGGTGTGGTTGTGGATCATAAGGGCAAGAGTTGTCCAATGGTGAAATGAGCTTGTTTTGTAACAACGTTTTGTAAACCATGTCCAAAGGTTCACCCAGAGGTGTATACTCTCATTTAGGGCATGTAGCCCATCAGTTTCTTGGTTTGTTCCCAGATGTCTTGTTGTCAAGAGAAGGTTTCTCAACATTTTTGGCCACATTGAGACCATTTGTGAGATTAAAGGCTACCTTAGCAGGTTTAGGAGTGACATTGTCAACAACCCCATCGTGTACAATTTCTCGATTCTTGTTGACGTACTTGGTTTTGTCCTTGCTAGAGGTAGAGCCTTGTTTTGTGTCCTTTTGAAGAGTAAGTTGACCCTTCTTGAGCATGAATTCCTCTATGTGGATGGCCTATGTGATCATGTCTTCAAAGGTATGTGGACCGTGAAGTTGGACTCTATACCCAAAATTAGGTAGGAGATTATCAGTGAAGATGTACCGCATTTCCATTTCTAGAATCTTACGTGAATACTTAGTGTAAAGTTGTCTCCACCTTAGGAGGAATGTGAGGAAGGGTTCCCCAACCTTCTACTTAAGGTTACATAAATCTCGAATATTGACAGGATGTTGAATGTTATGAGAATATTGTTGGACAAACAAGTTAACTATTTCATCAAACGCTTTGATACTAGGAGGCAAGTGTGAGAACCACTCCAAAGCCCGACCACCTAAACTTTTGGGGAATAAACACATGAGATCTGTTTGGTTATGCATAAATTCCATAGACAAGGCCCTAAATTCTTGCAAGTGATCTTGGGGATCGGTGGTTCCAAAGTATTTTTCATACTTAGGTAGTTGTACTCCTTTTGGGAAAGGAGGCATGTCTATGCTCTTGTCAAATGGAAATGGACAAAGAGCATCTAAGGTGTATGTTTTTGCAGGTTTTTCTTTCTCATGCATCATCTGAGCTAGTTGGTTTTGCATGATTTTTAGTTGTTTTTGGATTTTGGATGTGTTAGTTTCCTCTTCAAGCGTGATGATGGTTTCCACATTTTGGTTTCCACATTGAAATGAGAGGGTAGCTTAGCTCCCTCTTGTGCAAGTTTCAAAAAGTATTTCTCTTTCTCTTTGTAGAGTAGGATTTCTATGAATTTTTGGAAGTTCTTGTCTTTACAACATTTTGTTATGTGTTCGGGAAGTATTTCCACCTCTTCCTATTCCTCATCAATGTCATGGTCTTTTTTTCTATCATTCCTAGGTTGATCTTGATGTCTATTGTGACTACCATGTTCAGGTTCGTGATCAACCATTGTAGGAACATGTTCAATTTTAGTATGTTATGACTGGAAAGGTCCTCTAGAAAAGATCTCAATTGTGGTATTGAAAGGTGTATGACCTCTGTTGGTTTTAGGAACCTCTTGAAACAAGGGATTCTTGGTTTGTTTCAGATTTATAGAGAATCATCTCTGAACTCGAGGTGATTTGATAGGTGAGGGAGATCGTGGAGATTCCTCACTAAACAAACTAGACACAGATCACGTGTAAGCTAAAAGGTGACCTCTGTCATGATTACAACCCCTAGGTCTACCTTGTCTAAGCCTAAGGGGATAAAACACATTTCCACTTCTTGTCACCACAATCATAGACAAGGACAAGAAGTAAAAATTTGGACAAGGACCACACTAGAACTTAGTCACAATAGGACAAGATAAGAGTGTTGTGTACTAAGGCACAAATAGTCTAATTTGAAGGCTAGAACAACGAAAGATTATGACTATCATAATGCGAAGTATGACAACCACTAAAGAATGAGAATCAAGACAACTAAAAGATGAGACTAGTCAAAGTATGAGTCATGAGTCTTCAACTAAGAAAAATGCCACTATTTTGAACTATTTTCAGATAAAGAAGTAGTAAACTAACTTGGTACAGAGCATAGATAGCTCTAACATGCCAACTTGATGATTCAGACTCAAGATCTTGTGCGAAGATCCTCTAAGAAGCATGCAAGAAAGTACACAAGGCCATGTGAAGACTTAGGACATCATAAATATTTTGCATTAGGATGTGCTCCAAGCCACGCAAAGAAGTAAAAAGTTTGACAATAAAATAAGGACACTGAGGATTGAGTGTGCTCACTTGGGTCATTCTCGGAGGTTGGATCACTCTAGCAGGCCCTCTAAAGGATTGACTCGGACTAGTGATCTGGATCTAAGGGTCCAATTTTGTGATTTTGCCTCAAGGGGAAAGAGCATAATCCTCTACCTTATCACCTTGCCCAAACAAACAAAACATATTAATTATCAACTTAGCTTAATCAATCCAGACTTGTCCTTTCTCAAGATTTTGATTCCCTAAAAGGAAATCATCATCCTTTCATAGAAAATGACTCGTACTAGAGAACCACTAAGCTGCTTGCCACCCTCAGAATGCCATCTTTCAGAGGCATCTAGGTCTTTGATTTACCCTTGGTCATGACCTCCAAGTGGTAAAGAGCATACTCCCCTATTCCCTTGTCTTGCACCCTAAGAAGTTCACAAGCCCTATTTAGACTATGTTTAGAAAGTAGGAAAGAAGACACATTGTTTAGTGGGTTTTAATGTTATTCTTCGACAAACTTATCTTCGACAAGAATCCTACAAGCACATAGTCAGTTCATGTTTGGAGAGTTTGTATAAGGAATCTTTGTCAAATGTCTTGCAGACAATTATTAAGCTATAGAAAACCAAAAAAATAGAATAATAATGCTTTAAAGACAAACACGTCAATAAAAATGAATGAACCACATGTTGGAGAATGACAAATTAACTATACTATTTTAAAACTTTGTGCGAAATCTTGTGTAGGCTCATGCG
Organism: Cupressus sempervirens; assembly: GCA_028749045.1. Lineage (NCBI taxonomy): Eukaryota > Viridiplantae > Streptophyta > Pinopsida > Cupressales > Cupressaceae > Cupressus > Cupressus sempervirens. The sequence goes on along the minus strand of CM053783.1, from coordinate 347,094,014 downwards.
AGATCTTTCACCAACCTACATGAGAAAATGAGGTGCCATGCAAAGACTTGCACAATAGGGCACTTTTTCACATGAGAAAGTGGAGAGCAACGTGTGAGACCCTCAAACCTTCATGGAAAAATGAAATTTCTTTCACTAAAATCTAGAAATCTGTATGGACCAGTACAAAAAAGTAATGAAAATGATACAAAAATTAAATGAATGAGGCCACAAAAACTATTTTTCTTGGCCCCATGGTGGGCACCAGAAATGTATATTTGAAAATGTAGCCTCAAGTCTTTCACCTATACTTCAACATGGTCATTGTATGCAGATTCATCCTAGAATGAACACGGGATAGTTCATCCAAGGCGACCTATTACCTTCTAACTAGAAGGATTTTTCTTGTTTATGCTCTCAAGATCGAGATGTAGGCAACCAAAGCATCTAGTATGAAGGGTTTGAACGCAATTAAATCTGTATGATATGCAATTAATCTAGATGATATATACGATTAATCCAATAGCACACAAAATAAATTAAACTATATGTGTGCATATTAAATCTAAAATGACAATAGAGCAATTAAGTAAATATTAAAGCTAGGATGAATGAGCAATTTGATAACACTTCAATGCAAATTCTAAAAATCCAACCTCTATAATGAGGGACTAAGAGCCCCTTAAATAGAATCCAGGAATGGATCAATGGGCATGATCAATCTTGATGAACAGTTAAGATTAGATAGAAGATTCAGTTAAGATAGAAACTTCCTTGTGCAAGTGAAGTTAACTATTTCAAATTTGAATGTGATAAGTAGTTAATTGAACTTTTCATGCATGTGAGAGAAAGTTAATTGGATTGATTCCAATTCAAGAAGTAGTTCACTTAGAGTTTCCATTTTAGAACTGAAGAGAAAATTTTGAAGATATTATTTAATTTAATAAAGTGAGACATGACCTCATAAATGCCTTTTCTATTTAATTGAATAATCTAACTCAATTAATTAAAGTGGGCACAATTATTAAATTAAACATTTTAATTCTTTAGTACATTAGCCTTAGGATATAATATAATTTAATTAAAGTACAAACGCTTCAAATTAAATTAAATCTTAATTAATAGGTTTAATGTGGCTAATTCAAGCCAATACTTAGGAATTAAATAAGTAGTTTGATTAATGTAGATTTAGGGTTTTCTACATTTGACACTTAGGTCAAGTAGTAAAAATCAAAAAAAGAATTTCCTAGTGACATAGGACTTAGGATTGATGAAAATAGACCAGAATTGGTGATCATGGCAATAAGCCAATTTTGGGGTATTAGAAGGCCTATGATAGACTATTTGAGAATGACATTTTGAAAGAAGAATATAATATTATTGAAAGAAAGGGTTTGACTTGTGCCCTAGATTTCCCCATGGTATTCAAAATGGAATGGATAAGGATAGTGTTGAGCATAATTCATGATGGATCCTTATGGTTAGAAGGAGGACCGATCAAGATCTCAAAAAGAATAGTTTATAGGGTAACTGGTTATCCAACCCTAGATTGACCGAAGACTCTATAAAGTAACTCTAAGGAGGTTATAGAGAAGAACATTAGAGCTAAATGGAACAAAAGAGGAATGACTATAGACGCCATCATGGACCCACTACTTGACTTTTCTATTATGGTAATTTCTCATATATGTAGATACCTAAAAACCTTTAGAAAATAAAGTATTTTTATTTTCTGAAAAAGTCCTGATGACATCATCATTTATTAATTAATTAATTAATTTTTATGCCATTAAATCCCTTTATCTTAATTAAAAATATTTAATTAAGGAATCCCTCCCAAAAATGTTTAAATCTTATTTAAACATTATTTCCTTATTTATTAATTATTTAATTAATAAATTGACCAAAAAATCCCAAAATAAATAAAAAATTTATTTTTTGCCCAAAACTTGGCCAATTTCCTTAAGACCACTAACCTCTTCCAAAATCTTCTAATCCCTCTTTAATTTTGATTAAAGGCTAATCCCATCATTTCCTACCCCTAATCCCAACTCAAAATATTTAATCAAGATTAAATATTAATCCTCATGTTTATTAAAAAAGTTTTAATAAATATCTCCTCAATCCAAACCCTTGAAATAAATAAAACTTTATTTATTTCCTAAAAATCTAATTTATCCTCATCCTAAGAAGTTCTAGACTCTTCTAGAAAGTCTTCATCCTCATCCTAGGAAATTCTAGACTATTCTAGAAAGTCTTTATCCTCATCCAAAGTCTAGACTCTTCTAGAAGATGTCTTTAAACCTAATCCTAATCCCCTCCTAATCCTACCAGTCTAACAAGTTAAATAGTTTAACCTACATTACAATTGATGTGGGCTATACAATTGTAAAGAAGGATAATACTTATGATCTTGCGAGGCTTCAATTGCAATAGTTGATTGAAAATCTTGGAGCAGTCAGAAAAACCAAGAGTGCATAGTGTAAGTTTGGATCAATACTTGTTTGCATATTTTTTTATGTTTAGAACACATTCCCATCTTTTGGTACAATTGGTTAGAAGATAAACAAATCAATGAATACATTGAGCAAGTGGGAAAGAACTTTGAAACTGTCCCTAAGCCATCCTAATCCATCCTCTAATCATTTTCACAAGCCTAAACAAGCTTAAAACCTTCCTAATCAAGTGCAAGTCGAAATTGCTCTCATCACCCTCAAAATATCTCAACCATAAAACTTTATGAAGCCCACTAGGCCATAAATGACTCTTCCAAGACCTTTTATTGCTCTTACAAGTCATTATGAGGGTCTTTATGAAGATTTTATCCCTTGAGCCTCCTTTGTTGACTCATCCTTCCCCTTTCCTCCATCCTCTCACCATGTGACATGTGTCACTCCTTGATTGGCTATAAGGAAGCACAATCCATGTGCTCTCCTCTCATGCAATCTAAGCCCTCCATGAGCTTTTTCCCATCCTTGCATCTTAGCCCTCAATCCCTCAAGCCTCTTGCCTATAAATTGGATCCTTCCCCTTTGCAAAATAACACAATCCATGAAGTAAAGTTATAATGCTATTTTGAGAGACAAATCCATACTAAATCCATCTATCCACACCAAAAATCCACAATCATCCATTGAAGCCTTTGGAAGCATATAGAGCATACATCCTATCCATTTAGATAAAGCCACTCAACAAGAGAGCTTCTCATTCAGAGAGCCCATTAATAGCTCATATTCTCAATTGAGAGCTCATCTTAGTCTATCTTGAAGTTTATGAATTTTGTTTATTTTGTGGAAGCTTTATTTAAATTTGGTTTCTATTAGCATACTAACATTGCTCATATACATTTTGGCACGCCCGGTGGGACCCCGCATGGGTCATCTTCATTAGCTTTTTTAGTCAAGTTTTGTATGTCATTTGCTGATTTTGGCTAATTTTTCTTTTTTTTGTGATTGGTAGGATTGTATAAATTGGTTTTGTAGGTCCACATGAGCATGAAGAAGACAAAGGAACTCATAGTCTATCTCATAGTATTTGCAGATTTTTCAAGCTTATAGGTGGACAAAGCACTTGGAATTCTTCTTCCTCTTCTTGTCTATATTCTTCTTATTCCATCTACTTCTTCTTCTTCTTCTTGTGGGAGATCTTGGCCATTTTTTTTTTAAGGAAGCAAAATCATACACACTTCTTTTTAGTGCTTAAAATGAACCCCCAAATCATACTTAAATCCATTAAAAAATTAAAAATTTGCAAAAAAGAAAAAATCTTTTAACAAGTGAAACTAAACCAATCTAATCATTTGCATCCTTGCAACATCAAGGTTTTAGATGCATTCATGCAAAGTTAGGAACACTTCATTTTTGGGAATTTAAAAATAACTTCAAGTTTCCATTTCAAAAGGTTCAAAATCAACACTAAGTGCACACTAAAATCTAAATCAAACTCAAAGCATCAATCAAGGATAAAATGAACCTCATTTGAAAATATGTTAAAGTTCTTTTAAAAATCTCATGAAAACTAAGAGTCCTAAATGGTTGCCAAAATTGTCCTAAAAAGCTTTGTTATTTGTTCCAAACAAATGACTTGTTGCAAAATCTTGAATGTTTCTTAGGTTTTTTATGCATTAAAACAATCTAGGAATATCATTTTTGGGCTTAAAACATGCAAACTAGAACACAAAATCTTGAATGAAAAGAAAATTCCAAAGAGTCATTTTCACTTTTGAGTCCAAAAACAATCTTGAATGATCTAAGGTTAAAACAAAGCACTTCAAAGTTCTTAAAACAACACACAAAATCTCAATCTTGAATGCTCAAAGGAAAAAACTTGAATGTTTAATCACTTGTCTTTGAATGCATGTTGCTAAAATCACTCTTGAGTGCCATGGATTAAAATCAAAGTTTGTTTTTTTATGAATGCATGATTAAAACAACAAATCCAATCTTGAATGCCATAGATCAAATAATCATCTTTTGGGGCATAAAAAGAATCCACATTTTTGAAATCTTCTAAGTTATAAAAACTAATAAAGACGCTTTGAGTAAGTTTGTAGTTGGACTCACCCTCTTTAATCACCCATCAATTTAACCATTGGTTGCAATCTCAGCGCCATCTATGGGGATGGGTCTACCTAAGAGGGTGTTAAGTGCTCCACAAAGACCAAACTCCACTCACTTGGGTCTTTAGTAATTTTTCTAAGTTAGAAAATTCCTTGAATGCGCATTAATCTCGCTCACACTTCATTTGGGCATAAAAATTGGACAAATCTTGACGTGGAGGGCCTCCGGGCGTGCGCTTGGCAATTGAGTTTCACACATCTTTGTTTTGGGCTTAAAACAAACTCACACTCAATCTTGAATGCCTAACAATCAATGAACATTGCATGGTTTGGACGCATTTTCAATGACACTCGCATTTGTTATGTTGACGATCTCTCGACTTTCATTATGCTAATGATGCTATCAAATTGGAATGAACATTGTATGCCATAATCACAAGTGTCTTCAATTATAGCTTACAAAATCTAAATAATCAATTGGAATGAACACGTGTCTTTTAAAGCCCAAGATCATGTATGTGGTCTTGTTTTACAATTTTTAGGAGGCCTTCTTGGGGATTTCATCACCCCTTGGGACGACCTCAACTCCAGCATTCCGACGGAGTATAAAAATTGGGAGGTGAATCCAAAGACACCTCTCTTGGAATCAAAATTTTGTCACTCAGGCTAAGCCTCAAGGAACTTTATACCCTTGAGAAGTGAAAGAGGAGAAGTGGGTTACTGCTCCTCTCGGTTGTGTGACATCTTTTTGGTTTCATCTATGGATTTGGGCCTCACGTACCTTGCGTATATCGAGGACTCCCTAGCTATAACAAATTTCATCCTTGTAGAAAGCTTCCTAGGATGTTGGTGTGATTGACGTGCTTGCTCCAAAATTTTGTCTGCTTATTTGTTCATAGCTTTTGAATGAATTTTTGCCAACTTTGGTCAAAATCCCAAAAAAGCAAAAATCTCCCAACTCAAGGCATACTTAACGTAGTCACTGCCTCATCAGAAAATCATCCAAGCTCCCCCGCTACAACCAAATCTATCTAGTTCCTTGCTTTAGAACAATCCCAAATCCAAAGTCTCTCCAAATCATCCCCCCCTAGCCAGCTAGAAACCCAATCCAAAATCACACCCAAGCCTTTAGAGAGTTGTTGTCATTCTACTAGAATTTGTTATCCAATCAATCCGACTAATCCACTAGCCTCACCACGGTTATCCTTTTGACAGAGCTTTGTCTAGGGTAATCTAGCTTTGTCACCTGTTATCCCTCATCACCTTGAGCTAAAGGTTGGGATCCACAAGTGGTCAATCTCATGTCATGCCCATAGGATCATTAGTCTATCCTCAAGTTGACATAGCCACCACCAAATCTAGCGCATAGGAAAGCAAAACTCTCAGCTTTTGACAACATGCCCTTGAAGTCTTTCATCCACAGGAAAGCAAAAAATCTCCAGCCAATCCTCCTTAGGTCTGTCATGCAGCTTTGACTCTCCCTAGGAAATCTTTCATCAGCCAATCCAAAATTTGTGCTTAATCCAAATCCAACCATGAGCTTCCGTGTTCATCCATATGCAAGACTCCATCCCCATCAAACTCATCATCAAAGCATGAAGTACCAATCCTATCATGATGTGTTTGGTCGCATTTTCCTTGCTCCCGCCACCTCCTATTCCAATGATGATGAAAATCTTGTTGACTATGACGGGTATATTGAAAGCCTTAGAAATATTCCCCCAAGCATCCCCCAAAATCCAAGAGTTATTCCAAACTATCTAGTCATGCCATCTGATATTCCAGCTTCCCCTCCATCACCCCATCAACCAAGCTTCCAATCTTCCACCCCTATCACACTAGCTATTCCTGTCAATCCACCTCCACCTTCGACACACGAGTCTCCAAGGAATCTCCTAGAAGAAATACAAGAAAAGTTGCCTCCAACAGTCGATAAGCCATGTCATCTAATCCAACCATGTGAAGTAGTCAGTGATGAAGCTTCCCCATCTATAATATCACCTCCATCTCCTATAGCTATCATCCCCATAGCATCCATCAAATTGCTTAAAATCCTTCCACTTCCCGCAAGCATCAAAATCCCACCACCTGTCAAATCCCTCCAAATCCTATCCACATCGCCTCCAAGCATTTCCCAAATCTCTCATAATGACCCTTATGCATCCATCTTCTACTCACCCATCTCCACTACTGAATCTCCCATCTATCCATCCGCTGCCTTTGAAGAATCCATCCCTTCACCTCCTATCGCACCATCCACTCCAAACCAATCCTATCAAGATCCTTCCCAAAAGCATGTTGACATCCCCCAAAGCATAAATGAAGATATCATCGTACCATGTCTTCCATCCATAGTGCAGTCACCATCTCCAAAACCTCAAGCCATATCTCCTCCACTACAAGATATCTTGTCATCCCACCAGCTACATCAAGATCCTATCCTTCCATCTCCCCCGCTCCATGCTTCCATCTTACCACCTATCCAAGCTATTTCACCATCTATAATCTACCCTCTTGGTTCACTTACATTCATCCACGGTGGCCCTCTCTCAACAGAAGAATTAAGAACAGTATCTCCCCATTTCAATACACCTAATAAATCACTTCTACAATTTTTTGCAAGCAAAAAGTTTCCTCAGCTTGTTCAAATGCTCAATCGATGGCTTTATCAAGGTCAAGGTTTAGGACCACAAGAGCAAGGAATTAGAGAGCCTATTATTGCACAAAAAAATCTAGGATTTCATGGTCTTGGATATGTATCCAAAGGCTTACCATCTAAAGGTGTTGGTACACCACACCACCAAACCAAGCCTATCTCCAAGCCCACCATGCCAGCCTCCCATCACTCCTTCAAGAAATCTTATGTCATCCCCCCTCCACCATCTTTGCAAACCAAAAAAACCTACCATATCCCCCCTTCATCCGCTAAATCCATTTTGGGTCCCTATGTCCCAAAATTTACCATCCTCCATCCTCCTATTAGCCATCATAAAAATCCTATTCCATCCATTTCTATGCAAGATCAACAAAGGCACATATCAGGGCACATCATCCATCATCATCCCCCTACATGCTCTTTCATATCCTCTCCATCTCACAAAGCTTCTCCTAACCATCTTCCCAAAGCTTACCATAGCAATGTGAATGCCAACTTCAAAATGCATAAAGCTAAAAATCCACATCCTAGGCAATCATATGTCTATTCTAAAAGACATACTCCAAAAAGGAAAAATCCAATCAAAGAATGCAAAATAATGCAAACGCCTATGAAAAGAAAAACCAAAACCATGTGGATCCCAAAGAAAAAAGTTGAAACCCAATGCATAATGGCATCCACCATTGGTAATCCCCCATCCAGTGACTCATGTCCCCCATCTCCTAACTCCATCTTGGGTGCCGATATCCCCAAACATGCTTCCACAAATCCTCCATCACGCCCGCATCTACCATCTATCCCCCATATGCTCTTTTCACACCCGTTCCAACATGTGCCAATGTTGCTCTTGCAAGCATCCCCATCTCATGCTCCTTTCCAACCTTTTCATCCCTCCATCTCCTACCATCAATCCCATCTAATCCAATCTATTGCATAAATCACACATCCGGTGTACCAACAACTAGCAACAAAATTGAACATTCCAACAGCCAGTGAAAAATCCCAAAAAAGCCAAAATAGCTGAAGAAAGCCAAAATCATTCCAGCTAAGTCCAAAAGTCAAAAAGTCAAAAAAGAAAAAAAAAAGCGTCCACTGGTGAAAACTTGGCAATTCAATCGCCTTGGAAAAGTACCATGATGAAAACTTGGCAAACAAGCATCATGCGTAATCTAGCCATCCCCAACTTAGCCTATCATCCTCATGCTTTTGGTCACTTCTTGCCATCCAGCTCCATCTTCCAATTTATCCACCTATCTTTCATCCTCCAACTTTTATCTATCACTATCCACCTATCTTTCATCCTCCAGCTTTTATCTATCACTATCCACTTATCTTCTGCAACCTCACCCCATCATCCTAGTTATCATCCATCTCCCTAGTGCCTTCAGGTTTTCCATCCTAGCTTCAATCCTATCACATCCATCGTAAGACCTCCTTCTGCATGTCATCTTCTAACTGGGGGCACTGTATTCCTTGGAGATCTTGTCTTGTCCATCCTCCCTTGTCATTGGTACCTCTCTCTAGGCTATCCTCATGCAATTCCAATGTCATCCTCTCATTAGCCATTCACTCTAGAACTATCTATCAGCTCAGCTACCACCAACCTTAGCATTGTCCCCATCCTTGTTTGTACATCTATCATCATCATTGGATGCATCCTTCCAAATCCATATCTTATGCTATCACCTCATCCTTAGTTTCTGCATCTTACACAAAATCGAGCTATCCCACTATCCTCTCATCTTGAGATTTTATCCATCTGTATCATACATATCATTGGTCTGTTAGCTTGTACCATATCTTGATTAGCCCGCTTGTAAATATCTTGGTCTGTCAACTTGACCATCCTCTTTAGCTTAGTACCATTGTATCTATCCAATGTTTGTGTCAGTTTGTCCTTGATTAGCATCTTGCACCCATCACACATCTTGGTTAGCTATTCCAATGCATCCTTTAGCTAGATTTCCTGTCACCAAAGTGTTATCTTTCTTAGATCAGCTTGCCAGACACATCACTCATCCAAATCCCCCAGCTTAGGTGCTCTCCGATAGGTCCTTGCAGGATATAGCTTTACTCATGTCTGATCTTGGTCCGTTAATACCTCATCCTACCCATCTCGTTGGCAAACGGTTCTCTTTTGGCTTTTTGCTTTCTTTTGATTTGGACTCTTCCCTGTTGGGTCTTGAAATATCTTTTCCAAGAAATCTCCTTGTTCCCTCCTCAAGGTTGCCACGATCTTCCATATCATGGTATACTGTGAATGGGGCAATCAGAGCGTAAGGTCTTGATCATGTCTTTTGCTTGTTTTCTTTTTTGCTTGTGGGTTACCCAGTGTCATTTCCACACTACTTCCTCTGGGATTCATGTGTGATACTGGGGCAATCCTTGCGTGTTTGTTTTGAGTCAGTCCGTCAGTCCTCTGGATAGTTGGTGAAAAGGCCTTGATGTTCTTGGTAACCTTGGCAATTAACCAACAGTCCTATAGAAAATCTAGTGCTCAACTACGTGGTGGTACTTCTCTTTGAAGTATCCCCCCTGCTCAAAAAAGCTTCAATGGTTTTCCTTCATCTCCATTATCCCCCATCCATATCTAGCATCCGTCTCTCCTACCCTAGCTGATGCATCAGTATCTCTTTGAATCACTCATCACTCTTAGCTTTAGGGATCCACAATCCTAGTCTTAGGGATCCACCAATCCAAATCAATCCACCAAGCCTCATCTTTTGAGATCCACAATCCTAATCCTAGGGATCTCCGAAACCCATCTTCCGCCAATCTGACTCTTTGAAATCCTATTACATTAGCTTTATAATCCCCTCATCCATCTCCCTATCCTGGATTCCTTTTTATAGCACTTTGCTCCTTCATCCTCCACCTTCCCTAAAGTCTTGAGCTTGCTTCCTCTTGTGCATCTGATTCTCCTTTATCATTCTCCCATAGTGAGAGTTTGAGCTAATTCAGCCCCTTCTCTTTGCCAATCTGAGTCTTCTTGCTCATCTCGGATTCTTGTACTTTTCAAGAAGTCATCGAGCCTCGCTTTCTCTCCCCACCGCCTTCTTGAGGGGGCATCTCATAGTCCATTCTCTCCTCTTCTGCTCTAGCCTTGGGCATCTTATTTTCTTATCTTTGATGCCATGCCACTTGCGGCATCACATCAAAGAGGGGCAAAATGTAGATACCTAAAAACCTTTAGAAAATAAAGTATTTTTATTTTCTGAAAAAGTCCTGATGACATCATCATTTATTAATTAATTTTTATGCCATTAAATCCCTTTATCTTAATTAAAAATATTTAATTAAGGAATCCCTCCCAAAAATGTTTAAATCTTATTTAAACATTATTTCCTTATTTATTAATTATTTAATTAATAAATTGACCAAAAAATCCCAAAATAAATAAAAAATTTATTTTTTGCCCAAAACTTGGCCAATTTCCTTAAGACCACTAACCTCTTCCAAAATCTTCTAATCCTTCTTTAATTTTGATTAAAGGCTAATCCCATCACTTCCTACCCCTAATCCCAACACAAAATATTTAATAAAGATTAAATATTAATCCTCATGTTTATTAAAAAAGTTTTAATAAATATCTCCTCAACCCAAACCCTTGAAATAAATAAAACTTTATTTATTTCCTAAAAATCTAATTTATCCTCATCCTTAGAAGTTCTAGACTCTTCTAGAAAGTCTTAATCCTCATCCTAGGAAATTATAGACTATTCTAGAAAGTCTTTATCCTCATCCAAAGTCTAGACTCTTCTAGAAGATGTCTTTAAACCTAATCCTAATCCCCTCCTAATCCTACCAGTCCAACAAGTTAAATAGTTTAACCTACATTACAATTGATGTGGGCTATATAATTGTAAAGAAGGATCATACTTATGATCTTGCGAGGCTTCAATTGCAATAGTTGATTGAAAATCTTGGAGTAGTCAGAAAAACCTAGAGTGCATAGTGTAAGTTTGGATCAATACTTGTTTGCATATTTTTTTATGTTTAGAACACATTCCCATCTTTTGGTACAGTTGGTTAGAAGACAAACAAATCAATGAATACATTGAGCAAGTGGGAAAGAACTTTGAAACTGTCATGACCAACTATTTTGAAGACTTCAAGAAGTCTATGAAACAGAGGATGAGGATACCAGATTTTTTGGTTGAACAATATTATAATGACATATACTTTCTTGTAGATATTAACTATACATACATACAAGCTACTACACCTAGAGTGAGATGGTTAAGACCCTTAGGCTATGAAATCAGTGTTGATGAAGCATCCACAATAATAACAACACTTCTAGCTAAAGAAGTTGATAAAAGTGCTAAAGTATTTGGAAACTATGATGTAATGAAATCAAAAGTTGAGATGGAACTAAAGGTTGCTTCCACATTAAAGAAAAAGGATAAGCTAGTGAAGAAGCTTAAGGCAAAATTTGGTGAAGGTGCAAAAGAAGAAGAAGAATAAGAAGATGATGAAGAGGAAGACCAAGGATAGGGTCATGAAACTCTTGCTTTAAACCAAAGATTGGGAGAAGATAAGAATGAAGAAGAGGTAGAAGGTGCCAAGGAAGAAGAAGTCAAGGAAGCACCAGTACAAGTAGAGCCAACGAAGAGAAAGGCCAAGGCACAACCTCTGGCAAAGACAAGGGCAAAAAAAGTTGTCAATCCAAGCCCAAAAAAACCAACAACACCAACCACCAGGGTAAGCACATGAGCCACCACATAAAAGGCCATGGAGAAAGCCAAAGAGAAGACCAAGGCTATAGAACAAAAGGGGCTAGTACAAAAGAAATAAATAAGGAAGTACATTGACAGGGAGATACAGATTATAAGAAGACATAATCAAAAGATACAAGTAAATTTACAATGGTAAGTCATACACCAAAATTTGATTTTGAGAACATCTGTGAAAATGTTAGATGCAATACATATCTGTCTGGACTGAAAAATATTGATTTTGAAAAACTAAGTAGAGAAGAAAAGAATTTAGTTGAAGAATCTATATATGCAATGATTTCTAAATTCAAGAACACCCCACTTGGATTAGATAATACTATGCGAAAGATTTTATATGACAACATTGAATAGAAATGATATTATTGTTTGAACCTGGAGAAACAAATCAAAGATTCTGTACTAGCCCAGGTTATGCTAGAATTTACAAAAAGGGTAGACAACCAAGGCCAACAATAAATATGGTGGAAGATTTGCACCAAAATATAGGGTATTCAATATTCTATAGAATAACATTGAAGATGTTGTCAAGAAATGCACCCCAATGTGGAAATTAATTTATGGATTGACAACGGTCAAAGAAGGAGAAGAAGATCCCTTTGAGGGTAGAAATAATGGAGATGAAGATGATGACAAGGATGAAGATAAATAAAAGGATACTACTATGGAGGAGACACTAAAGAAAATAGATAATATGGATATAGCTGTTCAGTAGTAGGAAGAATAGAGTGTGCAAGACACACAAATTTTGAGCATGAGCCCTCCACATGACACCAATGTAGCTATAGAAACCATAACTATTAAGGATGTTCCTAATAGTTCATCTCAGAACATCAATCCTTTGATTGCAGAAGATCTAAAGAAGATACTTGACCAATCTACACTACAAGCTAGATTGTGTGAAAATCTAGTATTGGTCAGTGTAGATGAACTTCAGAAGGCAGTAGCTAACATCACAAGGGACAAGGTGAAAAAAAAAGAACCATATTTTTCCATCCCTTTAGCTACCAATGATCAACCTTTAATTCATAGTAGACACATCTACTAAGGTTGACACAACTGTCAAAGATTACATAGTTGAACAGAGATAGATTGCAACAGAAGCAAAAGGGGCAACTTAAATCATTGTGATTGATAATAGTAGATCTAAAGAGAGCAAGGAGGATACACCAAAGGAAAAGGAGCAAGAATCCATTCAAGCATTGGTAATATTAACAACACAGGCACTCCTACAAAGATCCTTCAGAAGCTGAGCACTGAAGTTGTACCCCTATAGATCTCAACACTAGGCTGAAGTTCTTCTAATTTTGCTAAGTTAATTCAATATGAAGATGCCAGTTTAGATGAAGAAATAGTGATACCTAAGTATAATTATGAAACCATAAAATTAGAATAGATTGGCATTATGCAACAAGCCTTAGAGAGAAAAATAAATCAGGAAATACTCAGGAAGGAGTACAGACAAAGGCAGGCATTGCAAGAAATTAAATATATCTTCTTAGATGCTTTTAGCTTGCCAACACTAGAAGAGACAAAGCCACTATTGGAATAGTTGATAGATATTGTGGAAAAGGTAAATAGTGAAGATCTGGATGCAAATGCTAAATTGTTAGAATGGTCTAAAAGAAAATTTCAAGGAAAAGTCAACGAGAAGATATCTAGTCAGATAACACTTACACAAGTTGCACTGGAAAATAAGGTTGAGGAAGTGAAGAAGGTACTTGAGAATATATTTTCATTGTACACTAAACTATGTGATCCCACACTTTTTACTCATGATACAAGACATAGAATTGTGAGTCTAGAGAGGAATCTCAATGTATCAAGTAGGCAACTACCTTAGAACCTAGCTCAGAGTGAGAAGCATTTTCACACATTGCTTCAATCACAAAGTCAACTAGTTGTGTTAACAATAGAAGAGGCTAATATAAGAGCCAAGTTGACCAATATCCAAGCCTCCTTTACCCCCCATATGGAAATCCTCCATAAAGAAAGACCCCCAATCTTTCTAGATTAGATAGACTAGTTCACCTAGTAGCCAAGCTGACAGTCCAACTCAAGTCATTGGCTATTGCATGTGACATCTGGGATGTAGTTCTAAATAATAATGGAAGTCCACAAAACATTTTTTGACAAATACAAAGTCAATATATAACCCATTTGACATAAGTGTCAAAAAGGGGGAGAGAAAGAAATAGAGGGGGAGAGAAAGGAAAGAAAATAAAGGGGGAGATAAAAGAAAAATCAAAAGAGGGGAGTAAGATTGTAGATAAAGAAATAAGTAGATAAAGCAAGGAGAGAATAATGAAAGAGTATAAGTACATTGATGTCAAAGAGTATCAGCAAGAGACAAAGCTACTCAGAATGGAGATTAAATTTTGGATATAGAATAGACACATTAACTCAGGGGGAGTTATAAATTTTGAGGTACAAAGGTTATTACAAAATTTTAATTTTTTTGAAGTTTTGTATATAAGTCGAGTCTTAGATATGTTATACTCAAAGATTAGATTGATTATGAATAGTTAAGTTTTTTTGACACTCATGTCAAAAGGGATAGATTGTTGATCTTATATTGGTTTTGACAATTGAGTGTTAACACACTTAAGTCATATACGTATTTCATACCCAATTAGTAATACATGTCAAGCACAACATGTGAATATAGACTAGGCCAAGTTGCAATGAGTGCTGAGTCACTCAAATACTGAGTAGTTAGACCATGCCAAGTGATTGAAGTGCCAAGTAAGATAGTTGATGCTAAGTAGTTCAAGTGTTGAGCCAAAAGTAGAACAATAGTATGTCTCGAGCATCAATAACTTCAAGAGTCGAGTAACAAAGATTGACATATTTGTTTGTAATGGCACAAACAACTATGTAAATCATTTTTATGTCAACTAATGGAGAGATCTCAATCTTTTGGAGATAAGGATGAATCTATTTATATTCCCTACACAATTACATGTAGCCAATCAGAAAATAGGAAGAGTTAAGTAGAAAATGTTGATCTCAGAATGGTTTTGACAATTGAGTGTCAACACACTTAAGCTATTTGCTAAGTTCAAGTTGAGCTAGCAACATATGTCAGGTATAATATATATAGGTGCCAAGTTTTAATATGTGTGAAGCCAGAAATATAGTAAGTGCTGAGTCACTCAAGTGTCGAGCGAGTATATGTGCTGAGTGAAAAATAGATGCTGAGAAAAGTTTAGGTGCTAAGCAAGATAGACTTTTAGTTAGTGCTAGGCATTATTAATCAGAAAGTATCGAGCAACATAGAATCAACATTAGAGTTTGTGCCTTCACAAACTAAGATGCAAACCATTTTGCATGCTAGGTAATGGATAGATTTTGAAAGCTTAGAGATAAGATAGAATCTATTTGATTCCCTATTTAATCAACATGCAGCCAATCAAAAAAATGGAATGGTAAAGAGGAAAAAAGGATGAATCTCAGCCATAGATTCATACCTAACCCTAAGTCACGAGTTTTTTTTAAGAAGGTCGAAGCCCCATAATTGATGCAGAGCAAGCACAAAGGAAGCAAGTATCAATCCAAACTTCTACACAACCTCCAAACTTCACAAAGGATTTTTCAAAGGCTTTGGTTCACTTCCCCGTAGTGGATACTCTTATTAAACAATCTCTCAAATAGGTTTCTTGGCCCAACTCCACAAGCAAGACATAAAACCCAACTACACCCAACTTAGTGCAAACAAGGCTTCCTTCCACAAAATGGAAAAATGGGGATTTTGGTGTTCTTGGTCTATTTACCACCAACAAAGGCTTGAAACAACTCAAACTCAACCCAAACTATGTAAACCATCCAATGGATCCACTCCCAACAACCCACAATTCATGATGTTGAATTTGACCTAGTAGCCTATTAGGTCTCCTAAATTAGTTTTCCACCAATAACTTCAAAAATCACCAAAGGACCTCATAAACCAATTATACATTTAAATACCCTTTTTCAGCTACTAACAAACTCCAAATTTTCAAGGTCTCACTCCACTCCAGCATGCCTCAACCAATACCAAGCATAGAGTCTTAATTAACTACTTTAGGCATGGTTTTCAAGGCAAATGATAAAGGATGGGTTCATGAAATAAAACCTCCCCCACTAGGCTGTTCTCCTAACTCAAATAAGGGTATCTTGTTCTTATGGCAAATCCTTAATCTCCTTTCTTCTCATTATCCAATCAAATTGCATCAAAATAAGGTTAAATACATAGGGATATTTGACTTAGGGCTTGCTCTTAGAATTCACTACTGCAGCCTCCTATCCCAAAGCTTGAAAAATATGATAGAGCATACCCCTAACTTTCTCCATGCCAAATTGGAAAGAATTCCAACAATGGAGATTCTAGTTAGGGCCATTCCTTTGAACAAGCCCTGGTTTTAAGGGTTTCTCATAATAGTGGCCAAAAAAATTGAATAACTTGAACACTGTGATTGATACAAACTTGAAACCAAAACCAAAATCTTACAAATAAATAGGGCCAATTGATCAATGCAAAGTTTTCACCCTTCAATCATTAGATGCTGTAATGTATGAAAGAAATAAGGAAAACTATAATGGAAGAGCAGATTTTTATTGATCAAAGAGAAAGTTACGATGCTTTTCTTCATACATACTCCTCCTTCAGATGTTTAGAGCCTTTATATTTCATTTGGAATAGTTTAAACCACCTTATAGCAGGTGTAGCCATTGGGAGTGGTTTTCTTGAAAAGTTGTCAACAAATTGTAAAAGTTGCTAAGCAACTTTTTGCAATTTTTGCAATTTTTGCTTTCTGACCACATTTTCTTGCAAATTGAATTCTAACAACTCCTATATGTTCTCCTAAAGCTCTAAACACCTAGACTACCCTAGAAAAAATGAAATAAATCAAAATCCACTTCATTGGACCAAATGATGCCCAAGCTTATAATTGCACCATGGGGTCTTGTATCCATTAAAAAAGTGGATGATCTTAGGGGGATCATTTGATCAATCCCTAGACCTTATTAAATTAAGAAAATAAAACATTTTGATTAGGTGCTTTGCACCATTAAGCAACTTTTTGCAATTTTTTCTTGGTGAGCACATTTTCTTGCAAATTAAATTCTAACAACTCCTATAGGTTCTCCTAATGCTCTAAACACCTAGACTACCCTAGAAAATATTAAATAAATCAAAATCCACTTCATTGGACCAAATGATGCCCAAGCTTATAATTGCACCATGGGGTCTTGTATCCATTACAAAAGTGGATGGTCTTAGGGAGATCATTTGATCAATCCCTATACCTTATTACATTAAGAAAATAAAACATTTTGATTAGGTGCTCTGCACCAATAACTTAGAGAGGAGAGTATGATGCATGTAAGAGAAGAACAATAGGATTAATTGTGTGAATTGATTCAAGGTGACTTAGTAGAGCAGGAGAATTGCAATATCAGTTAGCAGAACAAAGGATCAACATTACAATAGCCTCATATTAGATCAACGAGGATCAGATTGGAAAAAACAAGGATCTAAAATCAACAATATTAGATCGTAAGTGATCAGATCAAGCATTCTAATATACTCTCTAACAATTGTATTAGCAGAATGAAATCCTATGGACTTAGGTTGGTTTAATAGGCATTGTATAAATCCTTTAATAGGGTGGCATTCCAAGTGAATGTTTTGTAAATCCTTTATACAAGTACACTTCTAACAAGGTTCTAATTCATCCCCCCCCAGAAGTATACTTCCTACTTGTAAATTCCAAGAATTGGTATCAGAGCTAAGTTCTCATCAGGAGAAGCCTTACAACTACGAGAAAAAGATAAGGAGATGGGGGTCTACAAGCTTGAGAAGATTATAAAGAACCAGGAGATTGAAATACATCTCATTCTACATTCTTTGGAAGAAGCTAGGGAGGAATTGAGGAAATCCCTAAAAAAGAAGAAAAGACATTGGGTGAAAGAACAAACCCGTGTCACTGTTTGTGATATTTTGAGGGGTTATGGCTGAAATAGTTTTGACTATTACAGTTGAACACATTTTGACCATACAGATGTGGCAAGTTTCCCCGTTAATGTGGCATGGAGGGTTACGTCCAAAACACTTTCGACTGAAAGGGTTTCAGCTGTAACCCACATGTATCAAATGACTCAAAATATCATTAAAAATAGCCAAAAAGTGATTGAAGCCAATTTTATAAGCATGAGTGTTCCGACCAAAAACCTTTCAACTAAAAGGGTTACAATCGAAAGGGTTTTAGCTGTAACTATCTATGTGGCATCCTAAGTGGCAGCCACACAAGCAAAAATAATAACTTTTGTAAACATCTCACTTTGAAGGCCAATTTGACCTACTAAAATGAAGTTTTTTTAAAAACTAAAAATATACTTTTGTAGGTATTGGAGTCAAGATTATGATTATATAATTTTATTATTATTTTGATTATTGATAATATGTTATAATTTGAAAATATTACAAGTAGGTATTTTAAGATTCAGGAAGATGACTATTTAAAAATAGGAAAAAAATAGTAAATCATGTTAAAAAATTATTATTTTTCTAAGTTGCACTAGAGGAGAGAGTCTTCTTCAAGAATATGTAATTTGTTTTAAAAAATATGTAGATTTAATGGAAAATGTTTTACAAGAGAAAAAAACTCTTAATCTCTGATAACTTTGACTTTGACCAATTATAACTTGAAAAATATTAGCCAAATTTCAATTTAGGTGCTCTGCACCAATAATTCAGAGAGGAGAGTATGATGCATGTGAGAGAAGAAAAATAGGAGTAAAGGGGTGAATTGACTTAAGGTGACTTAGTAGGGTAGGAGAATTGCAATATTAGTTAGCTGAACAAAGGATCAACATTACAATAGCTTCATATTAGATTAGCAAGGATCAGATTGGAAAGAACAAGGATCTAAAATTAGCAATATTAGATTGTAAATGATTAGATCAAGCATTCTAATATACTCTCTAAAAATTGTTTTAGCCGAATGAAATCCTATGGACTTAGGTTGGTTTAACATCCATTGTATAAATCCTTTAGCAGGGTGGCATTCCAAGTGAATGTTTTGTAAATCCTTTAGATAGGTACACTTCTAACAAGGTGTAAAAGCCTTTACCAGGGCAGGCCTTTCAGAGGGTAGACCATGGTTCATTGTCAAACATTATAACCTTGACTAGTTACATTATTGCTATAGTAGTAAGTTGTGGGTGTCATCCCCACCCCAGTTTTACTTTCTAATTTTGGAGGGTTTCTGGGCGATCAAATCTGGTGTCAAATATTTTCATGCATGCTTTTACTTTATATGTTATTAAATATGTTTCATGCATGTAATGATTTAAGTTAAAAAATTTATTGGTTAAATTTTGGTAGTTCTAATTCATCCCCCCCCAAGAAGTATACTTCCTACTTGTAAATTCCAACAATTGGTATCAGAGCTAAGTTCTCATAAGGGGAAGCCTTATAGCTTAGAGAAAAAGATAAGGAGATAGAGGTCTACAAGCTTGGAAAGATTATAAAGAACCAAGAGATTGAAATACATCTCATTCTACATTCTCTGGAAGAAGCTAGGGAGGAATTAAGGAAATCCCTAAAAAGAAGAAAAGACATTGGGTGAAAGCACAAACTTTTGTCACCGTTTGTGATATTTTGAGGGGTTATGAACAAAACAGTTTCGACTATAATGATTACGACTAAACACATTCCAACTGTATAGACATAGTAGGTTTCCCCATCGATGTGGCATGGAGGGTTATGGACAAAACAATTCTGACCAAAATGGTTTTGGCCATAACGCACATGTATTAAATGACTCAAAATATGATTAAAAATAGCCAAAAAGTGATTGATGCCAATTTTATAAGCATGAGTTTTTCAACAACAACCCTTTCAACTGAAAGGGTTACAACCAAAAGGGTTTTGACCGTAACTATCTATGTGACATCTTAAGTGGCAGCCACACAAGAAAAAATAAGAACTTTTGTAAACATCTCACTTTGAAGGCCAATTTGACCTACTAAAATGAAGTTTTAAAAAAAACTAAAAATATACTTTTGTAGGTATCGGAGTCAAGATTATGATCATATGATTTTATTATTATTTTGATTACGGATAATATGTTATAATTTAAGAGTATTACAAGTAGGTATTTTAAGATTTAGGAAGATGAAAAAAATAGTAAATCATGTTCAAAAATTATTATTTTTCTAAGCTGCACTAGAGGAGAGAGTCTTCTTCAAGAATATGTAATTTGTTTTAAAAAATATGTAGATTTGATAGAAACTGTTTGACGGAAGAAAAAAATCTCAATTTCTGATAACTTTGACTTTGACCAATTATAACTTGAAAAATATTAGCCGAATTTCAATTTTTCTTTTTTGGTGCGCTAGGTATACATGTCAACTCTAACATATTCCATAATCAGACCAAAATATGATCATTTTCATATATTTGTTTGATGGGAAAAAAACTCTATATTTCCAGCATTTAAAAAAAAAAAAAAAAGACTTTAAAAGCTCAAAATAAATAAAATTTTCACTCAATTTAAAAAAAAAATATTATAGAAATAAACCTCATCCAATTTTACACATTTTATTAGTTTACATCATCTTCAAATTCTAAACACAAATGCCACTTTTATGTAGTTAAAGTTGAAGAGTTTAAATTCTAATATCACTTTCCTTTATAAAAGATGACACAGGTTTGTGCTTTTAACCCATTGCCATAGCTAAGAATGATACACAATACAAGGAGATTGACACCACTAAAGTATTTTCTAATGGAGACTCAAATGAGTTTGATGTAGCAATTGCAGACCTAATGGAGAAGAATAGAGCTCAAGAGAAGAGATCAAAAATCTCAAGATTGAGTAGGAATCACAAGCCATGATGCTATGTGAAGCAACTGAACAGACGAAAAGAGCCATTGAGGACAAGGTCATGATAGAAGATGACAAGAGAAACCTGGCCAACAGATTGGAAGAAAAGTCAATTAAGCTTGCAAGAATATCCAATATGCAATTGGATACTGTAAGTCAGATGATGAATGCCAATCATGAGTTGAATGCCAAAGACATTGTGATCACCACACTAAAGCTGCAGGATGAACAACTACAAAAAGATTTGAGGAGAGAAAGAGAAATTGTAGAGAGCTTCAAGAAGCCCAATGCAGCCATTAAGTACTTTGAGCAACCACTAAAATCTCCTAGATCCAACAATGACACATCAGGACTAAGCTATACCAGCACTGAAGAAGGAGAATCATCCAAGACTATTGCAGAAAGAAGTGAGAAAGATAAGAATTCCAAACCCACTTGTCATTTTTGTGGTAAGAAAGGACATATTTCTAATGTGTAAAAGAGCAAGAATGCCAATTAGCATGACAAACCTAAAAACATGGGTCACTATCATAATTGCAATAAGCAAGGTCATCATGCACATGACTGCAGGACTAGAACCATTAGGACACCCAGATTTGAAGGTCATTGCTACAACTATCAGAAGTATGGACATAGAGCCTTTTAATGTAGATCCAAGCCTATGTGGTCACCAAAAATAAACCAACAAAGACAAAAGGTCATGGACACCACCACAATTGGGACTGCAACACTAGGTAGAGCTGCCACTACTATCAAGAGTATGGCCACATCCCTGAAAACTACATAAGAACACATTTCAATGGTAACTATAGTAGATGGTTAAGTCAAACCACTTGTTCCATCTACCTAAAGATAGGTCACATTAGCACGTATTTCCCAACAAGGTCAAAGGCACCCAATTCTGAGTTCAACAAAGGAAAAGGAAAAGTAGATGTTGAACACATAAGAGGAGAGATTAATAAGTCATGGAAGAGAAGAGATGGAAGTAGTACATCTAATGGAGTGGATCACTTCACCTAAAAGGTCAAGTGGTCACACCTCATTAAACTAAGTAGAAGGAGGAATGTGGAATTGATATTTAGATGCTTTATCATACATCAATTCCAAAACAAGTTAGTACTAAAAAGAATAAATTAGCATGAATAAACATGCAATTTTAAAACTTGAAGTTTTCATCTTTCCCTTGAGTATGACAAGTCTTCTTCAACTATTGAGTAAAATCCTAGTGTGTGTCGAGTTGTCATCCAAGACTAGTTGGGGCTAAGTGAGTAGTTGCTGCCAAGCAAAATTAATGTTAGTTGCTGTTGAGTGAAGTGGAATTCACATTTATGTTGAGTAAAGTAGAAATTGAATAAGGAGTTGAGTGTCCAACTGTATATGCACTAACCATTAAATGATGTGTATTGAAGGGTATAAGATCAATTTTTTGATCATTTTTCATCATTCGAACATAGAGAAAAGATTGAGCAGAGTAGAAAAGTGATTTCCAAGAAAAGACAAAGTATTTGTGAAGATTCTAGCAAAGATTCAACATCACCTTGATGTTCTAAGGTATTTCTCAAAATGCTGAGCTATGCTATTTTAAAGTTTGTTAAAACCTTGGGTTACAAAATGGCTTCTAGCTTGAGGAGCCATAAAGACAAGAAACCTTTTGGGGTTCAGTTAGTTAGTAAGGAGGTTAAACAACCAGACTTTAGGCCTATACTAGAGGTTGCATAGAAGAATGACCTAGCAGGGGCATTATCTGTCATTCCACCAAAGGTTGTTATGGTTCAAGATGTTAGGAAGTGTTACAATTGCAAGGTTGGAGGGACTGGTGATATGGAGATTCGCTAAGTATATGATAAACTATGCAAGAATGGAGTGTTAAAAGAAGAATTCAGCATTGTCAAGAGAAAGGGACTAACACATGCCCTAGATTTCCCCACGGTCTTCAAAATAGAGAGGATTAGAATAGTTTTGAGTAGGATTCATGATAGATGCTTATGGTTGGAAGGTGGTCCTACTAAATTGACAAAGGGAATCATACATAGGGTCATGGGTTATCCAACCCTCGATCAGCTGAAGACCCTAAGAAGTGACTCCAAGGAAGTAACTGAGAAGAACACAAGGGCACTATGGAATAAGAGAGGAATGACCATAGAAACCATCAAAGATCCACTCATAGAGTTTGTAGTGAGGGTCATATCACATAAATTCTACCAGTCAAGCCAACTAAACCGTATGCCATGCATTGCAGTAGATGTAAGATATAAAATTGTTAAGAAAGATCATACATATGATCTAGCAGAACTGCAACTACAATAGATTATGGATAATTTGGGAGCAATAATAAGATCTAAAAGTGCTAAGTGTAAGTTTGGCTTGATTTTGATATGTATATTCTTCTATGTTTAGAATGAATTTCCCTCATTTGGTAAGATAGGATGGAAGACCAATAGGTCTATAGCTATATAGATTAATGAGTATATAGAGCAGATGGAAGTCAATTCTAAAACCATCATGACAAGCTATTTTGAGGACTTTAAGAAGTCTATAAAGAAAAGGATAAAAATCCCTATTCCCTAGTAGAGAAATAAATCAGTGATATTTTCTTTCTAGTTGATTTTGATTATACTTATATCCAAGTAGCAGTACCAAGAGTTAGATGGCTAAGGCCATTAGGATATGAGGTAAACATTGATGAGGCATCAACAATAATCACAAAATTGCTTGCAGAGGAAATTGATAAAAATGCAAAATCTTTTGGAACTTATGATGTTGTTAGATCAAAAATTGACATGGCACTAAAAATAACATCCACAATGAAAATGAAGGATAAGTTGGTCAAGAAATTCAAGGCCAAATTTGGAGAAGGAACTGTAGAAGAAGAGGATGATGAAGAAGAATATAAAGATGAAGAAGACCAAGGTAAAGAGCTACTTACCTTAACATAAGGCATGAGTGAGGATGAAGAGAAAGAAGGTGTTGAGGAAGAATAAGCCAAGGAAGCACCAACCAAAGTAGAGCCGAGGAAGAGGAGGGTAAGTACACAACTTGTAGCACAGACAAAGAAGAAGAAGGCTTCTTAGCCAAGCCTTACAAAGCATATTGCACTAGCTAAAAGAGCAAGCACAAGGGCCACAACTCAAAAGGCCAAGGAGCAGGCCAAAGAGAAGAAGAAGGGTACTGAGCAACAAGGACTAGTAAATAATATATTAAGAAGAAAATATGTTGTTCAACCTAACTTTGATGAAGAAAGGATCGAGTAGGAAGATACAAGCCAATTTAGAGTGGTAAGTCATGCATCTAAATATGATTTTGGAAACATTTGTGGAAATGTTAAGGATAATATAGACTTAATTGGCTTGAAGAACATTGATTTCAGTAAGTTAAGTAGGGAAGAACAAAACATGGTTGAGGAATCAGTCTATACCATGATGGCTAAGTTCAAGAAAACCCTAGTTGAACTTGATAATTCAATGCCAAAATATTTATATTCTATTATTGAAAATAAATGGCATTATTGCTTTAACATGGAGAAAGAAATAAGAGAATCTACCTTAGCTTGAGTAATGCCAAAGCTAACTAAAGGAAAAATAGCTAAGACTAATAAGAAGCATGGGAGAAAATTTGCACCCAAATACAAAGCTTTCAACATTCTCCAAAACAAAATTGAAGATGTTGTTAATAAATCTACTAAGATGTGGAAGTTGATATATGGTTTGACATCTGTTAAACCAAGAGAAATGGATCCCTTTGAGGGAAAGAATGATGAGGTAGAGGAGGAGAATGACAAAGAAGAAGAAAATGAGAGAGAAAAAGGGGATAACATAGTGGAGGAGACAAAATAGGGAAAAGATAAATTAGGAATAGTTGAAGAGCAGCAAATTGAATAGAGTGTGCTAGACACACAGCTACCACATTTGAGCCCTCCACATGACACCTACAGATACAATAACTATAAAGGATTTTCCTGACAAATCTAGTTAGAACATAAACCCATTGACTATAGAGGATCTTAAGAAGATCCTTGAACATTTTACATTACAAGCACAATTATGCAATGACCCTATATTGGTCAGTGTAGATGAGTTGTAGAAAGTTGTAGCTAATTTAACAAGGGATAAGGTGAATCCACAAGAACCACTTTCTGTCATCCCTATAGCTACAAGTGGACAATCTACAAAGAAAACATTAGTTGATACATAGACCAAGGTTGATACCACAGTTAAAGTGATGATGATTGAGCACAAGACTCAGCCTGTAGAGGAGAAAGAGCCTACAAAGGAACACATAGGACAGATGGATACTTCTGCACCCACTACACAAACACAAGGTGCACCACCCCAAATAATTATTATTGACAAGGACAAATCAAAGGAGGAAAAGGAAAGTCCAAAGGAATAGGAGCAAGAAACAATTCAAACTTTGGTAAATTTGCCAACTACTGGGACTCCCACAAGAATGCTTCAAAAGCCGAGCACTGATGTTATGCCATTACAAATCTCAGCACCATTCTCAAGCTCCACAAGAGTTGCAAGGGTACTTCACTATGGAGACCCTACATTAGATGAGGAGATAGTCATTCCAAAATATGACTATGAAAACATTACAGTTCAACGGATAAATATCATGCAAGAGGCATTAGAGAGGAAACAGAAGCAGGAGATACTCAAAAATGAGTAAAAACAAAAGCAAGCATTACATGAGATCAAGGACATCTTCTTAGATTTCTTCAGCTTGTAGCCACCTGATGAGGCAAAGAACATATTAGAACAACTATTAGATATTATTGAATAGGTGACAAATGAGGACCAGGATGCAAATGTTAAACTTATGGAATGGTCAGAAAAGGAATTCCAAGAAAAGGTCAATGAGAAGATATCTAGTGAGATAGCACTATCTCAAGTAGAGCTAGAAATTAAGATAGAAAAGGTGAAAAAGGTACTTGAGAATATATTCTCGCTATACACAAAGTTGTGTGACCCAACGATCTTCAAAAAAGAAACCAGCTAGAGGTTACTGAGCCTAGAGAGAAATATGAAAGTATCAAGCATGCAATTACCAAAAGACCCAGCTCAGAGTGAAAAGCACTTCAATACTATGCTTCATACATAGAAGGAAATAGTTGTACTCACAGAAGAAGAGGCTAATACTAGAGCCAAATTAGTACAAATACAAGCTACCCTTACCCCTTACATGGAGATACTATAGAAGGAACAAGCCTATGTTGAGACAGTGTTGAAGAAACATCCTAATCTTTCAACATTAGATGACTTAGTTCACCTTGTAATAGAGACAGCAATCCAAATCAAATCCCTAGAAGTTTCCATACAAAATTGGGATGCTACTCTAAATATTGTCATGGAAATGAAATTTTTTTTTCTAGCTAAATATAGTGTATAGACCCTTTGACACAAGTGCCAAAAAGGGGGAGAAATTACAAAAAGGGGGAGACAAAGGAGATAAATCAAAAAGCTAGAAGGAGACTTAATCTACAAGGGGAAACATGTGAAAGGGGGAAACAAAATAAATAGAGAAGAGTAAAGAAAGGGGAGTAAACAAAAAAAGAATAGAAAAAAAGCACATTAGATAAATAGTATTAGAAAAAGAGTATTAGAATGAATCAGCATGAGGGGGAGTAAATAAAAAAAGAACAAAAATAGAGCAAATTAGATAAAGAGTATTAGAAAAAGAGTATTAGAATGAATCAACATGAGGCAAATCTACTAAGAGAGATTTTGGATACTAAAAAAGGCACATCAACTCAGGGGGGGTTACCAAATTTTGAGGTATATAGTTCTTCACAAAATTTTCAACAAATTTTGAAGTTTTGTATGTATGCCGAACTGTGATTGTATTATACTTAAGGAAGATAGACTCATCATGTATAGTTAAGTGTTTTTGACACTCATTTCAAAGGGGGAGATTTTTGATCTTAGAATGGTTTTGACAATTGAGTGTCAACACACTTAAGCTATTTGCTAAGTTCATACCAAGCTAGCAACATATGCTGAGTATAATATATATAGGTGCCAAGTTGCAATATGTCCTAAGCCAGAAATATATTAAGTGCTGAGTCACTCAACTTTTGAGTGAATATATGCATTAAGTAAAAAATCTTTGCCAAGCAAAGTTCAGGTGCCGAGCAAGACAAAATTTTAGTTAGTGTCAAGCATCACTAATTAGCAAGTGTCGAGCAACATAGAATCAACATAAAAGTTTGTACCTTCACAAACTAAGATGTAAACCATTTTGCAAGCAAGCTAATGAATATATCTCAAATCTTAGGGATAAGATAGAATCTATTTGATTCCCTATGTAATCAACATACAACCAATCAAAAAAATGGAATGGTAAAGAGGCAAAAAGGATGAATCTCAGCTATAGATTCATACCTAATCCTAAGTCACAAAATCTTTTTAAGAAGGACAAAGCCCCATAATTTAGAGAGGAGAGTATGATGCATGTGAGTGAAGAGCAGAAGGATTAAAGGGCTGAATTGATTCAAGGTGACTTAGTAGAGCAAGAGAATTGCAATATCAGTTAGTAGAACAAAGGATCGACATTAAAATAGCCAAGTCACTCAAGTGTCCAGTGAATATATGTGTTGAGTAAAGAATAGATGTCAAACAAAGTTCAGGTGTCGAGCAAGACAAAATTTTAGTTAGTGTCAAGCATCAAGAATTTGCAAGTGTCGAGCAACACATAATCAAGATAAGAGTTTGTGCCTTCACAAACTAAGATGTAAACCATTTTGCATGCTAGCTAATGAATAGATCTCAAAGCTTAGAGATAAGATCGAATCTATTTGATTCCCTATGTAATCAACATGCAGCGAATCAAAAAATAGAATGGTAAAGAGGAGAAAAGGATGAATCTCAGTTGTAGATTCATACCTAATCCTAAGTCAAGAAATCTTTTTAAGAAGGATAAAGCCCCATAATTCAGAGAGGAGAGTATGATGCATGTGAGCAAAGAAAAGAAGGAGTAAAGGGGTGAGTTGATTCAAGGTGACTTAGCAGAGTAGAAGAATTGTAATATCAGTTAGTAGAATAGAGGATCAATATTACAATAGCCTCATATCATATCAGTGAGGATAAGATTGGATAGAACAAGGATATGAAATCAGTAATATCAGATTGTAAGTGATTAGATCAAGCATTCTACTATACTCTCTAACAATTGTATTAGCAAAATGAAATTCTATGGACTTAGGTTGGTTTAACAGCCATTGTGTAAATTCTTTAACATGGTGGCATTCAAAGTGAGTGTCTTGTAAATCCTTCAAATAGGTACACTTCTAACAAGGTGTAAAAGCCTTTAACAGGGCAAGCCTTTCATAGGGCAGACCATGGTTCATGATGAAACATTGTAACCTTGACAAGTTACATTAATGCTGCAGTAGTAAGTTGTGGGTGTCATCCCTACCCCAGTTTTACCTTCTCATTTTGGAGGGTTTTTGGGTGATCAAATTTGGTGTCAAATATTTTCATGCATGTTTTTACTTTATATGTTATTTAAATATGTTTCATGCATGTAATGATTTAAGTTAAAAGTTTTATTGGTTAAAGTTTGGTACTTCTGATTCACCCCCCCTCTCAGAAGTATACTTCCTACTTGTAAATTCCAACAGAAAAATGGATGAATCTCAGCCATAGATTCATACCTAACCCTAAGCCACCAAATTCTTTATAAGGAAGACGAAGCCCAAAATTTTAATACATAGAGAGAGCAGTAATAGAAGGAAGATATCAAGGGTTTAATGCTCAAATTGTTCAAAAAGAATTCAAGGTGACTTAGTAGTGAGAATGAATTGCAGAATTAGTTAGAGGAGAACAAAGAATAGAAGGATACAACATTGTTATATTAGATCAGAGAGGATCAAGAAGGAAATCATGTAGATTTGATCTTTGATTATGAAATCTAGTGCCTTTCATAAGATCTATGTTGAGACATTTTAATAGATGATTTTTGTAAAATCTCCTAGCTAGAGTAGTTCTAACAGGATGAGCCATTTTAACAAGTAATTTTTGTAAAATCTCCTAGGTAGATTAGTCCTAATAGGATGAGACAAATCCTTTAATAGGGTGAAATTCCAAGTGGATGTTCTAAATTCCTTTAACTAGGCACACTTCTAACAGGATGTTAAAATCCTCTAACAAGGTGGGACTTAATAATCTTTGTAAGCCTTTAACAGGGTAGGCCTTTCACAGGGTAGATCATGTTTCATGGTCAAACTATTGTAACCTTAATTGGCTACATTTTATTGTTGTAGGAGTAAATATCTATGGGTGTCATCCCCACCCTAGTTTTACATTCTCAATTGGAGGGTTTTTGGGTAATCATATCTGGTGTCAAGTGTGCATATGTTTTCTTACATGCTCTAGATGCATTTGCTTTACATTTTATTTTAGTTCATATACTGAATGCATATAATGAATGGCGAATTGCTGAAGTTTGAACTTATGATTCACAACCCCTTAGAAGTATATGTTTCCCATTTTTAATTCTAACATGGCACTCCTTCTACACAAACTCTTCAGAAGCCGAACATAGATACTATTCCACTATAGATCTCAGTGCTGAGGCCAGGTTCATCAAAGGTTGAAAAGGTAATACATTAGGGAGATATAAGCCTTGATGAAAAAATTATTATACCAAAATATGATTATGATACAATGACAATAGAATAAGTAGGCATATTACAATAGGCCTTAGAAAGGAAAAAGCATTAAGAAATGCTTAGGAGAGAACATAGGTAGAAGCAGGCTCTATAGGACATCAAAGACATCTTTTTAGATACATTTACCCACCAACTCCTGAAGAGACCAAGCCACTAATGAAATCACTAACACATATTGTAGAGAATGTCAACAATGAAGACCTTGATACTAATGTCAAACTATTAGAATGGTCAGAAAAGAAGTTCCAAAACAAGGTAAATGAAAAAATATCTAGTGACATAACACTAACTCAAGTTGCACTGGCAACTAAGGTTGAGGATGTGAAGAAGGTACTTGAGAACGTATTCTCATTGTACACTAAATTGTGTAACCCATCACTCTTCACCCAAGAGACCAGAAGTCACATTCTGAGTCTCAAGAGAGAATTTTTACATCTGGTGCAAGACTACCATCAAATCTAGCTCATAGTGAGAAGCATTTCAGGACATTACTTTAGACACAGAGTCAGTTAGCTATATTGATAATAGATGAGGCTAACATAAGGGCCAAACTGACTAGCATTCAATAAACCCTCACTCCCCATATGGAAATTTTGCACAAGAAACAAGGCTATGCCAAGACATTACTAAAGAAAGACCCCAATATTTCTACTTTAGATGGTCTAGTTCACCTTACTACCAAGCTTTCCATCCAAATCAAGTCACTGGATGTTGCATGTGATAACTGGGATGCAACCCTCAAAATAATATTAGATGTCCATAAATATTTTCTAGACAAACACATAATAAGTTTATAGCCCATTTAATGTAAGTGTCAAAAAGGGGGAGAATATAAACAGAGGGAGAATAATAAGAATGGGAGAGGATAAAACAAAAGGGGAGACATAAAGAAAGTAATAAATGGGGGAGAAGCATCACAATACAAGAAGTATTAGATGAAAGAGTATAAGAATGAAGTCAAAGTGTATCAATAGTTATGGATTTACTCAGAGGGAGTACACAATTTTGGTTACATAATAGACACACTAACTCAAGGGATATGTTATACTCAAGATAATATAGATGTTAATGCTTATTCAAGTGTTTTTGACACTCATGTCAAAGGGGGAGATTGTTGATCTTAGATTGGTTTTGACAAATAATTGTCAATACACTTAAATTACTTATTTAGTTCATGCCAAACTAATAGCATATGGCATGTAAATATTAGACCAAGCTGAGTTATAGTGAGTGTTGAGTCGCTCATGTGCTAAGTCACTCAAGTGCCGAGAAAATAGTATATGCCGAGTAACATAGAAGATGAGTAGATAGACTATGTCGAGTTACACAAGAGCCGAGTAACTAGTGGATGCCAAGAAATATAGATGTCGAGTCATAGTATAAAGATCAATTTATGTTGAGCATCAGAGACTTCAGATGCCAAGTGAAATAGTTTTGACATATTTGTTTGTAATGACACAAGCAACCATGTAAACCATTTTTGAGCTGACTTAAGATTAGATTTTGATATTTTGGAGAGAAGGATGAATCTATATTTGAATTCCCTATGCAATTTCATGTGGCCAATCAGAAAAGGGGAAGGATCAAGTGGAAAAATGGATAAATCTCAGTCGTAGATTCATACCTAACCCTAAGCCACCAAAGTCTTCTTAAGGAGGATGAAACCCTAAACTCTTATGATGAATTTGCAAGGAATTGAAGGAGAAAAGAGAATAGTTTGCATGCACAAACAAAGAATTCATGGTGACTTAGAAGAGATAGTTAATTGTAGAATCAGTTAGAGAAGAATAGAGGATAGAGAAAAGGATACAACATTGAGAAATCTTATCAAGAAGTATCAAGAAGACATTATTTAGAGGTCATCTACTATTAGGCAAGCAAGTGTCAACCATAGGATCTATGTTGAGACATTTTAACAGGTGATTTTAGTCAAATATCTTTATAGAGCATTCCTAATAGGATGTATGAAATCATTTAACATGGTGCTTACTTAATTGTAAGTTGTAGTCCTCTAAACAGGAACACCTCTAATAGGGTGTTGAAATCCTTTAACAAGGTGAGACCTAATAGTCTTTGTAATCCTTTAACAGGGCAGACCTTTCATAGGGTAGATCATGTTTTATGGTCAAAACATTATAACCTTTATTGGATACACTTTATTGCTATAGTAGTGAAGATTTGTGTGTGTCATCTCCACCCCAATTTTACCTTCTCAATTGGAGGGTTTCTGGGTAATCATATTTGGTGTTATGTGTGTGAATGCTTGCATTTTTTCATGATTTAGATACATATGTTTTACATGTTATTTCAGTTAATCTATTAAACATATGAGAAGGATATATGGTGAAAGTTTTATGGATCCAAGTTTTAACTATTGATTCAACCCCCTCCCCAATAGTTCACCTTTCCTATTGTAATTCCTATAGGTGCACAAGTTCTTGCTTGAAGAATTCACACTTCTCAAGATTGATGGAAGGATTCTCCTCATGTAATCTCTACTCTACTACTTTTACGTGCTTGATGTGCTCCTCCTTAGTCTTGTTGAAGATGAGTATATCATCTAGACAGACAACCACAAATATGTATGTGAAGTTCTTAATCACTTCATTCATGAGCCTCATGGATGTGCTAGGAGCATTAGGGAGAGCGAATGGCATCACTAGCCACTCATATATTTGATATGTAGTCTTAAATGTAGTTTTCCATTCATCTCCCTCTTTAGTCCTAATTTGGTGGTATCTGCTCTTCAAATCCAACTTAGTGAAGTAATTAGCTCCTCTGAGACAATCCATGAGATCCTCAATCCTAGGAATCATAAATCTATACCTGATTGTGATCCTATTTGTGGCTCTTGGGTCTATACATAATCTCTATTTCCCCCCTTTCCTAGATGCCAAAACAATAGGGATTGCACATGAGTTTATGCTCTTTTGTATTAGACCTTGGTCCATTAATTCTTGTACCTACATTGCCACTTCCAAGTTATAATTTGGAGTGAGCTTGTATGCTTTTGTGTTAGGCAGGGATGCACTTAGAAAAAAGTCAATTTGGTGACTTATAACCCTTCTAGGAGGCAGTGTAGCACAAGCCCCATCACTCACTATGTCTTTGTATTTCTCAAGAAACTCCTGCACTTCCTTAGATAATGGTTCTTTCACTGCATTCTCTTCTCCTTTAGACATCAATGCTACTACATAATTCAAGCTTTCCTCATCCTTGAGGTACTTAAAAAATTATTTACCACTGCAAAATAGTACACTAGGTACCTTGGTTTATGGTTCTTCCCTCCCTAATAAAAAATAGATTTTGAATGTTTTGCCTCCCTTCTTGAATGAGATGGAATTTTTCTTTCCATCAAATATTGCTTCCCTATCAAATTGCCAAGGTCTTTCTAATAGAAAATGGTAGCATCCATGGGTAGGATGTCATACAATAATTTTTCCTTATGCCCTATGATGGAGAAGTTTTCCCAAGTTTTCTCATTCACTAGTATGCTCTAACCCTTAATGAGCCAAGTTGCTTTATAAGGATTGACATGAGGTATCATAGTCAACTTGAACTTATTGAGTGCCTCCTCTAATATGATATTATCAACATACTTTCCCTAGAATCTTGCATCTAATTCTAAATAGATCTCTTCTAATCTTAGGCTCATTAGGAGTAGGTTGTTTAATCAACACCCTTCTAAACATTAGATTCTCTCCCTTTTCTAATTCAAAATGATCCATTTTAGAATCCTTGTTGTAGTTGTCATCTTGAACATATGCTATCCTCTTGTCAGGATTAGAAGAAGGCTTGTTAGGGCATCTATATGCTAGATGGCCTAATTGCCCACAATTATAACACTTCATACTAGAAAAATAGGAAATATTCCTACTTGATACTCTACATCTATTTGAGCCTCCTTGGTTACTTCTACCTCTTCCATAACCTCCTCTAGAAGTTAATTCATTTTTTTGCTTAGTGAGTTTGTTCTCACCTTGATTCTTTTGCTCATTACCTCTACCTTGGTAACCTCCTCTTTGTCCTCTATGATTTCTTCCCTTGTCTCTTTCCTTGAAGTTAGAATCCCCTTTCTTCTTATTGTTTTCCTCCACATCTAGAGCTAGTTGATGACATCTTTGAACACTGAGCTCTTCTTGGATATTCCACTTCAAATCTCCTAAGTATCTAGCCACCTTTATTGTCTCATCTTCTTGCTTCTTGGATCTAAGACATAGTCTTTGAAAATCGTCTATGAAAGGCAAAATCTAGGTCTTTTTTCTTTAGTGCTTGTCTCCTTCTATGGAGCTCAATTGTATAGTCTTTTGGTAAGAAATTCTCCCTAAATTTAGTAACCATGGCATTCTAATTTTCTATAGGCTTCTTGTACTTACTGATTCTCTCATTTTGAACATATTTCTACCATGTCAATATTGATCCTCTAAGTCTTGACTTAGCCACTTTGACCTTCCATGCCTTTGATAGTCCTTCACACTCAAAATGGTTCTCCATTTCATCTATCCAATCCATCACTACATCAATATCCAATTTTCCACTAAATAGTGGAATACCTTCCAAAGCTTTCCCTCCTAGGGCTTTGATAGCTTTTAGAAAGGGCTCTTCATTCAATATAGGGCCAGGTTTAGGTACCACATCCTCTTCTGCTACCTCTTTATCCTTCTTGTTATCTTCTTCTTCTTTCCTTTTACCTGCATTAGCAACTTCCTCTAATTTTTTCTTCACCTCTTCCAAGGCCAGTTGGAGGAGCCTATTCTACTCCTTTTTCACATAAACTTCTTTGGATAACTCTGCATTAGTCACCATGCTGGACTCACTTACTAACTCATTAGTAGCTACAAACATACACCACTTTCTCCCAAATCTTTAACTTTTTCTGATACAACTCTGATGTGACTACCAATCTTACTTCTTCCCCAATATCTCTCTCAAGTACTCCTTAGGTCATAGACTTGACCAACTAGGGATTCTATCCACCCTAGGCTCCTTAGCACTTTATACAATAGATCCCAACTCTTCAATTGGTACACATCAATAAGGTAAAACAACTTGTTTACTAATCCCCATCAACACAAATAACCCCAAATGTTGATTTTATCCACCAAATCAATGGATGGTCACCTTGGAATGTTTTTGGACTCCATTCAAGCTTCCAAACCCAAAACTACACTAAAACCCTAATCGAGGTCCAATCCACAAGTGAAAAGTATGCAAAAGCTTTGAAAAAAGGCTACTAGAATTAGCCCTCCAAATGCACTAAAACCACAATATCTTGTAAAAATCCTTAACAAAGGGTCCAAAAAACCACCATTCCAAATATCCTTTTCAAAGATCTTAAGGATTTTGGAGGTCTAGAGTTTCCAAACACTACTACTTTTAACCTTATTTTTCTACCAAAATTTTTAACCATTAACTAAATAAGTTTAGGTTGGTCGAGATGTTAAGGTAAACAAATTGTTTTTTGCACATATAAGCCCCGTGTTGGTCAAAATTTTGACCAAGACAGTGCTTAAAAAAAAAAAAACACATTTCTTTGTCTTTCGCGTGCTTGTGGGTTTTGGTATTTTTGCAATAATTTTGAAGACAGTCGATCATTGCATATCATTACCTTTGAAGATTTTTGCAAGAGTTTTGAAGACTTAGCAAAAATGCCCGCTTCACACTCTCTTGCCGTCAACTTTATCACATAATCAGATGATATTAGTGTTTGGATACATTTCTTGCAAACCAAAATGCCATAAGCTTGCATCCTGTAAATACAAGATCCGCAAACCATATGCCTTTCACACCCTACATTTTCAAAATTGGGAAGAAAAAGGATCAGATGGTAAAAGTGGAGATTGAAATCAAAGAGACTAGTACACTGAATCTTTAATATTCTAAGTAAAATAGACCATCATTCATTGAGGAATAGGTTTTTCTAAGGTGATTTTGGTACCATTAGAATCAGTTAAACCAACACTATATTGGATTTTGGCTTTATCATAAATTTCATAACTTAGCAATTTTAATTTGGGTATTTTGGATTCGGAATTAAGAAAGTAGTTCTGAGAGTGTAATGGGTAAGCATTTTTCATTTGGATTTTCAGGTTTTGGAAGTAAGGAAATAGCACTAAAACTGTAATGGGTTTTATTTATTAGAGTATTTTAAGTCCATTAAAAACTAGATTTCCACAGTGCATTTTGGTAGTGAATAGTGTTTCTGGATTAAACTGCATTTTGAAAGTTCTAGTATCAAATCTAGAAGCATTATAGATACCAAAAATTTGGAACATAGCTATCTCCAGAAGAATTATTCAATATGCTATGTCCATTTGTATGCCCTGACGTGAGAGCCCAGATTCTTGTATAATTGGGCACTAGTTTTGATTTTTGTTTCATAGACTATCCTGAGATTTGCTTTTCTCAGTTGGAAATTTTGAGGTTAAAGTTGGCTTATAGTGTTTTGTTGTTGTAGTGTGTGATCAATTTTGTTTTTAAACAATTGTAGGCCCGTCATTTGCTGTGTAGGTAGGAATAAAATTTATACTATTATGAAAGCCCAAGTTCTTGTTATAGCTTAGTACACATACAAATTTTTCAATTATAGACTATCTTTTATGTGAGATTTTCTTCTTGGTGGAAAAATTCATAGATAGAGTGAGTATATGGTGCTTTGTTATTCTTTTGTGATCCAATCCATTTTTCTTAATTGCAAGCCTACTGATCACTGTGTTGGTAGGACTGGAAATTATAAATGCCTATTATTTGAGGATGCTCGGATGGGTTAGGAATTCAAGCCAGATCAATATTCATGAATTACCCTCCAACCAAGCTTAAGGTAATAAAAATTCTGTTAATACAACAATATATATATTGTAAAACAAATAGGTGGTTGCAATAAAAATAACACAAGAGTCAAAATTTATGATCCATATCACTCATTCTGATACGATTGCTCTGGAAATTCTGAAGTAATAGGTGGCTTCTATCCTCAAAGTTTTGTTTAGATTGTTTTGGAAACTTGTTTTTATAATACAACTCTT
The DNA here is from genome assembly GCA_028749045.1 of Cupressus sempervirens. NCBI lineage: Eukaryota > Viridiplantae > Streptophyta > Pinopsida > Cupressales > Cupressaceae > Cupressus > Cupressus sempervirens. The sequence goes on along the minus strand of CM053783.1, from coordinate 347,057,519 downwards.
TATGTATTTTAATATTTATCTAGATATGGTAATTATCGTTATTGCCCTTAAGCTTACATACAAAGAACAAATAGAAACAAAATACCAATAGATTGATTACCTATCAAAATTACATGGAAAAAGAAAAGTGTGAAGTATACTAACAAATATGATGAGTCTTGTATCCAAGGCCTTCACGATGCATATATCTCTTGAAAAATTGATTGAGTCAATTTCTGATCAGTTAATGTTATTGAACCCTCTAAAAAATTATCAGGCATCCCACTTAATAATTCTTTTGCTGAAGCTAGAGTAGAATCTGCTTAAAACTTGTGTATCCAATTTCTTTTCTGAAGATTATTTTGAAATAAGAATCATTGCATGAGTGCAACTTAGATTGTTGTACTACATAGAAAATTTTGTAGATTCTGGCGGTTCTATTGCTGGAAAAAAACTTGGACTAGGATGAGGCAACACCAATAGCGTTGATTTATGGTATAGAAGTGAATACAATAAAGTGTCTGGGAAGAATTCATTAAGTTTTACTTTCAAGTCTAGTTCCTAAGCCCTTTGATATTTGAAGATGAGGAAAATGCTTTGACAATTGGATATGTAATCAAAGCTTTAGTTCTTTTTGTTTGTCTCAGAAATAATTTGCAATTTAAGAGAGTGACAATGAGGGAAGGTCAAGTATGAAGCATTTTTATGTCAAAAATTTTGATTGTGGATTTCTTCAACTTTTATATTTTGATTTGCTATAACTTCTGGAGCATGCTATTTATTCTTATGCTTGAATTTGCAATTCTTCTATGGAGGAATTCTGTATCTCCAAGCATTTTTTGCCAAATAACAGGTTACACATAACTGGAAGAGGAATCAATCCATCCTTGTGACACCTAAAAGTCACAACTCTAAGTAAACAACAATAGGATTTGCATCACCTAATTAGGTAGCATTTTGATGTAAAACTTGGCTTGAACCATATCATACTTTTTAGTGTCTTTTTAATTAATTTTTCTATATCTTGGGCAAGAATGATGTCACCAATAAATTACACTTATATATAGCTACTAGGAGATGTTAGTACACCCTGAACCCAATTGTCTTGGTGGCTGTTTGATACCACATTCTTTAGCAATGAGTAATTATTATTGTTGTCCTGATCTTATCTATTATTGTATACTAGGTGTTTTTTTTTGGTAGAAGGGTGCTACTACAACTGTGTGTCTCTTTTTCTCTACTTTATTTTACTAAACATTCCATATCAAAAAAATATTGATTGTGTTTCAATCTTAAAATGTATGAGGGTATGTGAAGACTTTGCCTGTTATTCACAGAAACTGATTGAGAAGCACATGAAGTTTTGACAACTCATGCACCCTTGCCTCCTCAATTGGTTTTATTTTTAGGTAACAGGTAACAAAATTTCTCTCATTCTCATTATGCTTTACATCAATGGTAGAGGTGTATTTCACTAGTCAAGCACAAATTGGATGCATCATAAATGCTTTGTCTTTTATTCTAGATAAAGTGGGTCTGCATGATGGCAACTCACATTAGTTCCTATAAGGGCACTAATTCTATCTTCACAAAAAATTATAGGATATCCAAATTTAGGAAAGAATACTAATTAAGAGAGAAAAAATTGTGTTGTTTTCATTAATAAAGTAAAAGCCTGTGATTCAATGTGGCAGTAATTGGTGAACATTATCTTCAGTAATTAGTACCTGATAGTTGTTTTCTGACTTCAAACAGACCTGACTATAAAATTTATTTTGTGCACTAAAAAAAGCATGTGCATTTGCAACATTTTTCTAAAAATCATCTTCAAATCCTCTATTAGTATCTTTTAGGTCTGTGTTAATTAATTAGACATATCTTTTGTCTTCATCTTTTCTGGATCTGGATTACTTTGCATATAATATTGATCTGTGTGATTAAAATATTTTCTTTGAAAAGCGACATAGTTTGTATCATGTTTAGACCTCATCTATGATGCTTTTTCTTGACAATCCACATAATCTATTTGAGAAACACACAAAAATTTAACAAGTCATGCACCCTTGCCTGCTGAAATGATTTTATTTTCAGCTAACATGTAACAAAATTTCTCCCAATCAAGTTTGTGTCATTCTTTCATTTTTAGCTGAATTACAAAACTAGCTCAACACAAACTGGATGCACTATTGATGCTTTCCTTTTCATTCTAGACAACATGGATCTACATGATATCACCTTAGAATGATTCTAATTAGGGTGCTAATCTTGTTTCTGTAAATTAATAACCAACCATTCAACTTCATAAAATAATGCTAGTTTAGAAAGAGGAACTTGTATTGCTTTGGCTCCTCATTAATAAAATCAAAACTTTTTTTTTAAAAATTTGGTAATAATTGGTGAACATGATCTCTGGCAAGAAGTAGCTAATAGTTGTTTTCCACAATCAAGTGGACCTGAGATGAAGAATTCTAGTGCAAATTGGCAAAATTGTGGGTGTTCGCACTATTTTTCTTAGTAGCATCCTCAAATCCTTCTTGATGATCTTTTAGGACTGCTTTTTTATTTAGGCACATATTTCGTCTTCATCCTTTTTGAATCTGGATTACTCAGCATGCTATGTAAATCTGTGTTATTTAACTCACTTCTATTTTATCTTTTCCTTTAAAAAGTAACCTAGTTTGTTTTATGTACATACCTAATCTATGACCTATTTTTCCTTCAAACTACCATTTCAGACAACCTAAGATCTAGTATTAAGTGTAACACTAGAGTATTCCTTATTAAAATCTCATATTGTTTTAAAGTGTGGTGGTTCTACCATTATATATGGTCACCTTCCTTTGTTAATCTGTCATGGCCTTTGTTTTTGTAAGATAGGCATGAAACTTCTCTTGACAATCAATACTTTCTAGCATAGAAGCTTCATAGCAATATTTGGATATATTTAAAATCCTATGGAAAAAAGATGAATCATTTCTTAAAAAACTTGCCCATTCCACACAAAAAGCTACTTTTGAATTATAGATATCAAGCAAGTTATTAACAAGCTCCTACCATTCTCAGCATCATGGAACTCATAAAAATTTGAATCCTTAAAATTAAGTAGCTTACTATGTTTATGCCTGAAATATATTCAAGTTATAACCAACACCTTGGATAGGATTATAAACTAGCAACACCAAGCAGTACAGTTAAATAAATGTTTTTCATGAGCTATGGCTAATTGGCCACATTCTAGATAATTAAAGATTCAATCATAGGGATCTAATAAATGCTAAAATCTATTTTTCATTTTTGAATTGATAGAAGAGCATTTTAAACATAAAACATTATCAATGTGTTTGGTTCAATAAGAAGTTTATTGGGTCACTTTAAATTAGAAATGATCTAAATTTCAAGATTGAAAATGAAACACTTATTACATTTTAGCTATTTTTCCAATTGATATGTTCATCTGTTGACCAAGGGAACGTTAAATCAAGAGAGCTTTTAGTAGCATATAGAATCACAATGTCATGGCTTAACATGAATATGGTCATAATTATAAGATACTGAACTCAATTCTATAGATCAAATATATCTTAATTCATCTGCTGAGAAAGTTCCATTTTTTCTATTTCATTTGATCCTCATTGCAAGTCTACAAAGTGATGTTGCACATAACATATTTGGATTCTGGATAGCTACATAACTTTCAACTACTGAAACATCAGTATTTTGGCTTTACATGAATTGGTATGGTGGAAACAAAGCTACAAAGTAGATTTTCAATAATATCTATAATAAGTTTTATTGAATGCTCAATTTCTAGCTTAATTACCAATTTGAAATAGATTGAGATGATATTTACATAATTACAGGGGAAATCTTTCTTGGCATAATAGTTTCATTATGAGGGATCAGTCCGTCTGACCAACTAAACTACGAGTGAACTAGGGCCTTACCACATATATTACACATGAATTATGGGGGATTATTTTCTAATAGTATTGCGCATGAATTACCTTTTGAACTAGGGCCTTACCACCTATATGTCCTCTAGTGGGGCTTGAATGATCCTCTCAAAAAATGAGTGGTATCTCACCCTTGCTTAAGTATCATTGGAGGAGACCATTATAGGATCTCTAATACAAGACATTTGACAAGACAAGATAGCAACCAAAGAGTTTTCTTATCCTAATATAAGCATTTTCATCAACTCTATCAGGGAATTTTTTTCTCTTTAGATACCCATAGATGCCAACAAACCATTCTTCTAAGTCTACATGTACACAAATGGGATCACCAAGGCTTGGCAATTCTGATACTAGATGAGATCTCCACACTTGTAGCACAAATTGACAAAAGATTATTGTGTTGTAAAGGTAAAAATCAAGCAGAAGATCTTCTCCTTCATGTTCAAAGTTTATGCTCATCTATATTTTAGTCTTGATTGACCCAAAACTAGTGAATCTTGGATAATCATTATTCAATTATAGGAACATGTATTCATTTTCTTATATGTTTCAGCTTAACTTACTTAATGTTCTTAGGATTATTTTGTGTTAAATCTTATTGATACACAATCATTTGGATTGGAATGCTTAGGACTCTGGTTGCAATTCTAAAAAGTTATTATTGGAGCTTGCTTTCCTGTCTTGAAATCATTCCACCTTTAGCCCTCGACATTGATGCAGAGACCTAGGTGGACTTTCAGTTATTCACAATAAGAGGGACTTTCCTAGTGTTCTCATAACACAATCAAGCTTCTTCATAGGATCACTCTCCTTGATCCAATCAACTCTAAACCTTATTAGAGTACACATACCATTCTCTTGTGCCACCATAGGCTTTACATCTTAGAAATCATCCCATGTCCCTCAAATCGACTCACCAAGCAATCTTGTTCAACAACCATCAAATGCCCACAATGCCTCAATAGGCTCCAATCTTGACTTCACTTCAACTAGGTGTTATTGTCACCTTCACACATCTCAAACAACTTCAACTAACCTATTTTCAAGGTTACCAAATTCTCATCTTATTATCTGATACCAAAAACCCACGACAAGCCCTTCACTAGGCCTATTTCCCAATTAGCCTTGCCTAATAAGTTTTTCACACTTTTCTCTCACTTTTCCCAAAACTCTCAGAAAACTAAGACCATATCTAGATACCCTTTTGGATTCTACACAACATACTTCAAATGCTCATTCTACTCCCTTGGACCAAATGCCCAAACCAACACTACTGCCCCATAATTAACCCTCTTTTAGCCTTTATGTTACAAAGAAACCACTAACATATCTCATTTCACAAACCATCTAACCTCAAAAAGAGTTGTCTTGTCATCCAAAAAAAAGGATTTTCAAATTCATAGGAGATTCCATCAAGTTTTACACACCCAATCAACAAACCCTCCTTCCTAGGTGCCTAAACCAAGGGTTTTACCAAATTCACCTTTCCAAACATTTCCTGATCCTTCCAATGGATCCAACACCTTCATATAGCCCTAACATGACATTCCTTGTCATAAAATATAATCCTCTTTGAGATGGAACCTCCAGACCTATGACTGTCCCAACACCTAGTAACCCTCAAACAACCCTCTGTCACAATTAGTGACCTCTATCTTCCATTTCCCTACATATCTTTGCATAAACACCATAATATAGATACATTAGACATTAAATTACCCTCTTCCATGAGTCACAATTCCATTACAATAGTGGAAGGGGTTAAATCAATTAAATGTAACTCAAACTGGTTTCTCTGTCATGTGACAGTGACAATTAATTAATTCACTGCTACAAAATCTTCAATAAATGACTGTTCTTACAGGAAAGAAAAATTAAAAAATTCAAATTCTTTTGGAGATTCAAATCAAAGGCTTTTAAAACCAAAGAAATTGTACAATAAAACAAAGACAATCAAATATAATGTCACTGTTTTCTGACTATTCTGAACAGGTAGAGAAATACTATTTCTTTATTTGAATTTTCAAAACTTTTACAATATGATCTTCGACTCCTTCCCCTTTTGATACCACACTACATCTTTTTTTATAAACTTTGTACCCTTTCCAAACTGTCTAACTTCCCAAATAATCGACCAACTCCCTAACTGTCTCCTAACAGCCACTTGACAGTTTTGAATAACTTTTAATAAATTTTAATAACAGTTCTGCACCATAACCTCGGCTAGTCCAAGACTAAAGACCTTTCAATAAAATTCCTAAATGACTCAATACTCCTCAATAAGACTTAATAACTCTCAAATAGTGCAATGTTCCTAATGACTCCTTCTTAACTTCTTGATTCCCTTATTGTGGCCTATTGTTAACACTTTGACAATTTGACATATTTTGGTATTGTACTTATTTGCATTACATATGTTAATCATCCTAATACCTTCTAGGATTCCATTTTCCCTTGAAAAATTATAAATGACCCTAGGTACATTCTAATTCCCATAATGCCATTTAGGCTTACATAATTGTTTTTAATACAAAAATGATCATAAAACATATTTGAAGGATCATTTCATGGTCTCATTACAACCAATGACCTATCATGGTCATGTTCACATCTTGTTGCCTTTAGTTTCTTCTTGCATCCTCATCCTTGGCCTTGATGCTCCTGCATCAGACATCATTAAACTGCAAGACAACACCACTTGTCAAACATTTGGGTTTTATATTTCAACTAAAATCAAAATGCTAAGAAGCAAAATCCAATGAAGACAAACTACTTAGATGATTTCTATGAGTATAATGTCTATTCTTTAAATACAATTTGCATTCTGTGATTTCTAGACAAAATGAGAATTTCAATTAGAAAACTTTATCACAAAATTAATCCAGTCTATTTTCTCCTTAAAGAAGATATCTAATGGCTCCTTTCTCATTTATGGATTCCTACAAAATATTTATCAACACTTATCTTGTTTCTTGTAACAAAATGTTGCATTTCTAAACTCAGATCTACAAGCATTTGAACCCTCCAAATATAATATTCCTTTATAAACTCTAAGTTTAACACTAAATCCATTTGAGTTTAGATATCTTGATCTCTAATTTCTTTTCCAAAATCATCCTCCAAAGTGAAACTCGCCAATTTTCTCTTCTTATATGCTTATGGAATTGTTTTGGATGTTCCAAAGAATTTTAACATCCAACCTTTATTGATGTTTGAGTCCTAAATTCACATCCCTTGATGTTAGGCCCAAATGGTCTAAGGATTAAGTTTTTTAAAATTGTACAACCACCATGAGGCCAAACTTGCATAAGCTAATTGATTTGTAATTAAGTGAAATCTGAATTCTTCTTTTGACCCTTAGGCCAACCCACTTAGGCCTATTTTTCAACAAATTTCAATTGCAATTGTTTCATGGCTGAAATTGTAATGATCTTAGGCTCATGAGTTTTTGAGATTTACCCATCTTTTGAGCTCACATGTTCTTGATTGAAGATTGCATTAATATGTTTCAATCTTTTAGTCATCTTCATTAGTTGATGCATTAATCACATTAGTCATTGATATTAGGATTAGTCATGGCATGCTGCTATTAGCACCTAAGTAACTTTCACCTTGTGACATCTCTTTAAGGCATTTTGCAAATAACTAAGATACATTGTCTATAAATCCACATGTTGTGAACATCTAGGCCTTCTAGAAATTATAGGATCATTTTAGTTACATTTGAAAACATTAATCAACAATTTCCACATGTGCAGATATAAACATTAACTACAACATGTCCAATTTATTTGTAGGTATATTTTTCCTGTGAAGACAGACCACGCCTAACAATATGAACCCAGAACAAAATAATGAGACAATGGCTGCATTGTGGGCTTAGTTCTAAAGAAAACCCTATAAATGTTATTGTCCTTGGGAAAAGTGTAAGGGCTTAAAGAATTGAAGAATTCTAATCACAATAGCCCAGAGTCATTGTAGGAAATATGGTCATGTTGAAGGGGGCCATGATTTTCATCCATTTTTGAATGTGGATTTCCTACTGGAGGATCATGGAGGTGTGAATATCTAAGTTGAGGATAACACTCCCATGGAAGAAGATGATAATGTGCTAGAGGACAAGATTGAAGAAGATGGTATTGGGACGAGTGATGAAGAGGCTCACAATGATGGTACTAGTGAATTTGATAATGGTGATGAAGATGGTCTTGATATACCTTTACTTGAGAAGGCACACGAGCCCTTATATGAAGGCTCCCAAACAACTCTACTCTCGACTATAGTGTTGTTGGTGAACTTAAAGGTTATGAATAGTATATGCAATGTAGCAATGTCACGTATACTAAGGTATGTCATTTTTTTCATCTTCAATGTTAGCATATAATTACTATTCATTATATTAACAATGCATATTTGTAGTTGTAGGTTGATTAGTGAGTTTTTGTTACCACCATCAAACATTTTGCCTCGTTCGTACCGAGAATTATATAACATAATGGATCAGATTGGAATGAAGTATCAGACAATACATGCATGTCCCAATGATCACATTCTATATCATAAAAAACATGAATTTGCAACAGAGTGCCTTGATTGTCATGTTAGTAGATATCGGTCAGATCAAATAACAAAAAAATTGCCTCACAAGGTTCTTCAACACATTCCCATTATTCCATGTCTTCAACGATTATTTAGGTGTACTAGCTTGGCACAATTTATGGATTACCATGCATGCAATAGAAGTCAAGATGACATTATGCAAATGCTTGCCGATGGTTTTGCATTTAAAGAGATAGAAGAAACATGGTCACACTTTAAAGAAGAACATCGTAATTTGAAGCTTTCATTGGCAGTGGATGGTGTCAATCCATATGGAGATATGAGATCTGTTTACTCAGTGTGGCCTATTTTTGTTATTAACAATAACACTCCTCCTTGGATGACCATAAAGAGGGAGCACATAATGTTGTCAATGATTGTGCCAGATTTTTTTTATTTTATAGTTATCTAAATTAATATATAAATCTAGTGCATGAAAATGGTCATAATAATTATGTAATGTTTATGTCCATTCAATTGCTAGGTAAATACCAAGTTAAAGATATGAACATGTATATTGAGCCCCTAATTGATGAGTTGTTGAAATTATGGAATGACATCACTATGTATGACATCTCTAGACCAATAGGACATTGAAAATTTCAATTCCATGCAATGCTTGTATGGACAATACATGATGCCCCTAGGCTAACTCATTTTTGTGGTATGTTATATTGTTAAGATCACATATTTTTGGTCTATTATAGTGCTTACACATTACTATTGAATGCTTAAGTTGAGAAAGATAATTGTACATGACCCAATTATACATGATCTTTTAGATCTTCAGACAAAGGAAAAATTTGCATGTTTAGTTTGTGGTCCGAAGATGAAATGTTGTCATTCGAGAAGTTTAGGAAAGTAGGTGTTTGATGAGTTTAGACACTTTCTCCACAATAATCATAGGTATTGAATTTCTAAAAAATATCTTTTAAATGGGAAAGCATAGACATCATCAAGGCCACAAAGAATGACATCTCATTTATGAAAGTTGGAATACGATCGACTAAATTGTTGAGGTAATGTCCAATTTGTTGTCTGAAGTTTAAAATTTGTATTTCGATAATGTCTTATATTTACTAATGCTATAATTGATGCTCATGAAGGTTGTCAAGGCATCAATGACCAACTTCCTAGAGGAATGAAAAGTTATCCTACTCAATTTAGTAGGTTACCATACTACAAGGATCTCTGAATCGCGCATTTGTTTGATGTATGCATATTGATAAGAATATAATAGAGACACTATGGAAAATGTTGGATGGAAGGCGTGATAGAAAACAAATTGCCAAAATTTGTACTGACATTCATGAATCCAATCACGCACTAAATTTTTTCATTGAATCAAATAGCAATGGAGACCACATACATACAAGTGCCCTTCCTTGGTTATTAATGGAGCAAAAAAGTGATGCAGTAAAAGAAGTCATAAAAAAAGAAAAATTTCCAACAAAATTTGCTACAAATATAAGCACTCTTCTATCAAAGAAAGGTGATTTTGGGCCAGGGTTGAAAACACATGATTGGCATACCTTCCTCAAGGTAAGTCATGTTCTCTATTTATAGTATATTTGTAAGATTGAATGTAGTACCAATTGCATTATTTAATAATATATTGAAATGATCATTTTTTAATGATTACAGTTCATCTTACCTTTATCCCTTCCACAATATTTTGACAATATTATTAAACAAGTTATATATGATCTTGGAAAATACATGAGGTTAGAAGTGGTTTTTCTTAGATTTGTAGCTTTTTATCTGAAATCTATTGTATAATTTTATTTGTAGTCTCCTTTATGTGTTTTTGTGTGTTGAATCTCTTTTAGGTGGTTATCATCTAAAGAAATTGATAAAAAAGATATAAAATATTGGAATAGAAAAATTCCACAGCTTGTTTGAAATGCAAAAGTGTTTACCTCCAATATTTTTCAATGCTCAAGAATACTACCTCATACATAGTGTTGAGGAGATTGAATTGTGTGGACTTGTACAAGCTAGATCAATGTGGATGGTTGAGAGGCACTTGAAATTTATGAAGGGCTTGGTTTGACAAAGAGCACGTCTTGAGGGTTCTATGATAGAGGGATATATGATATAGAAAACCATGGTGTATATTAGTGAATATCTTCCAAAGTTTGCAGTAGATATCCATGTAGATCACATTTGGGATCCCAATTGTAATGACAAATTCAAAGGGGAGTACTTGATAGGGAAAGGTAGATTGAGGAGGGTGAGAGGTAATTATAGGTTTTTTTTTGTAATTTAAAAATTCTTATCCATCATTAATATATAAGTTGTTTCTAACTGATGTAATTGTCTTCTTTATAGTTGGTCATGAGTGGGATGCACTACACTTGTATATTGCAAACAGTCTTGATTAGATGACAGTATGGATTGAAGAGTCTCAAGAAAATGGTCGCTTATTAACATAGGATGGTGTTGCATCATTGGTTAAAGAAGCTCATCGTAATGGAGATCCCAATGTTATGCCAATGGTACTTGATCTAATATATGGCTTAAGAGATACAAAGGTACACATAAGATTACTAATCATGAGACATAAGTTTAATATTAACTCATAAATCAATGAGAAGATTCTTGACATGTTTGAATAATTGCAGGTCAAAAACTACAAAGCTATGTACTACCATGGCTATAAATTTTGCAAAAAAAGGTTAGACGAAATGAAGAAAACGAGTGATTTTGGGATAAGTGTTGTCTTTGCAGTCACTAATATTTCATCTAGAACTGACATAGATCCTCCACCAATGCTTGAATTTTTTTCCTACCTTTGTTGGTCAAAATTTCTACCTTGATTGGTCAAAATTTTCTACCTTCATTGGTCAAAATTTCCACCAACGCCTAAATTTTTTCCTACCATTGTTGGTCAAAATTTCTACCTTCATTGGTCAAAACTTTCCACCTTCATTGGTCAAAATTTTGACCAATTCCTGATTGAACTTGGATAATGGCTCTGGAAGGTTTTCGACCAATGGATTGGTTGAAATTTTGACCAATTAGTAAGTTGTTCAAAATTTTGACCAATGGGTTGGTCAAATTTGGTCAAAATTTGGTTGAAAACTAGGTCAAAAAATGAACCCAAATGTACTAGTGAAATTTTCCATACTATACAGGCATAGTATTAGCCTAAAATCAAGGGTTATTATGTTTTCTAATGCAAAAAATTGATTTTCAAACCTTAGAGAATCCACCAAAACTCCATATTTGGGTTGGGGTTATAACACTCCTTCCTTCAACATATTCCATGTCTAGGTTGAAGTGTTCGTACACTTAACCACACCTATGTAGTCTTCAATAGCCTGTGATGCCTAAGTTGCTAGGACTTGCCTAGGGTATCATTGTAATATCATCTCTTTTGCATTCCAGGGCCCCATCTCCACTATATAGAATGTACATGGATCCATTTTACAAATCCCAAGATATTATACTGCACCTGTAATGGGAAATGGCCTTATGACTCCATTTGTACAAATAATTTGTCTCAGGACAACAGACTGGTGAAAACCAAAGTATTTAATTCAAACACAAAAAACCATATATAAAATCTATGTATAGAATCTCAAAAAAATATAAGCTAATCTTCCAATACTAAAAATGCTAGGTCCAATCTGTCTACATGCCAAGAATAATAAAAAACACAAAACTATTGTTCATATCTTGTTGTTTAGGTTGTACAATGCAATAAATCACTCCCAATCCCTTAAAGAGGTTTAAAATTACCTTATATAGGCTTGTCACCCATGCTCCTAACTATTTCAGATAGTTAAAATACCTTCTTAACAAAGTTTCTCGAAATGCAAGAAAAGTTGTCAATGACAACATTGACAACTTTTAGCAATTTTTGCAATTTTTAGCATCTGGCCTTCAAACTTGCTCTAAATTATGCCAAACCATGCCAAAGGCCTCAAATGGTGACAAAAAACCTAATAAGGTCCTTAAAACATATTGAGTAACATTGAGCAACTAAGAGCAATCTAACCTAAACATACTCACCCTAGGACTAAACAAGCCCTATTATTTACCTAGTGATGTGGCTAGCACCACTACAAGCCAAAATATCAAAGGGAATCCTAGGTATTACTTAGCCATCTATGTGCCCTTACACTATTGACTTATTATTTTTTCCATACAAGAAATTCTTGAAACCTCTTTGAAAGGAGATGCCATGTCTGGTTGGGTTAAGTAAGCCTACTTTCTAGTGATAGTTGAGTTTTCTATAAAATAGAGACTAAGTTTCTCCTTTTCTTATGTATACCAAAAATCATTACAATTCTCTAATAAAATCTATCCAAGTGATATAATATATTAGGAATCTTAAATGGTGACTTAGAGATCCATATCTATGATGTGTAAGAGCTATGAGAATCGCTCTCAAATAAACCTAGATATGCAACCCTATAAAGTGTACCATAGGATGGGATATTCAAATGAAGATGCAAGCTAAATGAGATGAATACAAGTATAAAATGAGATATTCAATGCAAGAAAAGTAAATTCTAATATACTTTCAAGAAAGTAAAGACCTAAGCTAAGAATGCAAGGGATATCCTATGGTGAGATGCAAGATGCTCCAATAATGCAATAATTTCAAGAGTGTGGTGAGTGATCCAAGTGCTCCAAAATAACAAAGAAAACCTACAACATAATAATAGCATGAGAGATTAGGATGAGAGAGTGATGAGAGAGCCTCCTTTTATATAGAAATGGATGGTAGAGATTAAGAGGCAAAATCAGGGGTTGAGAATGAACCTTGAGTGATCTATGTATACAATAATCTCACCTAAGCAAGATCAATGATGATTTTTAAGAGGAAAAAGATGTGTGGATGAGAAGTAAAGCTTATTTTGAAAATAAATATCTCTCTCACATGGAAAAGTGTTCCCCTCATGTGAGACATAAAGCCTTTTCTTTTATTTTTAAAATAGGAAAAATGTTGTTCATGTATACACTTAGGATAAGTAGGGTATTGGGGATTTTATTGAATTAAAAGGAATAAAAGTTCTTTCAACCAAATAAGAGACTTGGGATAAAGTGGTCAAACCATAGGATATAATAAAATAAATATAAATGTGATGAATTGATCAAGAATAAGCAATAGATAAATTATGCAAAAATGTTAGAAAGGGGGATCGCAGTCGAGATGACCATTTTTGTGTGATTACAACTTGGTGGTTGGTTGTTGAGAGTATCCTTTAGAAGAGTGCAATTTTCGTAGAGAACCATCATCATTTTTTTTCTGAGGGTGAGTTTTCTTACATCTAAGAATGCTGATCTTTTGCATGGTAGTTTTCTTGGGTGTTTTGGGATGGTTCTTATCCATTACTCCAATTCTATCCGGAAGCGCTTAGTGTTTTGATCTTGGTTAGTGGTCACTTGGGAAGTACATATTATATTGAACCTATGACAAGGTTGAGTGATAGGTCCCTTTCCTCATAGTGTTGAATTCATGTGTAGATGGGTTTTCTTAGCACACAAGAAGTTCCTTTTTGAAGGACTTTATGTTTGTGTGGTACCTTTTTCTCTTTTGGTTGACTATTTTGTGTAGTTAATGAGATGCATGATGAGTGTCAGAGTGATTTGGTTTAACTTTTGGAGAAGTTGATGTTGTCTTATGTAGTGTTTCTTATTTTTATTTTACACTTGGTGTGCTTGGTTCTATTCTGAGACCATGGGCTTCTCGGAGTAAGTGTAGTCTTTAGTGGGGATGATATAGTGCCTCTCCCATTATATTATTATAAGTCATCTTGACAGATGAAGCCTTGATGTTCTTTTTTTCTCAATAATCTTGTTAGGACCTATGAGTGGTAAATACACTTGGGGTGATGTGACTATGTTATTTGCATCAGCAGTTTGATTATGTTTATGCCTAATTTATGAGATTGTGATGTATTTGATGGTTTCACTGAGGTTTTTCTTAGTGGTTTCCTGGATCAATATGGTATCACAATGTTATTATGTGAATACACTAATATGGGAATGGTATTTGACTAGGTTCTTACAATAATGTTTACTCATGTGTTTGACCATGTTGACTTACATGTTTATACTACCATTTATGTTGTTGAGTAATTGTTATTATTTCCACTATTGAATTAATTAGACAATAATTTATTCATATATGATTCATTGATTTATGTGCTACAAACATCATCTTGTCTCTTTTGGTAAATTTAAGTAAATGGATTAATTAATTATTGCTTAATGATTATTTAAATCGGGTTAATTAGATGCTTTGATTATGTGATTTTGTGTAATTGTTAGTTTGGCTATTTATTATGCATCAACACTTTATTTTATTTTTTAATGCAAAAGTGGCTAGCCACTATAATATTTATTAATCTGATTCAACGAGGTGAACTGGGAAAGAATTAGTGAAGAAAACCCAGCATCATCCCTAATGTTTACATATATTTAGATATTATGAGCAAGAAATTACAAAGGGTTATCACCCAATAGTATACCCTTGAAGATAACCAAATCTAAACTTCTACAAAATTCGGATACTTGCATTCATTTATTGTCCAAGAATTATATCCCCAATAGTGGCACATGGAGTTAGTGATCAGACCTTACATGTTGAGCCAATATTGTCCCTATATGGGCAATGTATCTTTTATTGTTATTTTAAACCTCCCATAGTTCATAAATCTATATTCATAATGAATTATGTAACTAGACCCATGAGAGTGTCTGTACATTTAGGATTTTGCAAATGTTACAAAAAAAGATTAAATTAAATGTTGATTTAATGGGTTAACGGAACTTTATTTAAGAACTTAGTTTATTTTATTGCCAACTAATATTTCGTAGTTGAATTCCAATTTAATTGGAATTGCCTTACTTTATTTGGGTTAAGATAGCTAATTATTTTATTTTATTTTAATAGTCTAATTTTTATGTCACTTTGTAAAAGTGCATATATTAGCTAAAAACATAGTTATTCTCACTTCTCACATTTTAGTTTACAATTTTTGGAGAAAATCCTCCAAAACACTCTCATGACCAATTAGGAAGTTGTTTGTTATGAGATCTATGCTCGTGAGAATAGGTTCATTGGATTTAGAGGGGGAAATTCCTTCTTTACCAAATGTTTCATCATTGTTGGCATTCTTGTTATTTTGTGACACGCTTTCTTGTTTTATCACCTTTGGCTATGAGGTAGGGCTCTCTTATTTTATTTATTTTTCTCCTTGTTTGTTCCAATGTTTTATAGTAATTTGATAGGAGGTTGAGAACTATTGTTCCCCTCCATTATGTTATGCTAGTTCTACCCGGTTGGGCTAATATAAACATATGAGGGTTTTGTGTGTTAAAATTGAATTATTTTAGATAATTGTTGCTTATATTTTCATACAAACTTGAAAATTTATGCGTATTTGATTTTTGGGTTTTTGACCCCTATTTAGGAAATAATTCTATTGATTTTCAACAACATTGATTTTGAGCAATTTTTACATCACCTCATTGTGTGTGCTACCCAATTTTCTTGGGTATTTCTTGACATATATTTTGGTCATGGATTTGGAATGAAAGTTAGGTTCCCAATTCAACTGTATATTTACTTTACCATCATTGTGAATCATGTATAATCCCTACTCCCTGATTTAGGCTAGTTGAGTGAGTTCATGATGCCTTGTGTTTTTTTGCCTCATCGGGATTCATGTCAAATCTCTACTCCCATTTATAGGTTGGTTTAGTGACTTTTTAATACATGTATCATTTTTAATTTCTCATATCCAACCCTTGCATTAATATTATGTTCTTACATTAGTGAAGTTGGTTGTGCCCACACATGAGTGTGTGTCTATGTGCGGGTATTATAGGATCTTGCAAAACCTGAAGTCTTGGATATAAGTTAGTTGAGTAATTATTCATTTGGGAACTAGGTTGGGAAATTTTATTTCCTAAAGGTACTCATCATGTGTTGAGCATGAGTATGTAGGGTAGACATGTGGCATGGCCTCTCTCATGTACCCCAACCCAAAAGTGGTTGACCCGATAATATGAAGAAGTTTGAATAAGTGACAAATAGATTAAATAATGGGATAGTAAAATTAATGATAAGATAAGTGATCATTTGTACACACTCTGATTGTCTTGAGGGAACTAGTGCAAGGGTTTAGTTTTGGGCCTTCTGTGGGAGTATGTTCCCTACATGATAGGTGTTGGGCCTCTTTTGGGAGTGTGATACCACACCAGGTATTAGGCCTCCTAAGGGAGTGCATTACCATGCCACATATAGCTTGGGATTTATTATTCTAAGAGATTACACTCTACTAGAGTCCCTACATAGTTATCTATAGTGGGTCTAACTAGTGACTCAATGTATTGCATTATCTTCATGAGCATATAGATGTTGGTGTCATTATTTATAGGTATGTTTCTTAGACATGGGTGATTATATTATACGGTTGTGGTTGGTTCATTATCTCCATCATCATAGTTAGAGTGGGCCTATAGCTACAACTTGGCTAGGAGATATAGCTACCTATACCACTATTGGGGACCAATTTGCAGAGATGGTGAACTTCTTGTTTGCGGCTAATGTTGGACGTTCACTTGGCACCTTAGTATATATGGATTATGTTTCCTTCTAATTTATGTTTTATTCTGGATGCATTGATACCATATTTTATATGTTGCTTAGTATGTTTACTTGTTTCATACTCTTATCATGATATTAGATATTATTGCTTAGTTAATGTTTCTTACCACTATTATGGATTAGTTGTGCAATTAATATATTACCATGTTGGATGTTCCATGTCATTGATGGTTATTTGTAAGGTAGAATTCATAAAGTAACCCCAATGATGTCGGCATGCTAAGATTTCATGCTCAAGGGTATGGTTAGGATGCTTGATATCTAATGATGCCATTAAGGCTAGGAGGAAATAAGAAAAAATGATTTAGTCTGGTTGTATCTTATGCTTGTATTTTCCCTTCATTATGGTGTTTCTTATGTACATGTTATATTATGAAGATTTTTGTTTATATGGCTATATGTTATTTGTGATCCATAAATTGGTATATTAGATATGTTAGATTTCATTTGTACTCTTGGATGCTCACACCTAGATTTGCATGGATATGGTTCTCCCTAGTGCAGAGGTTTTCCCTTATTTCTAGATTTCATTTGGACTTTGTGCTATGTTATTTTCCTGAGTTCTTATGGGAATAAAAATTATTGTATGAGGAAATAATTCACTTGTATGAGGTTGGAAAAACTCATACAAACATTTAATGACTTGTACAAGTCTAGAAGATTACTCATATGTCTCAAAAGGAAAGCTCGTCAATGAGCTAGTCCCAACTCCTATGAGATAGACAAGATGGTTGGTCATATAGAAAATAGTGAGTGTTTTCACACACTTTGAGAAGAGCCAAAATTTACTTTTTGATACCCTTTTGGGTCCTACATCTTCTTATAGCATAACAAATCTAATGTTGAGTATTTTTGGAAATTTTATCATTGGGTTTCCATCACGTGTTAATTGGAATGAACTTGTATGTTTTATTCATTTAGGAATTGTGATTTGGGGTTTAGAATGCATTTTAATTGAATAACATTTGGGGATCTTTGGTCATTGATGTCTAGTCTTTCATTGCGATCTTGTAATCTTATGATTATTTTATCTTGTATTCTTGTCATATCTTGAAAAAAAATGTTTTTGTATGATTATCCTTGTTTCCAAGGATCTATGGGCGAGGAATTAAGTCTTTAAAAATGCCATGGGGGAACTATGTTTATGTTAGGATTTATTTTATTTAACAAATGTAGGGGCCACCTTTCAAAGGGCTATGGATGTGGCCCTTGTAGATTTCATTCACAACTTCCTTACAATTTACTAAGATGAGCTTTTGCATTACTCAAAGAAGGAGGAAGGCCATTGTATGCAATTGGAAAAAATCCTTGGTAAAGACTTGAAATATGGTGTATCATTAAACCAAAGAAAATACTCCTTTGGTATGACATAAGGGAGGTTTCCTAGATACCTTATATGAAAGGGTAGAGTTAGGATTGAACTTGAGAGGGTAGTTGCCATTGATAAAAGATCAAATCCAAGAAATGTGAAAGAAATTCAATCCTGCTTTGTGAAAGTGAATTTCTTCACAAGGTCTGTCACTAAATATTAAGGAATTAGTAGACCAATTTCAAAAATGTTGAAGAAGGGCTCTAAAATAATATGGAATGAGGAACGTACTATTTCTTTTAAAATCATTAAGTTGGATACCAAGGATGCTCTACTATTAAGGGAACCAAAATATGCCTAGCCCACACAAATTTCTTATTTTCTTCCTTTCACACTCTATCTATAGTACTACTAAAAAAAAAGGTAGGTTTTGAGAAGCCCATAGTATTCTTTAGCAAGTCATTATAACTCATTAAACTCAAGTCTGATATAAATGAAAATCATGGTTGTGCACTTGTGAAGGCTATGAAATATTTAAGGTGTTACTTGATTAAGGAAAGTGTAATTGCCTAAGTTCCAAGTGCTTCTATGAAGGAAGTTTTCACTCAACAAGAGGTTTCGAGTAGGAGATGTAGGTGGATTAATAGGATTGAGGATTTCAACATTTATATGCAAATCACAAAATTTGTGAGAGTTTAGGGACTTGCAAAATTGATGACTCAAGCTAATTTGGATACAAATTAGATAAACCTCATTAAAGTGGAGAAGAGAGAAAACTTGTGTGATATGGGTGATAGCTATTGGTATGATAACATCATTTGTTACTTGCAAAAGATGAAATTTCCTCCTTAACTAAGTGATAATGAGAAGAGAAATCTCAAGTTGTATGTTATAAAATATGTCATTTTTTTGGGTAGGCTATGGTGGAAGACCAATGAGGTATTTTTACTAAAATGTGTGAATCCTGAACATGCTAGTAAAATTATATATGAGATGCATGTTGTCATTTCACAATGCATGCTCCATATCTCCTAAAAATAGGGACCCCATACTAATATTTTCTTCTCCTAGACCCCTAGTCTAGGGCCTGGGATAATTTTTGAACTTCACCTAGAGTTTGGGTCCATCCTTTTTCCTCCAATAGAGAAAACCCAAGTGTTAGAATAGAAAAAAATTGAAGAAAAGAGTGAGTTTTATGCTAAAGTGCACACTAGCACCTACCATAGGTGTGCAAGTGCAATAGATGTGAAAGTGTGCTAGATCCACAACTATGCTTCTATCTCACTTTGGAGATGCATACCTGCACACATGCGTAGGTGCACACCTCCAAAGAGTACACATTGTTGTGGGCCTATATAAGTGCAGGACCCCTTCCCACTTCTCCGTTATTCTTCGTGCTCCCTAGAAGACCACACCCTCACACCCTTCAATGTGTGCCAATATTCATCCTACACACAACAAAAAAAAACAAAATCAAAACACAAAAGGTGTACACATGTGCACCTACCCAAGGTTCACATGTTTTCACCTTTCAAATTCTAAACATAGGGAACTACAAAGGAAAGGTGCACATGTGTGCACCTCCCCAAAGGTGTACACATACACACCCTTAGCATAGAGAAAAGGGAAAACAAGTGAAGACCCCACATAATGAACTTGCATAATGCATGTGTGTAGTTGTGCACATGCACACCCTACTAAGGTGTGCATGTGGGCAGGTGTGAAAATGCACAGAAATAGTCTAAAGAATGTTGTTTGGCACACCTAAAACACCAATTAGGGTGTGCAAGGTGCATTAAGTTTCATTTTAGGGCTCTCCAGGGAGATTTGACCTAGTTTTCCACTATTTTAGTGATTTGGGTTTGGATTTTTTACAATTAGGATTTGTTTCAACTAATATTTTTAGATTTTCAAACTAATAATTTTTAATTTTGTGTAGATAAAATGGGTTCCTGATCCTCCTCACTTGTAGATAATATTTCTCCAAAACTCGTTCTCTTCAAGTTTCAAGGTGTTCCAAAGAAATCGTGTTTTTAGGATGGACATTCAAAGATTAGAGATACTAAGTTGCCATACATAGAGTAGAATGCATTCCTCATACTCTGCAATAAGCCTAAAGAGAGGTTCATAATGGTCTATATAGTACAAATAATGGTCCACCAAGATAACTAAGAGGAGGGGGGTGAATTAGTTATCCAATTAAAACATTTATGAACCTTAATTAATCTTAACCATTCAATCAAATTAAATAGTAACCATAACAAGATTCACATACACAATTACATTAGATTTGTTAGCTAGGGAAACCCTTGATTAGAGCAAAAACCCTAGTGAGAATGATGCCCACAAAGATATACTAATATGTATATTCCTTGTTAGAGGATAGACCCTATTAGGAGTCTAACAACACATTTAGTACATAACAGTCCCTGTTAGGAGACTTTGAATCCCTGTAAGGAGACTTCACTATCTAGCTGATCTCTCAAATGTTCCTTGCAAAATTATTGTTCATGCTATGCTTTATCTTATTTCCTCTATCCTGGAAATCATACCATTCATTGTGAAAACTTGTAGACTAGGTCATAGACTTCAAATCCAAATATCAAACCTCAAATCTCAAAATGAAACCTCGACAATGAAGTTTTCTCCAACTTTTCTCTAATCTTCTTATCCTCACATATCAACTTGTTTCTCTTCTATTTCACTCTTCATGCTTCATGTAATTGTTCATACATAATAAAGGAAAATATCCTGCCTTTATATTGATTCCATAAAACAATTCCCTGAGTCGGCTAATGCACCTTCTCAATTAATTATTTTAGGACTTAATTAAGAATACATTATACTTAGCGATAACATTAATGTGTCACCTTGTAACTTAAATAACTTTTCATATGTGTAATATTATGATGAGAGAGCTTGACCACATCATATCCAACATGTCTTCTATATAGTTTCATAGTAGAGGAAGATGATCACACCATTGTCTCTCTCAAAGATATTATATCTGTTCTAAAGACTACCTATTCCATCATGAAATACACTTTAATTGTCAACCCAGGGACGTAGGACTTGAAATGGGTCAGCATGGTATGTACACTAAGTTCCTTTAAGAGTCTTAAAACCTATGCTATAGGAAATTAAAATGCATGAAAAGAATCTACACTGCTATTACAAAGTAGTAAACATGCTTGGGCTAACAACATATAAGTATAGAAAGCTTTAGAAAATGAGCCTAAACTAGTTAACAACTCCAAACATCCACCATGATCATTTTCTACAAGTGATTTAGGAACTTTCATAGTAACAATGTTGTAGGACTAATACAATAAATCTATCTTGAAAATAGGAAATTGCAAAGAATGAATCTACTCTACCTAAATCTATTCCACTTCCCAAGTTGGCCCCCTTAGTTGGTTTCATATAACTATGAATACAACAAGTATTCCAAAATCACTCTTTCATTAAAATCCTTCTTTGATTACATCAACTGAAAAATTCATGAAGAATAGGAAAAAAGTAACTTCTAAATCTTAAACGAGCATTGTGTATTTTCTCATTATTAGCTTACTAGGATGATCCAAATCCATTATATAGAGGATTGAATAATTATTAAAAACATAACATAAAAGTCTTGAACAAACATCACTAGGAAAGAAGGTGGATGATCAACCATGACATATTATTTTTTATTATTGAGTAATAGAATAAAAACTTGCAAGAAATATAGCAAGTTGTGTCTCATAGATTTTCTAGAATAGTAACTCCTGTACAGGCACAACTTATCCATAGGAACTGAACTGCGCTTTCATTACCATGACCGGTCTCCATCATCCTCTTCCTTTAATGTAGTGATCACCACCCGTTGCATTGTTCTTCATTTTCTTGAAAGTTGGAAACATCAAGAACATATATGTAAGATAACATTCCTACTCTTATTCATATATTAGAACATAGCTTAAGATATTTATATGAAATACTATATTCTATCTATAATATTAAGCAAAGTATGTCATATACATTGTTGGTATTTAAAACTACTAAACAACAAAATTCTCAATACCAAAATAATAATACTCACATAACCTAAGGATTATCCATTTCCTATTAACAATTATATGTGCAAACCACTTGGACCCAACTTCACCAAAACCAAGGATGGTTTTCTACTCTTTAGGCTCTATAGAACCAAGGTGGGTATACCTAGGGGATGATTCAAACTAAATGTTGTTGTATGAGAATTTTATTAGTTTCATTCTGATTCTCATCTTCTATCTTTAGATACATACACATTTTATCCATTCCTTGACATTCTGGATGATATACATCCCTTATAAGTAGATTTGGTTACAATTCTTCTTAGATTTGCAAGTATTTCTAGCAATAGCAGCTAACTACGGCTAAAATATTCTATGCAAAAAAGTGCTGACCACCTTTGAAAATCTTGAAGAATAATAAAATAAAGTTGATTTTGATTTTTAGACTTGATGCTTATTCATGATCTACCTATCTGCAGGCTGAATTAATTTGATCATTGCCTATTCCATTGGGATTCAAAGTCTACTCCAATTTATATATCTGATTCGTTGCATTACAAAAAATATCATCAAAAATTCTTACTTGAATTCATTCTTATAGATATCCTTTCTATTACCATAGCAATCCCATCAAATTCACCAAAGCCTTAACTTAATTCATTGAATTAATAGAAATAATGAATTGACATACAACTTAAGTGAATTACATTCAATTGGACAAGCTTTACTCACACAATATCATAATAACTAGGTAATAACAAAGGTGAGAAAATTCAACAAGAAAAAATATGGGGAAAGATCAATTTTGTATTAATTTTCCTTGAAAATTGTATAGAATTGTAGTAAAACTTAGAATGATTCTAAAAGAGAAAAGGATCATATGATATCAATATATTCTCAGAAAATTTATAGAGAAGATACATCATGAAGTTTGCTACAATGACTGGACTGAAACATGCTTAGTATATAACTAGAATTGCATTAGAGATTAGACCCTTCTTTAGCCCTAGAATCTCACTTATATAGTGTGAAATGCAACAAGCTTCAGGCATAGAGAATTGATAGGTATCCTTTTACAAAGATATTTACATTTTGCTCAACAAGAACAAACAAAAATTTATTTAATAAAAAGCTAATACAACATAATATTTTCTTAGTAGGCCCCTCTTCAGTTACATCTTCGAATGCTACAAATCCTATGATTGTGCTTTGTTCACTCTGAGTCCTCGACATATGTAGCTATCAAACTCACCAATGATGTGTTAGGCTTTGATTCCTGCAACTTCACCTCTACTCTAGCTTTTTCACTCATATCATCATGTAATACCAAGGTGACAGTTACATTTCTGCCACATCATCCAACTAATCTACTGTCTCTTTCACATGAGATAACTACCCTTCTTTGTCTTCTTCTTTCCTAGGTGCTGATGGAAGTGAGTCGATGATCTATAGTTCATCTTCATGTGTTTCATCATCATCACTTTCAACTTCTTCTAACTATTCATCAGAAGTAATATCTTCCATCCACTTCTCATAAAGTGTGTCATTTGGCCAATCAAATTGCATAATATCTTGTTGCTTCTTGATAACATATTTAGCTTTACTGTTAATGTCAACAAAATCTTGTTTCAAAGAATCAAAGAACATTTGGGCTTTCACCATTTTTCTGTTGTGGTGGCCCACCATGCATGTCATGTTTCATTGATGATTGTATTCATTCTCAGACAAAATAAATCATCTAATTCCTTAGCCCATCTCTTCTTTTTCTTTAATTTATTCTTCCTATCTAGAGTACAAGGGAATAAATCAAATTTTTGGCTCTTGTATTTATGCAAGTAGCCCACTATTCTTCCTTGCAGATGAACTCTTTTATTATCAAATTCTAGAAGGTCATTAACAATATCATAAGTTTTCTCAATTTGATCATGTGAAGACCTTATGACAGAGTAGCACAAAAATGTCATTTCTTTCCTTCTCTTTACACACTTATTCACAATGGGCTTCAAAGCCTCATCATTGGCTTTCATTTCATCCCATATGCTTATTGTCTTTGGTAGGTAATCATAAAATAGTGGCCATTCAATTTTATCTCCCAGATACAAGAGAGTTTTTCTCAATTTATCTTCATACTATATATTTAGCTCTACATGTAATGCCTACAATTTTCTCTTTTCTTCTTCAAAGTCTTTAGTTGTGTAATACTGTGGCCTTTGTGGGGTATCTGGCATCTCTATGAGAGGAGTGAATTTAAAAGGTTCCATTGGAGGGTGGGGATATGTGAATCTTGGCCTTGTAGACCTTCCCCTTACCTTATTTTCAAGTTCAATTCTTTTTTGAACTTCTTTATTATAGGCCTTCAAAACACTCTCATACTTACACTATAGTTCAAACATTGTCTTTTTTTCATTTTCTACAGTGGTAAGAACAAACTAAGATGTTCCAACACCCATGTGGGCTGTTTTCACATGGGAGGTATCTACTACTCTTCTTACAATGATGTTTCCCATAAATCTTGAGTCGTTTGGTTGTGATGGAACAACCCTAGATCCTTTCCTTAATGACCATATAACCAGAGCAGCCTGGTCCTCACTGAAAGTAGTACTTGTGAATTCGTTCTTGCTTGGATCTTGCAGGTCCAATTTATTTGAAACAAAATTAAAAATTAAGGCATCCGCAACATCCCAATTGGGTAACGATAAAGTATTTGATGCTTTTATCTTCTACCTCCCTTCTTCAAAGGTTATACTTTGAATTTTTTTAATCTTTTCTCATACTTCCATATGTTTTCTCGCCATCCAAACTGGTGGAAGGCTCTAGATTGAACAAAACTATCATCTGACAAAAATTGTTAACTAGCCTATTCTATTATAGGGTCTAATTCCCTTCCTTTAAAATCTACTACTATCAACTCTAAACTTGGCATGGGAGGCTCCTAGGGGTCTCCCTCATCTATTTTAGCTTGAGAAAACAAAAACTCCTCCTTAGGACCCTAGTTTTTCAATTTGTTCCCTAGTAAGTTGCTCCTCTTCAATCCTCATAGGGGTCTGTGAAGGTGAATATTCCTCAATGTGAGGACCTTGTTCCCTTATTATTTTCTACCTCTTAGGGGAGGGCTCAGGAGGTCTCTCTTCCCAGATAGTACTAGTGTATTTAACTACTTGTTTGCCTTTGTCCATAGTAGTCTTTTTATTTTAAATAATAGTATACCCTAGCCTTTTCTAGATAGTCAATTGACCTGCCCTTGTATTGGGAGTGAATCCCAGTTTCCTCATTACCTCCTTGGCCTTATCTGAGAAAGAATTAATAAGAATTTTCTTCTTCTCATTCATGGTTTCCATTGTTTCATGAAAAGTGAGCATGAGCTTATTTATTTTATCTACCTCTACAATGGCATTACCTAGAGGACTATATTTTTCATCAAAACAATGAATGAAATCCAAAACCCTTGAGAACACTCTCCATTTTTCTTTCTTTGTTTCCTATTCTTGCAAGGAGTATTCATTTCTTATTATGTCTTTAGGAAAATAAAATTCATGGTCAATTTTGCCAAACTTAATTATGTGCCTAAAGGCTAAATGATAGAATCCCTTAGCATAACAAAAACGGGGATGAGAAATAGCCATCTTGTACTGATTTAAAATTTTATGCAGAGAAAGCCAACCTCCTTTAGTGATCACAAATTGGTGAGAAATAGTACAAGTGGAGAATATTGAGCCCCTACCCCTTTTCAACAAATAAGTTTCCTCTAATCCTCCTAGCTACCACAAAATTTTAGGTACTCCTACCTTTAATGGCACTTGGTAGGGCAATACATGGGGAGTACCTCTGAAACCATAAACCCTAAAGATAGCTGAGAGTGAATATGGAGTGATGTCTCCCCAATTATGTGAAACTGTCAAACCAATAGGATTGTCTAGGGGTCTAATAAGACTTGCCAATGCCTTGGGTACTCTAGGATTGTCACTCAATAATAGGCACCTCAACCTTGAGGAAAAGTACTTATCAAACCTGACAAAGCTAGCATTTTCCACATCCCAGGTCATGTCTACACTCCATGACTAGACTAGTGGTTCTTCTCCATCCTATTCTCTATTCAACTTCATTTCTTTACCAAAATATGTCACTCCTTTAAAAAAACTCATGTGCATCAGCAAAGAATAATGGCCAAAAGTTTTTCCTACTTTACCCTTTGCAATCCCCACTAGGTCATTATGAATTTCTTTTGCTAAATAAGAAGAAAAATCAAAAATTATATCCACAAAAAAAGAGGACATCTGAGTAAGCACATACATAAAACCCACGGGCATAAAATCCTCTTCATCTTCTCCAAAAACTCTACATAGAGTCATGTATACGTCCATAGCCCTAGTATATAAATATGCCATTTTGAAGGGTTCCCTGGAGGATGTTGTTATTGCTGGTAGAGTTCCAATTTTTCCTATATGTGCCCTCAATGCACCTAGCCTGACTACATCCTTCTTTGACATATATTCCCTTTTTAACTCCTTCAGGTCAATAGGCACATGATAGTTAGTGAGAGGCCCTAAACCAAATATCTATCAAAGTTCCTCTGGGGTAACTGTGATCAAAATTTCAACATCAATTCTCCTAACCACGCTAATTTCTTAGGCATAATTCTTTGCAATACCTTCAAAGAGGTCATAATCCATAAAACCACTTGGAACTACTAATTTTCCTAAGTCAAAATTCCAAATATTGGCATGTGGGGCAAATAAATTTCTTTTTGAAAACCATTTCTTGAATAAAACAAGACCAGATTGAGAAGTATTAGCATCCCAAACCTAGTTCCCCTTATCATATAATCCATCTATGATTTTAAGCCCAGGGTTTAACAATTTTTTTTTAAACTTGCACAGTTTCAGTGGTGGACTTAGGGAGCAGTTCAAGAAAATCATCATGAAAGTTTCTAGCCAAATAATCCTCTTGCCTAGAGAACACCTTCTTTGGAGGCATATTGACTATAGTTTGTAGAATCTAAGATTGCTTTCAAAGGTTACAATATATAGGCACTTACTTGATTTTCTTGCTTGCTCTGTGATCCTGCAACATCTCACGAATAAAGGGAAACTAATTCACATTCTATGAAAGCTCAATACAAATTCTCAGTAATTTCTTCTGCTCAGAAAACTTGAAATCTTGTTCATGTGAGATGAAAATGGTGAGATTCTCTACAATATACTTTTTTTTTGCTCACATGTGAAGCTTCCATTCCTCATTAATGAACTACTAGTGAAACAGAGTGGCGTTACCTTCCTTTTTCAAATTTGCACCGTTGATCTTAGAAAATCCTACAATCCAAGAGTGAAAATATGGATTACCGATCTTCCAGTTGACATGCTGGTCGTCAAACCAATGAAAACTCTATGTTTGTACCTTTTCTTCACTACTAGCATTTCAAACTGGACCCACTAATCTTTGAGGACATGTATCATTGAGTCGCTACCTCACTATATATAAAAAGTGAGCATGTTGCCATAACGATGAAGTGAAAATCATAGATTTGAACTTAACCTAAGGGCAATGAAACTAAATTACATACATTTAACTATGGCGGGTCCCATAGTCACTATGTTGCATTGGGTAAATAGTGCACATCTTCTCATAGCAACATAGTGATGATCATTGATTAAATGATCATAATCTTTCATCTGACTTCTAACTTGGGTGTAGGTCCATGTTGCTGCTAACATGAGAACATCTTGTCTAGCTGGCACATAATTTGATATTCAAATCCTAACAGTATCACCACATGACTTAGATCCCACCACATGCACATTTTCATGTGAGGTGCTATGTCACTACCGACAAGGTGCAAAGATTTTTCAGTCATGACATAATGACCTCTGATGTTCTCAAAACTTCTGGTGCATACATGTCTGCAACAAGATGCCACCATGTCTCAAAAGTTGCATGATTCATGTCTAACAAAGCATATGCTTGGGACCCACCTTCTGGAACTACTGCCGCATTATTGTTTTCTATCAAGGCACTATGTTGCTAACAATGGAAAACTTTAATTTTTTGATCGTGACATAGCGACCTCCTTAAGGCTTTAGAGATTTTGATGCCAAGAAATTTTTTCTATTCCACCATCATTACCACAATTAATGATTCTAACAAGGAAATAAAATCACATGACCAATATCTATGATAGGAATTTCAGTGCCCATCTGTTGCATAACCTCTCGTCTTCCTCACTTTCCAGCAAGGTGCTATGTCGCTACCAGTGAGATCCATTATTTTTTTGGTCGTGACATAGTGACCTCTAGTGTTTGTTAAAATCTAGTGCCAGAAGGATAGATACCTATCAATCATGATTATCTTAATTAGTACTTCTGATAGAACAACAAAATTGCATGTACACCATGCCACTTAGGAGCTTTTATGGTAACTGGATTTTTTGATAGCTGTTGTCTTCTATATTTACTCTCAAGGTGCTATGTCTCTAATGGTAGGATGTAAACTTTTTTCGATAGTGACATAGCGACTCATCAAAAAGGTTGGATTCTGGTGACACCTTTTGCATTCATTATACTTAGTTCCTTTTTAGTTCTAACAACTCTAACATGAAACATGTGACTAAAACCTTCTGAAACAATGCACTTTCTGGTCATCATGCCTCCATTTCATGACACCACCATTCAATTTTGTGGCACTCACTATGTCGCTATGGTTAAAACACTTGCATCTTTCTATAGCAATGATGCAACTGTCATAGATCTTATAAGGATTATAAAGTGTGGAAAAAAAAGGGAAAAGGCACCTGGGGAATGAAAAATTAATCAGGTTAAGGAATATTCATAGTTTGAGAAGCTTCGTGCCCAAAAAATTGCAAAAGAATGCAAGACTTAGGGTTTTACAAGATTTTCCAAAGGTTATGAAAATGTAGGGCCAAAGAATCAAAAACCCTAGTAGGAAAATAATGAATTCAATTCTGATTTTTAACCTAGGATTTGGAAAAAATTATTTTATAAAAATTAGACCAACACACACAACCCATAGGCTTGGTAAGTTCTGGCTATCTCTAGCATACGTTTACAAGATATTTACACAAATGTTTGAGAATTTTTTTGACAAAGTACAAAGAGTAAGTTCAAACTATGAAAACTATATCATAATTAAATGTGTTATCATTCTACCCCCCACTATTCAAATGCTTGTTCTCAAGCATTATACTTCCTTTCCATAGCTCTAAAGTCTCACATTGTAGTTTTCCCTATCTTCCCACTTCTTAAAGTTTAGAAGATTCCTCTAGTGCACTTCCAATGTTTACACATGTGTTCTTCAACCAATAAATCTTGTCCGGTATCATCATTACCATAAAGAGGCCAAAGAGGGGTAGGAGGATGAAAATTTAATGGCATCCATAGTTCCTTTCTTATTTGTCTTCCCATTTGTATATACTTGGTCACCCTATTAAGAGCTGCCTCATAATTGATAGAGCTATGTGGTTCTTCCTTTTTGAAAGCTTTTGGCAGTCGGCTCCATCAGTTCCTAAGCCGTGGAATAGCTCTTTGTTGTGCAAATTTTGGAAGTGTCTAGTAATCTCTATAAACCTCTTATTTTTCTACAAACACTTTCTCCCTAATCTCTTGGTTTAGTTTCCCATAGCCTTGTCTAAACTAGTCTCTTAGAAGGTCATCATTCTTGTGTGATTCAGCCCATGGTGGTAATGGTTTAGATTTATCAAGATCTCTATAGGCATTTAATTGCTTATCATAGTTTGTCTTGTTGTGCATCCAAGACATTAAAGCTATGAGGTGAACATCCCCTATGTAAAGTAGAGAGTTCCACTCTGTCTGATGTGGAAATATGAAATTATATAAATAAATTTCACAAAAAAAATTCTTCTTCCATGAAGGTAGAGTTTGATACACATCGTAGTAATCTTGAATATTTTTAAATTCACAATCAACATCCCTTATTGTCATCATTAGTTGAAATAGGAGAAACTACTCCTTCAGACAAATGGAATACACCCTTGGTGGTGGCCTATAGGCCATTACCTGGTTAGCTAACTTTAAAGCCTTATTCATTTGTTGTTTATGTTTCTCAAGTTGCTCTTTCAGTGACTCAATTTCCTCATCTTTGTCAAATATTACTTTCTACATTTGGTTTCTTTCTTGCCTCCACAAGGGATTTTGAAAAATGATGTGTTTGTATAGACCAAATAATATAGATTGAATTGTAGATGAAAGGAATTCTTCAGCCATAGATTTCTTCTTTTTTTCCTTAGCAACTTGATGGAAGTAATGGGTATACCAAGAGAATCTATAAGGCATGATAGAAACATTAGAATATACAGGGACTCGTGGAGAAGTAGCTTGATCATTTTTAGGGGCTTTTTTTGAGACAACAGTAGGGTTTGACTCACACATTTTCTAATTTCCCTTTGACATTTCATTAATAGGCTCATTTTCATTTGTTTCCACATTTTGGGGTTCCAACCATATAGGAGAGTCATTTGGAATATTCTCAAAAATTGATTTTGTATGAGATTTTGAAATTGAAGCATTTAGGTTTTTAGTGGAAATTGGGGATACTTGACCTTGTATACAAGGGCTTCAACACATAATAATCTCTTTAACTTCTACTATTTTGTAGGTTTTCTTTGGTTTAGGAGCTATTGGGGTAGACACTATAGGTGTGGTTGCTGCAGGAACATTACTTTTTCTCTTTGTCACTTTAACAAAAGGGTTTTGGGTTTCCTTTTCAAGATTAGGGCTCTCCTTACCAACCTTATGCTTTTCTTTGTCTCTTGAAGAGCTAGGTATATCACCCTTTTAAAATAGGCTCAAGAGGTTTATCAGGAGAGGGCAATGCTGGTTCGTTTTCTATTTCAGCTAGGTTCTGACTAGGCTCTACAATTTCTTCCTCATTCTATAAATTTTGCAAAACATAATTAGCTTGAGGCTGCAAGGTTTTAAGTTCAACAAATTCTACCCATGATACATTGGAGGAATCCCTAAGAGACCTTTCAACTAAAATTTTGATGAAGACATAATCAGAAATAGAATTTTCATTTCCTTTCTAAGTTTCTTCAGGGCTAATATAGAACATATTATAAAGGAAATTGGGGATATTAACTTGAATGTTATGCCTTAATGTAAGTTTTAAAACTTCCCTTCCTAGGTCAAATACTTGATGATATGAGTTTCCAATTCTAGATATGGGGCTAGGAGAGAGTCTTTTACACCCTTGCTTTGAAATTTCTAGTAGAGGGTCACCAAGCTAAGCAAACTACACCCGAAATGACCTGACATCATGTTTATTCAGATAATGCTCCATATTAGCTGGTAGTACTATGACTTTTGCTATCCACTCCTTAGTATCAATTACTTTCAATTCCCATACTATGACTTCCCCTTCATCAAATGTCCTCATAAACTCTATTGCTACTTCTTCATTGAACTCAGTTAATTGCAGGAAGTAGCCAAGCCATCCACAAGTACTAAATCGTCAGACTACTTCCATGTTTGCAAGTAGAATACTACGATCAACTGGCTCATCTCTTTGAAACTATCCTCCCATCTTCAAAATGCTTAGCCTCAAAATTTTCTATTCTCACCACCCTGATAAGTTTTACTCCTTTAACCCTTCTACAAATAACCTTTTCTCAAAATTTCAAATTGATCTTTCTATGAAATATCGATACTACATTCTCTTAACAAGACTTTGTTATGTTTGGCATGTAAAATAATGATACAATTAATTGTGAAGGATATCAAGGTTTAACTAGGAGTGTTCTTGTGATAAATCATAGTTATTTTCAAACACATGAGATCTTTCCCAAAATTGCAATGAAAAGATACAATAGATATAAAAAGATTTTAAAATCAAAATCAGACCATCACCAAAGTACAACCTATATTTTGGACATGAGTAGGGTGATGTGGAGATGAAATTTGGAAATTAATACACTTTCTCAGCCTCCCACTAAATTTTGACAAGTGTCCACACTTAAAATTTTTTGCATAGGAATGAGAAACTAGCTTAAGGCTTATATGATACATTTAATGCAGTATTATATATGAATATCAAAACCTAAATGCTAAAAAATGATCAAAGAGTAAAAATTTTGTATCTAAAAATTTTAGAGTATACTTCCACATGCAAATTGATGAGGTGGAAAATTTTGATGAATGTAGAATGGTGTTGATCGTATGCTTTATTGAAAGTAGTAAAAATAGAATTTGTGGGTGACATGGAGTGTGAGTGGATGATAGATAAAGAAATGAGATGAGTTGGTATGAAGAAAAAGAAAAATGAATGAAATAATGGACCTTAGATTAAATAAGGTTTTATTATGAGTTCTCGTTGAAGGTTTGTCATGGTACGGCTTCAGGAAGAAGGTTTGCACCCTCTACTGTAGGAATTGTTTCCATAGGAGTTGGTAAATAGTTTGGTTGGAACTTATCTTTGGTCAATGGTTTATGAAAGAGGCTAAACCTATGGCCATTTACAAGCAATTTTAATTGTATAGGATCAATATTTGTTAGCTAGACTACTCCATTATCGAATACATACTAAATTTTATAAGGCCCTAGCCATTGAGTCTACAACTTTGCTGGATTTTCATTGAAATGAGAATCATATAGGAGAGCCCAATCTCCCACTTAGAATTGCTTATTTCTAATATGTACATCATGCCATGTCTTTCAATTTTTTTGAGTGATCTTTTTTCTTTCCAAAGATGTCTTTCTCATTTCATCCAGTGATTTTAAGTGGAGATGTCTCACTTCTTGTGCTGCAGGAAGACTAATGTTCAATTCCAAAGTAGTTCACAGTGTTTTATTTTCAAATTCAATAGGAAAAATTGCTGCTTTGCAATAAATAAGATCTAATAGAGTGAATCTAGTTGTTGTCTTCCATGTGATTTGGTATGCCTAGATAGCTTCAGTTAACCTGCTGCTCCAATCCTTCCTATGTGTTTTCATTGTCTTAGTTAGAATGCCCTCAATTTCTCTATTGGTGACCTCTGCTTACCCATTTGCCTAAGGGTGATAAGGATTGGATTTATGATACCTTATGTTATATTCTTTCATAAGTTTAGTGATAAAGTTTGATGTGAATTGGGCACCTTGATCTCTGATAAGTTTTCTGGGAACTCTGTAGTGTGTGAATATTTCCTCATATAAGAATATAGCTACTTTCTCATCTCTTGCATTTTTCATTTCCCTGACTTCCACCCATTTAGTTAAATAAAATGTACATATTAAGATGTAGGATTTTTCATTCTACGGTGGGTCAATTGGACCTATGAAGTCCATACCCCACTTGTCAAAGGGTGTTACAACAATCTATGGATTGAGTGGAATTTCATCTAACTTGGTTGGTCGGCCCATCCTCTAGCATTTTTTACACTTGGTTGTATAATTTTCTACATTTGTATGTAATTTTGGCCAATAATATCTAGTTTTAAGTACCTTTAGTGCTATTCTTTTTCTTCCAAAATGACCTCCACATGGTTTGTCATGAGAGGCATGTACTATGTCATATATCTCATCCTCCCTAACACATCTCCTCATGATTTGATTTGGTATGAGTGGCTATGTGGGAAAAATACTCCTCTAGAAAGGTATCTTCAAATGGAGTTGGATCTTCACCAGCAATGTGTAGTCTGGACAAATAATCAACAACTATGTTGAACTTGCCTGCCTTATCAACAATGGTAATATTAAACTCCTGCAACAACAAGAGCCATCTTGCCAATCTACTAGTTACAACAGGTTTTTTCATTAAGTACTTTATAGCCGAGTGGTCAGTATGAACAAAAATAGGATATCTAGTTACATAATATCTGAATTTGTTCAATCCATGAACTATAACTAAAAGTTCTTTCTTATTTGCTATGTAGTTTTATTTAGAACCATGGAGGCTTTTACTAATATAGTAAATTGCATTTTCAAGGTTAGTAGACTTTTGTCCTAATAAAACTCCTACAACATAGTCAGATGCATCAGTATGGATATGAAATGGAGTTGACGAATCTGGTCCCTTCAGAACTGGTGTTGTGGCGAGGAGTTTCTTAAGTTGTAGGAAGGCTTCATTACATGTCAGTGTCCAAATGAATTCAACTTCTTTAGTCAACAATGTATACAAAGGACTGGCTATTTTATTGAAATCTTTTATGAAATACCTATAATAGCCAGCATGACCTAAAAAAGATCTTAGATCCTTTGGTTTTATAGGTATGGGCAATGTTAGAATTACCTCTATCTTAGCCAGGTCCACTTGTATCCCTATAGCTGATATAATATGACCAAGCACTAGTCCTTCCTACATGAGCATGAAATATTTATCACTATTGAGTGATAGGTTATGTTCTTTGCATCAAACAAGAACCATTTCAAGATTCATCAAGGCTTCCTCAAAAGTGACTCCAAACACTATGAAATTATCCATGTATATTTCCATGTAGCCATGCGATATATCAATAAAAATGTTGATTACAACTCTCTAAAATGTCATGGGAGCATTACATAGGCCAAATGGAAAGATAGAATATGCAAAAGTACCCCATGGGCATGTAAATATGGTTTTATCCTAATCTTCTAGAGCTATACTCATCTGATTATAAGCACTGTACCCATCAAGAAAAGAAGAAATATTTCTTACCAACCAAACTGTCCAAAACTTGATTAATAAAGGGTAAAGGAAAGTGATCCTTCTTGGTTGAGTTATTCAATTCTCTATAATCTACAAAAATCCACCATTTCCCTCCATTTTTAGGTACTATAACAAGAGGTGAGACCCATCTACTACAGATATAGGGTATATAAAACTAGCATCAAGCAACTTTTTTAGTTTAGTTTTAACTATTTCTCTAAGTGCTAGATTAATCCTCCTCTTGGGTTCACAGAGTGGCATATATTCTATGAGTGATAATGTAGTATTTAACCCTTTCACATCCTCATGGTCCCATGCAAAAGCCTTTTCATGTTTTTGAAGAAGCTCTGTTAACTGTTTCATTTGTTTGGGAGGTAGTTTTTTTATTGACATGGAGATTATGACCTTTCGACAACTCAACAGTAGTTGTGAGATCAACCATAGCAGCTTTAGAGATTGGACATGTATCTAGTTCACATGGTAAAAGTTGATGGATAATGTCTAGCTCCTTGCATAGAAAATAATTCTTATTACATTCCTCATATGTAGTTAGTTCTAACATAGAACTATCAAATACATCCTTTTCTACCACACAAGTATTATTAAGAATACTCTGAATTATTGAATCCTCCTCCTACAACTTTAGAAAAGAATATCTATGTAAAATTATAAGTTGTGCTATAGAGTTTAACTCTTCCTCTCCATCCCCTAAATCTGGCCATATATGTGTGGTTAAATCTGGTTGGGGTTGTGCTTGAGGATGTAAGAAAAATTTATTTGTTGCCTGTCCATCAGATATGGTCATACTCCTTGACCTACAAGTTATATTTGTATCAGTTGTAACTAACCATGGTCATCCTAAAATGAAAGGGTAACCAACTAAGTTGACTTTTGGGGACATAATAATGAAATCTGTAGGGTACTCTAGAGAATCTAGGGTTACGACTATGTCTTCTATCATCCCATCAGGAGTAACAATAGAACTATCAGCAAGTTGTAGAATTGTTAGGGTAGCCCTTAATCCTTTGATATTTAGCTTTTTCATAGTATCATTGGTTATAATATTTATAGCAGCATCAAGACCAATGAAGGCATTTTTAACAAACTAACAATTTATAATCACATTCACAACTGGACTTCCAAGATAAAAATATTTAGGTATAACTAATTTTCCTAACATAATATCAACCAATTGTCCTATAACATGGACTATGGTTGGGTCCTTTTTCTTTCTCCCAGGATTTTTCAGAAAGGCTTCTTTGATGGCTTTTCCATAAATAGGAACATCATTAATAATTTGGAACAAAGGAATCTAGACATGCATGTTATTTAGCTGATCAATGATGTCAAAGGATTGTCCCTCTATATGTACATGTTTACTTTTTATGGGCTTTTGTGGAAATGGAGGTTCAACTATTTTTGAGTTTAAGCTGAACTAGTTACATTATTTGGGTTAGACATTTGCGGTAGAGAAGTTTTTGGTACTAATGCTATAGGAGAATCTAGTATTTTAGTTATGATAGGTGGTTCTAGCATTGGTAGGGTTGTACCAGATCTCAAATGTATATTCAAAACATTTAGAACATAAGAAGGATATTGTTGAACATTAATAGAATACATGGGTTATTGTTAATGTTGGTTATTTGGATTTGGCTAAGGTTGTGTAGGAAACTAAGTCTACTTTTGAGGTCCAAAATTTGCAGGTGATGGCATTAGTGTAGGCGTATTTGCTGAACGTGGTAAAGGTGGGTATCCAACATTGTTAGGCCATTTTTGAGGTCCTCTCCATTGGTTTCTAGAGTACCAATTCCCTTGGGGTGGTTGCCATTGGTTTGGGAACTACAACCATTGAGGCTATTGTGGATTATTTTGCCAAGAACTATTCCAATTAGTTTGACTATATTGTGGAGGACCTTGGACTCTATGGTTTTGACATTGATTACCATATGGATTTGAATTTTGTAAAGGGTCTTGAGGCATACCTTGACATGGGGCCCATGGCCAACATTGAGCAACAAAGAATACTTTCTCATCCTCTCCTTCTATATTGAGGTACTCAATTGGAAGATGTTGGTTCTCCACACTAGTGACCAATTTGCATTGACAATCTTTCTTCTACTTTTGGTAGTGTGGACAATACTCAACTAACTACTCCTTAGCTTCTACATGCTTCTTTTTTTTATTCATTGTGTTGAGATGTGTAGTGACATCATTTATGATGTCCTGCTTGAAATCTAAGAGTAGATTAGATATCTTGAGCTTTGAAATACCCTAATCGATCCCTTTAGTAGTTGTGGACTAGTATCCTTTGCCTTTCTTCATAGTTGATCTTGAGTAGTTAAGATAGATTTTCTTGAGGTCATCCCAAGAGGATTGATATACATCACCACTAGCCATTAGGTCTAATGCTTCTAGAAATTATCATTTACCCCTCTCAAGAAGACTAGTTTTTTTGAATCATCCACCAGTACATGTTGTGGGTTCTTCTGCAGTGTATACAAGAAATGTGAAACATAGTCTTCTAATGTTTCATCCTCCTTTTGTGATATTCTAAAGATATCATCTCATCTTGGTTCACTCCCCTTGTAATACTCTTTATATTTCACCAGAAATAGATTTTACATTTCATCCCAGGTACTTGTTGCATTGGGTCCTAAGCCCATGAACCATCATAAGTTTGATTCTTTTAGAGTTGTTGGAAATAACTTGAGCTTATGGGAATCAGTGTTAAAGTCAAAGCTACAATAAAGTATGACAAACTCAAACAAGAAAGTATCAGGATCCTCAGTTACAAGGCTATAAAACTTTGGAAGAGTAGCTGCGGGTATATTTTTGAGATTAGCATTGGTTATAAGGCTTGGGAGAGGAAATAGAAAAGTAGGTTGTGCCATTACAGGAGGTATTTGATTATGGGGTTTGGATATGGGATTGTTAACAATAGGAGGATTTGGACCAGAACTATCAAGAAAGATGGCCAAAATTTCAAAAAAAGGCTAAAGACCACTTGTGTCCAAGGTTTCTTCTCTAGAGGAAGATCCTGTATGAAAATCAGGGCTTGCATACTCAAAATAAAACTCAACTTCTTCATTCAAATTAGTAGACTCTTGTGGAAGAAATCTTCCATATTCATCTCATTGTCTTCCTCTTCAATGAATGCAATTGAATTTGTGACTTGTTAATCAAGCCCACAACTTTGCATTTTTTAGCTAACAAACTAATCTGAAAATAAATGACTCATGAAGGTTCCTAGTTTGACACCATCCCTGGCAACGATGATAGAAATGTATAGTTTCATAATATATGAAGATAATCACACCATTGTCTCTCTTAAGGATACTATATCTATTCTAAAGACTACCTAATCCATCATGAAATACACTTGAATTGTCAACCTAGGCATGTAGGACTTGAAATGGGTCAGCATGGTATGTGCACTAAGTTCCTTTTAGAGTCTTAACACCTATGCTACATGAAAGTAAAATGCATGAAAAGAATCTATACTAATGTTACAAAGCAGTAAACATGCTTGGGGTAACAACAGATAACTATTGAAGGCTTTGGAAAATGAACCTAAACTTCTTAACAACTCAAAAGATCCACCATGACCATTTTCTACAAGTGTTGCAGGAGCTTTCATGGTAACAATAGTGCAGGACTAATATAGTAAATCTATCTTGAAAATAGGAAATTGCAAAGTACCTAAATCTATTCCACCTCCCAAGTGGGCCCCCTTGGTTGGTTTCAAACAACTATGAACACAACAGGGTAAAAGCACAGGTCTGTTTCACTGTTTCTAATACAAAAACCTATTTTGGTCAAATCTCATTTCTCTATCAAAACTCAATTTTTTTCAAAAACTAAAAATACCCTTTTATAGATCTCAGATTCAATATCATCATTATATAAATTTTTGAGTGTTTTGATTAGTTATAATATCTTATAATCTCAAAATATTATAAGTCGATATTTCAACATTTCAAAAGATGCTCTCTCAAAAAATGAAAAAAAATAGTAAATCATATCAAAAAAATAAAAAAATAATATTTATCACTAGAGGAGAGAATCCTCTTCACGAATATGTAATTTTTTTTCAAGAAGGTATAGATTTGATAAGGAAGTTTTGACAGGTGGAAAAAACTATTGGATTCTGACAAGGTCGAACTTGAGTACTTATAACAAAGAAAATATACATCAAAAATAATTATTTCTTTTTTTGTTCACTAGCTATACATGTCATCTATAAAATATTTTCAAATCAGAACAAAAAAAGATAATTTGCACATACTTGTTTGACGGGAACTACATCTTATATTTTTTACTGTTAAAAAAGGGACTTCAAAATAAAATAAAATGAATAAATTCTTAGTCAAAAAAATTATAAAAATTATAGCATAAAATTTATACAATTCTACACATTTCATCAATTTACATCATCTTCATATTTTAAACACAAATACCATTTTTTTTGTCATTAATGTTGAATTGTCACATTCTGATATCACGTTTCTTTATAAAAGGTGACACAGGTTTGTGCTTTTACCCAACAAGTATTCCAAAAGCACTCTTTCATTAAAATCCTTCTTTGATTACATCAATTGAACAATTCATGAAGATCAGAAAAAGAGTAACTTCTGAATCTTAAACTAGAATTGTCTATTTTCACATTATTAGCTTACCAAGATGATTCAAATCCATTATATAGAGGATTAGATACTGATTTAAAACATGACATAAAAGTCTTGAACAAACATCACCAGAAAAGAAGGTGGAAGATCATCTATGACATAATACATTTATTACTAAGAAACAAAATAACAACCTGCAGGAAATATAGCAAGTTGCGTCTCCTACATTTTTTGGAATAGTAACTCCTCTACAAGCACGACTTATTCATAGGAACTAAAATGTCCTTTCCTTGCCATGATCGGTCTCCATCACCCTGTTCCTTTAATGCACTAATCACCATCCTTTGCATTGCTCTTCATTTTCCTGAAGGTTAGAATCATATCGAAACTTATATGCAAGATAACATTCCTACTCATATTTAGATATTAGAACATAGCTTAAGATATTTATATTAAATGCTACATACTATGTATATTATTAAGTAAAGTATGTGATACACACTACCCATAGGTTTAATAAGTTTTAGCTGTCTCTGGCATAAGTTCACAAGATATTTACACAAATGTTTCAGAAATGTTTTTGACAAAGCACAAAGAGTAAGTCCAAACTATGAAAAGTATATCAAAATCAATATATTAATATGCCTTATCATCTTCTCCACACCTTTAACCTTGCTTCTCAAAATAAAAAATCTACTAAGAGATATAACAAGTTTAACAGAACAAGCTTTTGTAAACTTTATCTCAGAAGGATCTTCACCAAAACTTACATAACTTATTCTAGACTTAATATCTCTTTCTCCCAAGGTTAGTTGCATATGCTAGACACTTATTAGTTTCTCCTATTAACCTTGCTAGTGAAAATACTCAATGACTATCTATACCAACTTGATCCTTATTGTTGTTCTTCTGTCAGATACCACAGAAAATTGCTTTGTTGATATCAATGACAAACACAGTC
This sequence comes from Cupressus sempervirens, assembly GCA_028749045.1. Lineage (NCBI taxonomy): Eukaryota > Viridiplantae > Streptophyta > Pinopsida > Cupressales > Cupressaceae > Cupressus > Cupressus sempervirens. The sequence goes on along the minus strand of CM053783.1, from coordinate 347,016,794 downwards.
ATGAATGTAACATATCATCAAAATAATGATCTAATCATGTTTATACAATACTTTCCCATAGGAATATCATCAGCAATCATGCTTCTAACAATATCCCCTTTTGGCATTGATGGCAACATAGATGAAGAACATCTAGTTACAAGAAAACCAATTGTAAAAGATTTTTATCCATTCTTTTCAAATCCTCTTCATCAATCATTCTCCCCCATTGATATACTTCAATGTGCTCTGTAACTTCTCCATGTATCAAAATGTCTTTCATGCTATAATTTCTCCCCATTGACATCAATGTCAAAGGTTTTAGCAACCATCGATCTCTAAAACAACTATCTCTGACCTACTCATGTGTCCAAAGATACTATCCAAAAAACATCTATCAAGAGTCCTAGATGACTTTATCCATCATTTATACACCCCCATATAGGAAGGATCAACATACAATCCAAAGAAACAATAGTGCTCTATGTTAGAGTAAATAATTAGTTATTTATTTATTCTATTACTTAAGCTTACTTAGGTAAATGCATGTAGTGAATAGTTGTAGAGATAAGTTGTTGACAACATGGGAGTTTGTTCCCTTCTAGCATGTTCCATTTTTTTGTGGAAAGTGTATTTAGTTTTCAAAACTATCTTCTACCACCTTCCAAGCTTGTTCTATAAGCTTCCATGAGGCCTTTATAAGTGGTCTCTCTCCCATTGTAAATTCATCCATTCACATAGCAATTCTAATTTCCTATTGTGAAATATTTTCTTGTGTGGTTCTTGCTTCAAGCTCTTGCTCCTTAGGGTTCTCTTCAGTAAGCTATTTGAACTACAGGTAATCTTGGCATTATTTTGAAGTTGGATTCTCAACTCCTACATGGTATTAGATCCTCTTTGTTGCTTCTTGTTCAAAGGAGTTTTGAAGCTATGATTTCGAGTCATAAACCCTAGTGTGTTTGTGCATTTTTCTTCAATTCAAGGGTAGAGTGATTTTTCAGAGACCTTTGGGGTCAAGAAAATGATACCATTAGATCTGGAAGGCCATTTACAGTCAAGATTCATATAAAACTTTTTGTTTTTGGTTATAGGGCATTTTTGGAAAAAAATTGAGCCCCTTGGCTGCAGTCGTACAGTAGTATGGATGTGCAGTTAAAAAAATAATAATAATTAAAGCCACCACTATAGTAGTGCTCACACACCACTACAGGGTAGCCTACACTCCATTAGTTCCTAGCCAACACTCTACTCACAAGGGAGGCACCTCTGGCGAGACACCCCAGCTCCTCTGCGGCCAGCGGGCCACCGATCTGCCACCTGATCTTTGCCTTCGCTCTGCTGAAGATAGTGGTGCTGCTAGATTCTCCTCTTGGGCACCACCACTGATGGTGGTTATTACTTTGTCTTTGCTTCAGTGAGCTGACATCACTCTATGGTACTATGACATCATTTCTCAACACCGTACCGATCACTGACATCATTTCTTGGTGTGACACATCATCTTTCTGGCCCATGATGTCATCATTGCTAGACCTCGTGCTGATGTCATTTTCTAGTGAGGTGATGCCATCAATCCAACTACTTTTGTCAATAATCTAGCCACTAAATTTTTTCCCAGTGATGGCCTAGTGATGATCGTACAGGCGTCAAATTTAACATAGTGTCGGTAATTTTCTAGCAAGGTGGTCTTTTGGAGCAGCAGTCAATTTTTTTGCTATAACTTGAGCATACAAAGGTCTTTTTCTGATCCAAAAGAAACACCAAAAAGCTAATTCAAAAACAGAGACAATGGTGCTAGTCTTATCAGATTCTAAGTTAGTTTGAGCTCCCATTTTTGGCATCAAAGTAGAGGTTTTTTTCCCTCGTTCTCTGCATCAACAATCCAGGTTCTTTTTCAATTTTTTGCTTTCCATAGTTGTTTTTTTGTGTTATTTGAGGGATATTATCTTTTTTGTGGGGTGGGGGTATTTTTATTTTTTGTAATTTGTTTCAGATAAGACCCTTCTACTTTCGTCTTTTCTTTCTATTAATGATGGATCCATTTGTGACCCGTCTTACACCACACAACTACCACATCTAGAAGGCACAAATGACATGGCGTTTCATGTCAAGGGGATTATGGTCTTGTTTTGATGAGCACCAACCTATTCTTACATGTCCATTTGAGGCTCTATAGCATAGGAACAAAATGGATGAAGCCATGGGATTGATTGCACTCAACATTTCAGATAGTTTTCTATTTCACTTGGATGGTTTGACTACTCCACAGGTTTATTGGAAAAAATTTTAAACTTTGTTTGGTTAGGTGAATGAGTTCTAGGTACTTTAGTTGGATGCAAAGTTGACTTCTTTGTTACCATCCAACATTCCCACCATTGAGGACTTTCTAATGAAGATCAAATCTCTGCATGCAGTTTTATAGGGATGTGGGAAGAACAAAATTGATGATGAGTGCATATTTTTGATACTCTTAAAGCTAAGGGGATAGTATCAAATTTTTTCTTCTACTTTCTACTCCACTATGGATGCCCTTGGTGATAGACATAGGATGCCTACATTTGAGACATTTTGTGATAGGTTGACTAGGGAATAGGCAAAGATCCAATAGGTGGATGCCTCTGGCTCTTCCAATCAAGCATTGGTTGCTCAAAATTCTATGGGGAAATCAAAGAAGAAAGGAAAATCAAAGAAAGACATATCAAAATTTGATCCTAAGCCTCCAGCTAATCCTCCAGCAAACCCTTCCAAGGGTAAAGATTCTTCAAAGTTTGCTGAGTCTACCTCTAAGACTAAGAAGAAATCTAGTGAGACTTGTAGTTTTTGTGGCAAGGATGGACATCCTATTTCCAGGTGTTGCAAATTTTTGGAGGCTTTAGAGGAAGCCATGAAGGAGAATCATATTTTAGCCCCTCAGTCTTCATCCACCCTTGTAGGGAAAGGTCACACTCTTTCTACACGAGCTACGACTTCAACGCTAACATGGATTCTTGATTCTGGTGCTTCTCACCACATCAAAAACACTCCTAAGTTGCTTACTTCACTAGCTCCTTGTGATACCACACAAATTGTAGTTGGGAACTCTTCACAACTTTCATTTTTGGGTTCTAGTACTATTGCTTTGGCCAGGGGCTCTATATAGGATGTACTTTGTGTTCTTGATATTTTGATGAACCTCTTGTCTATCTATCAGATTTTTTATTCTAGCTCTGGGAAGATAGTTGAGTTCTCACCAAATGATGTGGTTATTCAAGACTTGCATGATTCTGAGATGATTGTGGCCACTAGGACTATTGACTCTGGATCTCGTCTCTATAGATTTGATGGATTTGAGTCTTCTGATGACACAGGTTCATGCTTAGTTGTACATGTAGACATAGTAAGAAAACTTTGGCATGAACATTTTGGGCATGTGAATTATAGATATCTTCAATAGATGAGCACACAGGCACTTGTTCTTAGGCTTCCCCATATTTCATGTCTAGATGGTGTTTATCAGGGATGTGCACTTGGAAAACAACATAGGGATTCTTTTCCACATGGATGAGCCACTCATGCTTTAGCACCCTTGGAGTTGATTCATAGTGACATCATGTCATTTCCTACTCATTTTTTGGGTGCCAAATACATCCTTAAATTTATTGATGACTTCTCCAAATGCACGTGGGTGTACTTTCTTAAGTACAAGTCTGATGTCTTTGATTCATTTCAAATTTTCAAGGCATTTGCAGAGAAGCAGTTTGGGATTTCTATTTGACAGATATGCATGGATAGTGGGGGGCAGTATGTGAACTATGCTTTCAGAGATTTCTATTTTGAACATTGTCTTTAGCATTAGCTTTCAGTGCCGTACACCCCTCAACAGAATGGTGTGGCTGAGAGGATGAATACAACCCTTTGGGAGTTGGAAAATTGCATGACTTAGTCTAGGTCCTTGGATTCATGTTTTTGGGTAGAGGTAGTCAATTGTGCCAACTACATTTAGAATTGGATGCCTCACAAGGCACTTTGACATATGACTCTTGAGGAGGCTTGGTCCCATGTTAAGCCTGATGTATCGACATTTAGAGTTTTTGGGAGTACAACATATGCATTTGTACCTGATGCTCAAAGGAAAGCAATGGAACAGAAGAGCCGACCACTTATTTTTGTTGGCTACTACAAGGATGTAAAGGCTTATAGGTTATTTGATCCTGATTCCAGAGAGGTCCTATTTTGACGGGATGTCTAGTTTAATGAGAGCCCTCCTACAGTTCATTCCTTGCCTCTAGCACCTCCTTTAGCTCCCACTACTCCCTCTTCCTTTCCAGATTGTTCCACAGATGATGAGGATGATGATCATGGTGATCATCATTTACCTCCACCATAGGATCCCCCCTAGATGCCTAAATGGGCTTGAGCTACTATTGAGGCTGTAGGATCTTTAGCTGGTAACCCATCCACTTCCCGTCGCACTCATTCTCATACTATGTGTTCCAATCTTCTCAGTCATGCTATTAGTGCTAATCCTCAGATATTTGTGGAAGCAACAGGACATTCTAAATGGTGCATTGCAATGGAGGAGGAATATTCTTCTTTGATGAAGAATCACACATGGGATGTTTGTCCTCTTCCCAAGGGGAGAAAGCTAGTGCGAGGTAAGTGGATTTATTGTACTAAGTATTCTACTGATGGTTCCATTGATAAGCATAAGGCTCATCTTGTTGTGAAGGGTTTTTTGCAATTGAGGGTGTTGATTACTCCAAGACTTTTTCCCCTGTCACCAAGATGAATTCTATCTGTCTTGTCTTATCCCTCGCAACTTCACAAGGATGGCTAGTTTATTAGATGGATGTGAAGAGTACCTTCCTACATGGTGATATTACTAAGGAGATTTATATGGAGCAGCCTCTAGGTTTTTTGTAGGATTCCACCTTGGTTTTCAGGCTTCAATGTTCATTACATGGTCTCAAACAAGCTCCTCAGGCTTGGTATGAGAAGATGGACTCATTTTTGTTGTCTAAATGCTTCACTCACTGCTATTCCAATCCCATAGTGTACATACAGTGTCTTTGTGATGAGATTTTGATTTTTGTTTTGTATGTTGATGATCTTATCCTTAGAGGTGGCTTTTCATCTATGTTCCAGGATGTTAAGCATGCACTAATGGACTAGTTCGAGATGACTGATCTTGGTTTGCTACACTATTTTCTTGCTCTTCATATTAATCAGTGTCCTATTGGGATTTTTGTGTATCATTAGAAGTATGCTCTTCACATGCTTTGTTGCTTTGACATGCTTGATTGCAAGCCTGCACCTACACCATTTCAATCGAGTGTCACTTTGTCTACCTCCTGCTCTTTACCTTCAATGAATGCTACTTTGTATTAGTAGTTGGTTGGAAGCTGGTTGTACCTGACTCTCACTTGCCTTGAACTTTCCTTTGTGGTTGGCCTTGTCACTCAATTTTCATAGGACCCTCATGAGAGTCATTGGCAAGTTGCCAAGCATATTATGTGCTATATTCAAGGTACACTCATGTATAGCATTGACTGCACCATGGGGGCTCCACAAATTGTTGGCTACAATAACTCAAATTGGGCTGGTGATGTCGATGATCAGAAGTCTACTTCTGGCTTTGTGTTTTATCTTGGATTAGGTCCTATCACCTAGTCGTGCAAGAAGCAACATGCTCAAGCACTTTCATCTACAGAGTTTGAGTATAGAGCCATAGTTCTTACTAGTTAGGAGGCTTTATGGCTTCATCAGTTGATGACAAAGTTTGGCTTTCCTCTTGATCGTCACACTATTTTATGGTGTGATAATTAGAGTTCCATCCACATTTCTTACAACTCGGTGGAGCATCAACATACCAAGCACATTGAGTTGCATATGCATTTCATCTGTTAACTAATCCAAGATGGTGTTATTGAATTAGAGTACATTCCTACTACCGATCAGGTTGTAGACATCTTCACTAAGCCTTTTGCGTCACCCCACTATCTTTAGCTATGGTCTATGCTTGGGGTTACAGAAGTTGTCCTTTGGGGGATTGGTTGAGGCCTTCCTTCCTTCACTTCATGTTTTTTTTAGCATGTTTTTTACCTCTTTTTGGAGGAGGGTTTTTCCTGTGTGGTTTTCTCTCTTTCTCCATTTTCAGAGGTTGCATTGTAGATGGGTACCTAACATGGCCTTGTTTTCAGGACCCATCCTACATTTCATCTTAGTTTTTGTGAGCTTAAGGCATTCCCCTAAGTTGCACTTAAGGGGGGGTGTTAGACTAAATAATTAAATAATTATTGATTAATTATTTATTATATTACTTAAGTTTACTTAGGTAAATGCATGTAGTTAATAGCTGTAGGGATAAGTTGTCGACAACATGGGACTTTGTTCCCTTGTAGCATGTTCCACCTTTTTGTGCTAAGTGTGCTTGGTTGTCAAACTTATCTTCTACCACCTTCCAAGCTTTCATGAGGCCTTTATAAGCAGTCTCTCTCATTGTAAATTCATCCATTCACATAGTAATTCTAATTTCCTATTGTGAAATATTTTCTTGTGCGGTTCTTGCTCCTTAGGTTTCTCTTCGGCAAGCTATTTGCACTGTAGGTGATCTGGGCACATTTTTGGAGTTGGATTATCAACTCCTACACTTTGTATCGCTGGACTAAGGTACTCTTACATCATCTACTCTAATGCAGTTAGGGGCATAAACCCTAGCATACCTTGCAAATATTCAGAAGCCTCTTTGGGAAGAGGCTTGGTGAAAATATTTGTAATCTTCTCTTTGGTGCTTACATACTCCAATCTAATTTTATTTTCTACAACTTTTTCTCTCAACATGTGATATTTGATAGAAATGTGCTTAGTATTAGAATGCAACACTGGATTCTTAATCATATTCACTGTGCTTGTGTTATCACAATGTATGAAAATAGGTTTACTGAATTCTATCCTTATATCCTTAAGCATCTGCTTCATCCAAATAACTTGGTTAGAATTTTTTTTTATTGCAACATATTCTACCTTTGCTATACTCAGTGAGATATAATCCTACTTCTTGCTTAACCAAGAGACCAATCTTCCTCCAAGAAAAAATTCTCCACCACTGGTGCTCTTTCTGTCTTCACACTACCTACCTAATCAACATTAGTATAAGCATATAAAGTGAAATCATTAGATTTTTCATACCACAATCTGAACTTTGGTGTTCCCTTCAGATATCTAAATATCCTTTTAGCTATTGCATAATGTATTTATTTGTGATTAGCTTGAAATCTTGCAACAATTCCAATTGCATTTTCTATATCTGGCCTTGTGTGAGTCATATATTGCAATCCTCCAATCATAAATCTATACTTCTTCTACTCAATAGAAAGTTGCTCATCTTTTGTAGATAACTTGTGTCCAGTTATCATAGGTGTTCCAATTGGTTTACATGTTTCCAAACCAAATATTTTCAATAGATCTTTCAAATACTTAGTCTAAGAAATAAGGATTCCTTCTTTATCCTACACAATCTACAATCCTAGGAAATATTTCATTTCCCCTATCATGCTCATTTCAAATTCCTTCTTCATTTCTTCTACAAAATTGTCACTTTCATTTTCATCTCCTCCAAATTTGATATCATTAACAAATATTACCAAAATAATCAATCCGTCATTTATTTCTTTACAGTATAAATTATTGTCTGCCATACCTATGCTAAATCTAAGTTTTGTCAAATGCTTGTCCAACCTTGCATACCAGGTTCTCAATGCTTTTTTTAAGCCATACAATGATTACTTCAATCTGTATACCATGTCCTTGTCATCTATTAAATAAAAATATTTAGGCTATTCTATTTATACCTTTTCTTCAAGTTCTCCATTCAAAAATGTTGACTTGACATCCATCCAATACACTTTGAATTTCTTATGTGCTACAAAGGCTAAGAATAACCTTACTTCTTCAATTCTTGTCATAGGAGCATTTGTTTTTCATTGTCTATTCCTTCTTACTATGAGTAACCTTTACATACAAATCTTTCTTTTTTCCTTACAACTTTTCCTTGTTCATGCATCTTTTTCCTGAATATCCATTTTCTTTCTATCGCATTCTTGTCTTTTGCTCTAGGGAGCAATTCCCATGTCTCATTCTTCTCTATTTTATCCAATTATTCTTTTATAGCTTTCTTCTCATAGTCATCTTTGCATGCCTCATCTATATTCTTTGGTTCTACTTGAGATATTAGACATAGTTCTTTATTTATTCTGCTTACGATGATCTACTCTGGTGAATGATTCTTTGTCATATTCTTACCAGAAGTTGGAGTTGTTATCTCAACTCTAGGTTTTGAACTTTGTTCCTTCATTTTCTCTCCTTTATTCTGCAAATCATTTTTATTCTCAAAGAATACTTCATCATTCCTTGGTTTAGTAATAAGAACATTCTCATCATCAAAATTATAATCAACTATTCTTTCTTGTATCCTGAATTCTCATCAACTCTTACACTTGCATTTTCAGCAGTAGTCTTAGTTCTTAGATTATAACATCTATAAGCTCTTCTTTTCAATGAATAACCAAAAAGCATACCTTCGTCACTTCTAGCATCAAATTTACCAACATCATCATCTCTTTTAATAGAACATTTGCTGCAAAAAATTTTGTAATACTTAATTGTAGGTGAGTGACCAAACCACAATTCATAAGGGGTCATATTTGTGTCTTTCTTGACCTGTAATTTTTTCATAGTGTAAAATTTTTTATTCATAGCTTATCTCCAAAACATCTTGGACACATCATTCTTAGCTAACATAACTCTTTTTGCTTCTATTATTGGCATGTTTGTTCTTTCTACAATATCATTTTATTCGGGGGTTGTAGGAACTGAAAGTTATATTTTGATTCCATTGGCTTCACAAAAGATGTTAAACTCATATGAAATAAAATCTCCTACTCTATCTGATCTTAAACATTTAATCTTCATATTTGATTCATTCTCAACTCTATTCTTGAATATCTTGAACTTGTAAAATGCCTCAGATTTTTCTTTAAGAAATGCAACCCACATCATTCTAGAAAAAGTCATCAACAATAATCATAAAGTACCTTTCACAATAGAATCATTTATTCTTTGTAGGACCACTAAGATCTGTGTCTACAATCTCCAACTTTGTTGTAATAGTAGACTTCTTGCTGGAAAAAGAAGTTCTGGTATGCTTTGCCAATACACACTCCTTGCAAATCATGTTAGTAGGCTTTACAATCTTAGGCAAATATCTGACTGCAAACATATTACTAGTTTTCACAATTATGTCAAGGTTTACATGAAAAAATATCTTATGGCATAATCGTCATCTACCTTTGCAACCAAACATGTCATTTCAATGGGATTAAGCTAAAATACATTACCTCTAGATCTGGTTCCTATTCTAATCACGTTTTATTCTTTTTCTCTGATCGTGCATGTCTTCTCTGGGAACTACAACTGATAACCTTTATCCACTAGTTGTCCAACACTCAAAAGATTCTATTTAAAACCATCAAGAAAATATAAATCCTCAGTGTTAGTCTTACAATCAAGAGTTATAGATCCAATACCTTTAACATGGTAAGTTGCATTGTTTCCAACTCTAACAATACCTCCATCATAACTTTTGAAGTCAACGAACTTGTTCATATTATCAATTATATGATGTGAACAACCATTGTCAATTATCCAATCAGATTTATTTTCAAACTATGATACCAAAGCCATTTTCTCTAGACTTTCTTCTTTAATAGCCACAAATCTTATTTCATCATCACTAGCAATTACTTCTTGTTTGTCAAATTCACTTTCTTCATTGACATACAATCAATCTATATTGAGCTTCTAGGTTTGAACTTTTCTTTATTCTTTTTTTCTCTTTTAGGACACTTAGATGCATAATGACCAAAATCATTACAAGTCCAACATTTAAATATTTTATTACCATCTTTTTCTGTTCTTGCAAGAAGGGTTACTCCTATCTTTCTGTCCTCGTTAGATTTGCTACTGCTAGAAAAATCTCCTCTAGCACTTGTGCTCCTTGATAGACTAGGTTGAATGTTTAGGGTACTAAAAGCTATCTCTATTCTAGAAAACTCTCCAAACTATCTAAGATCATTCTCAACTACTTTAATTCTCCCAAGTAATGTCTCCTTGGTGAAATATTTGGTACATGAGATCAACAACTATATCATTTGAACTACTTGCTTAAATGGTGGCATTAAACTCTTCAATATCTTCTAGATCACCTCATCATCTTCCTTGGTTCCTCCTTGAGATATGATACCTACATTAATTTTTGATATTCTTCCTACATATGTTCTTATAGATTCATCTTACATCATTTTAGCATCTTTAAATGCATAAATCTAGCTTTGTAGCCTCAATTTCTTAGAATGTTTATCACGTTCAAAACTATTTTCCAAATCTTTCCAAATTTTATGAGAAGTATCAATTGTATTTACCTAGCAGTACAATATTTCAAGAAGTGCAAACACTAGTGCTTCTCTAGTTCTCATGTCACACATGAAAAGTTCTCTCTCATCCTTAGTACAAGTTTCAAGTGTCCTTTAAGCTATACTCATCTTTTTTTATTTTGTCAAGATCCAATATCCAAGACCCACACATAGTAGATGTGTCTTAATATTTTCTTTATTGCTGGCATAATTTATTCCATAAAACTTTGAACTATCCTTTTTGAATATTTTAACTATGTATCTCCCAAAGTTGTTAAACTTTATCTTCAAGGAGTTGATGCTTTGATACCAATTGTTAGAAATAATAGTCCACCAAGATAACTAAGAGGGAGGGGGAATCAGTTATCCAATTAAAATATTTATCAACCTTAGTTAATCTTAACCATTCAATCAAAGTAAAAAACAACTATAACAAGATGCACATACAAAATTACACTAGATTTGTTAACTAGGGAATCGTTGATCAGAGAGAAAATCCCAGTGGGAATGATACCCACAAAATAGTCTAACATGTATATTCCTTGCTAGAGGATGGACTCTTTTAGGAGTCTATAAACACATTCAATACATAAGAGTCCCTGATAGGGGATCCAAACCCTGTTAGGAATTGTGCCAACCTTGTTAGGAGTTGTAGAAGGTAGATTGACCCACTGTCCAAATAACTTCTAGGGCAAGACTATTGAACTTCATTGTCCAACTAATTTCTCAACTATTCCTTACATTATAATTTTTTGTATTGTTATTTATCCTCTTTCCTATATCCTGTCAACTAGACCAATCGCTGTTAGACCTTGTAGACTAGGTCAAAAACCATGGATCTAAATATCAAACCTTATATCTCAAAGTAAAACCTTAGCAACAATGTTTTCTCCATATTTGCTCTGCTTTGCTTATCCTTGCATATCAGCTTGTTTCTCTTCTATTCAGCTCTTCATACTTTATGAAATCATTCATACATAACAAATAAAAATGTCCTTCCTTTATACCAATTTCATAAAATAATTCCCTAAGTTAACTAATACACCTTCTCAATTAATTATTATAGGATCTCATTAAGAACACATTATACTTAGCAATAACATTAATCTGTCACCTTGTAACTTGAATAGCTTTCCATATGTGTAATATTATGATGAGAAATGTTAACCATGTCATCACCAACATGTCTTCTTCATGCATAAAAATTTTCTTCTCAAAATAACAACTCCTTCAAGAGACATAACAAGTTTACCAGAACATGCTTCGGTAAACTCTATCTCAAAATAGTCTTCACCAAAACTTACATAACTTATTCCAGACTTAATATTTTCTGCCCCTGTGGTTAGCTACATATGCTAGACACTTAGTTGTATCTTCCATTAACCTAACTAGTGAAAATACTCAATGATCTATTTGTACCAACTTGATCTTTGTTGTTGTTCTTTTGTTAGATGCCACAGAAAACTACTATGTTGACATCAATGACAAACATAGTCATAAATGTAACATATCATCAAAATAATGATCTAATCATATTTCTACAATAGTCCCCTATATGAATATCATCAGCATCCATCTTCGAACACTATGCACTTATCTGATATGGGTTGGCCAATTTAGCATCTGATCATATGTTAGTGCAATTCTTAGAACTTATCATGTCATTGGCAGAAACCTGTGTTAGAAGAAAGAGTTGTTAAAAATGTCATAGGGGAGATATTCCTAGACCTTAGACCTAGGAATACTGAGATAGTATTTTATCTCCCTTGAGTTGATCATTATATAAAGATAATTTATGATTGAGTAGAAAGATGGTATAGGGAGAATGATAAGAAGGCCACAGAGATCATACAATCATCATTTTTGATTAACAGAACACCAATGGGATGCATAGCCAAAAAGGTAGAAATAACTAGGGGTATATGAAAGAAGACATTAGATATTTCATTATACTTTTGAGAAGAATTGTGGGTCTACTGGGAATTGGGCATCTCCATAACTAGATGGTTCATTTCATAGAGATCATCAGAACATCCAAAATGCCAATTGATTGGGCCACAATGCTAAGTGAAAACCTAGATGAATAGCTGGTAGGACTTAAAGCCAACCCCAAGTTTTATATGACATCATATTTGGTGTACTTAGTAGTGGAAAGGACAACTAACTACCTAGGATTGTATTGTACACTCAGTTTGTGTCACACTCTAAAATCTTCTATTCAAGTGATTCCATGAGTTTGGAATTCTTGGATGCCAGCTTAGAGATCCCTATCCATAGAATGCAAGAGAGTATGATTTAATTATAAAGGATCTCAATTGAGCCTTAGAGATACTCTTCTTGCTAGTAGAGCATGTAATGGGAGGTTCCAAAGATGAGATACAAGAATGAAAATATCCAAAAGGAGTTCCTCAATTATGCAATGAAAATATAGATTAAACTATATGAATATGAAAAATGCATCTATGTTAACAAGAATGAGCATAGTACAAACCAAACTAATTACTATGTGCTTTAATCTATTGCAAAGAAACTAAACTACTATGCAATGTGATTCTAAGCTAGTATGTGATGGATGAGAGAATGAGATGAGAAGTAGAAGTTCTCCATAATAGCTCTTCAAGAATTCATATGATAAACCTATTGCATAATAGTACTCAAGAGTGTGTGACATTTTGAGGTGGAAAGCTCTCTATCTTTTAAAGCAATATGGATAGTAGAGATCATGGTCAAGATGATGGAAGATCAAGGGTGGATTTTGAATATAGGAGTGATCCATGTGCACAAGCAAGTCAACTAATAAAATAGAAGTTAGCTTCTCATATAAGAAAAAAGTCACCAAGCCTTTGCTTTTAATTTGTAAAATAGAATAAAGGTGTGCACATTAATTGGGTTAGAAGAATTGGGTCTTTTGTTTAATTAAAAGGGGACATGTTCTTTTAATTAAATAGTGGACTTAGGATATCATAGTTAAACTATAAGTTATAATCAAATTAATTGATTTTTAGCCATTTGGGCTAGGTAAATGATTAAATAATTTAGCCAAAATGATGAGAATGGGGATAATAGTCTAGATGACCATTTTTACGTGGTTAAATTTTCCCCTCTTTGATTGATGTGTGATAAATTTGGGAACACATTACATTAAAGAAAGTAGTAGCCAAATAGGTAGTTATAGAGATATTTGATTCTGAAGAACGAAATGCAAAAAGAGATAGCAAATCTTGAATGCACAACCTGATAGTTGTAGTATTGAACACTAGGATAGAGAAGAATGTGTTGATCTTAGATTAGTTTTGACAAGTTATTTTCTATAAATTTAAGTCATTATAAGTCATTTACTGAGTTCATGTCAAACAAGTAATATATGCTGAGCGTAACATATAAGATAGAGCATGTCAAGTAAATAGTGAGTGTCGAGTCACTTAGATACTAAGAAGATAGTACGTGCCAAGTGATTCAAGTGTCAAGGAAGCAATGCATGTTGAGTCATTCAGATGCCGAGTGACACCATTGAAGCTACAGTTAGTGCCAAGTAGCAAGGACTTGTGATCCCAATTAATACAGTTTTGATATAGTTGCTTGTATTGGCACAAACTACTATGTAAACCATTTTTGAGCTGATTTAAGGACTATTTTATGACTTTTTTTGATAAGGATTAATCTTAAATGTGAATTCCTATGAATTACATGCATCCAACCAGAAAAAGGGTAGGTTTAAGCAGCAATATGGGTGCATCACTACCATTAAGTCATATCTAACCCTAAGTCACCTAGGTCTTCTTAAGGAGAACTAAAGTGAGTTTGCATGTGAAAATAAAGCATTCATGGTGATTAAGTTGTTAGGAATTGAGTTACATTACAAAATTAGTTAAAGGAAAATAGAGGAAAGTTATCAAAGGACAATAGAGATACATCTGATAAAAAGGGATCAAGTATACATTAGGATATAAGTCATCTGACATCAAGAAACAAAGTGGTAGCCAAAGGATCATCACTGAGACATTTTAATAGGTGAATTAGTTAAATCTCTTAATAGGGTAGTCTTAATAGGCCATTGTAAATCCTTTAACAAGATGCTTAATTCATTGTAAGTTAAATTCCTTTTACCAGACACACTTTTAATAGGGTGTTTAAAACTTTTTAATAGGGTAAGATCTAATAATCTTATAAGCCTTAAATAGAGAAAACCTTTCACAGGGTAGATCATGTTTCTTGGTCAACCATTGTAACCTTCACTGGATACACTTTATTGCTACAGTAGTGAAAATTTGTGGGTTTCATCCCCACCCCAGTTTTACCTTCTCCTTGGAGGGTTTCTAGGTAACCAAATATCTTGTGTTATACATGTGTTGAATAGTTTACTTTCATGCTATGGGTGTATATTCTTAATTTGGTATTTTAGTTTATATTCATAGATTGTAAGATGGATGTTGGTGAATAGTTTTAGAGGTTGAAAGTTTTAAGTGTTGATTCACCCCCCTCCTTATTATATTTGTAATAGAATACTGAAATCAAGAAAAGTAGATAGACTAAGAGCAAATGAAAATATCAAACATACGCTCTTGAGAAATAGATAGTTGTAGCAAGTGACAATAGAGTATTTTTGTCTCCTTGGGATTGAAATTGAAATGAGGTAAGGGAGATGCATAAATGAGCTAGATATGAGTAAATTGAGATATAGAAAAGTACATGATGATAGATAGATGATTAGAACCAAATAGTAACCATAAGGAAATGATAAAATGCCCTTGTTTGACCAAAGTTGACCGTAAAGGATTGTAAGAATTTTCCTAAGGGCAAAATTCACCCAGGAACTAAGAACTCAAACACAAGCACACAATAGACCAAAGATGGATATGATCAATTAATTAGAGTATGTCTGAATACATTGCTCTGTTTAGAATGTGATGATGAAACACACTAGGAGTGCCTGTATATAAAGGCCTCTTAGGAAGCACCTAGAATGTCTCTAGAAACAACTCGAAGATAAGACAACTAAGCACCTTATCCAACATTCTAGATGAATGGATAAGAATGACAAAGTTTCATATGTGTGTAGAAGAATCTTGTGTTGTAGACAACATGTGCTCAAAAGAGGTGGGGACCCTTGTGATGTCATCATGACAACACACAAGAGTCTACAAACTCCTAATGTCTCACAAATAAAATAATGCATTAACCTAAGTAAAACTTAAGTAAGTGTAATAAGTAAATACTTATTTACACCAACAAGGATGAAGCATGAAAATTAGGTCAAATTGAGTAGAATGGTGATTTTAGACATGTAAGGGTGAATTGAAGAAGATATGTAGAAATGATGAAGACGTGGAGAAATGAAAATGCCCCGGTGAAGATTCAAAGATTAGACCTCAAGGGGTTAGCTAACTACATAGAGGAAGGTAGAATTTTAAAATGTAATTTTGACTATCAAGATGAACTTGGCTTTTGATTTCGATCCTAAAAATGGATCCAAGACTTTGAAATTATGTAAGAAGTAGAATTTATATATAGATGTGATGATATGGTAGTAAAGAAATGAAGTGAAAGATCAAGAAGGTGAAAATACATGATCAAGAAGAAAACAAAGAAGATATGTAAGCAGTTAGCTGACAATGTCTAAGAAAAGATGAAGAGAGAGCTCTCCCCATATGCAAGAATGCAAGACTAAGCTAGAAAATGAATCTAAAATGCAAACTAATATGTAAAGCGATTTACCAGCAAGAAATGTGTAACATTTAGACTCTAATTTCATCATTGAGCATTTATTAGGGACATCATGAGGTCATACAACCATCACTAGTGCAACTATGAGGATATATATATGATTGATATCATATAGAAATGTGGAAATCCAATCTAAGCATCAAAGACACATAATTCAACATGGCTATGTGATTAGATCCCCTAAGTTTAATATAGAAAGAGTACACTTGTATCAAGGTATAAGCACCAAGATAACCCTTGAGTGGGGTCTTGCAAAAATAGTCAAGGATGATACATTTGTCAGTGAAAGTGTCAAATAGGACAAGCATGAATGCATTAAACATTATTGAGGAAAAAAATGTACCCATAAGCATAAAACAAGAAAAAATGTCCCAGGCCCCCTTTCTTCTAGTCTATGACATCCTCGAAAGACTATTAGGGAAGGAACACATAGAAAATAAATCATCATTGATCATTGGGGTTTGGCTATATTTTTATTTAGTAATCAATTATTACTATTATAGTAATATAATAAATGATCACTTTGAAGTCATAATATGATTATTAATTAATTAAATTAAAGGAGATTTGATTAAGATTGATTAATAAGGGAAGATGTATTAAGTTTTTAAGCTTGTCTAGTTATTACAATTTTGTTTTAATAAAACGTAGATTATTAATGGTGATATAGTGGTCTTGTAATAATCATTAATTAATTTAATTAGTTTAATTGAACTTAGTAAATGATTAACAATGCTTAAGAGGATATAGTGTTATCTTATTGAAGTGGTAATATTGAAACATTGATGATTTAATGAATGTTTACCCTTGGATTATCTTGGAGAAAATTTACAAGAAAAAGTCAAATAGGAGTAATGGTGCTTGATATTTAAACATTCGAATGAGTTTAATTTTTGGGGAAATGAAGAACCTTATTCTTGAAGTGAAAATCACTAACTGATATTCATTGGGCCTTGATGTGGATATGTAATTATTAATTAAATTAATTAATTAGATTTAATTAAATTAAATTAATAATTAAGTTATGTACTAGGGTTTTAATTGATATGATTCTTTTAACGAAGTTGTAAAGTATTTACATTGAAGTAGATAAGTCTTACTTTCATGACTTGAATAATGACCTTAGATAGTTTAATGGTTGTTAGTGATGATTTAGTTATTATAACCATTAAAATTAAGAGACTTAAGTTTTAGTGATATTTAATTGCATTTTAATTAAGAACTACTAGAATGTTAAAGAGTCATGGATTGTGTACCTTTGTACATTATTAATTTATTAATTTATATGATTTAATTAAGATTAATTAATAAAGCATGGCATTTAAAGTAAGACTAGTTAATCTTTTTATTCGAAGATTGATAAATGTATAATTTAAACGAATAACGATCCTTTAATTATGTGGAGAAGTTGAAGTATCATTAAGGAAGAGTTATTCAATTAGTAACATGGATCTTAGTAAAATAAAGTGAATAAATTAATTAAGGGTCAATGAAGATTAGTTTACTGAGTAAATATTTAGTTATTCTTAGAATATTATTTTAAATAATGGTAGGATAATGCTATCGGGGAAACAAACGGGTTGACTTGTAGGCCAAACGATAAATCTTATACAATTGAGATATACTCAAAACGGAAACTGAAACCTTATACTTAGTGTCACCATGTGATGTCTAAAGCAAATCAAGACATGAGTTTCTATCTTGTTCTCTATGCTATCTATGTTTGGGGTTGGGTGGTCCTAGATGGTTGACCAGTTATAGGATGTCTACCAGAGGCTCGAGGGTTATGAGATGTGATGGCATGTTGATCTCGATCTTTTTAAAACCCAACCATGGTAATGTTTGTATTTACTAATTGTTATTGTTTTCCAGTCTTCTTGTGTGAAGTTGAGGTGTATGTATTTGAGATACTTGACTTAACCATTTTTGAGTCAATGATCAGTTATCCTTGGACTACTTTCCAATCGCCATGATGGGACTCAAGTGTTGATTTATTCTTGATGTTGTCATGTTGTGACATGTTTTGACTCGACCATTTTTGGAGTCTTCGATCAGTATTACTTTGAGTTACTTTTTTGTTGCTTATTGAGAACCAATAGATATTGTGATTATCAGTGATACCTTTAGTTGCTAATAGAGAACTATTGTGGTCATGATTATCATTGGATGCTTTTTAGCTGCTCATGGAGATTCGATGTTTTTATTATGGATTATCTTTTGGTATTTTTCGAGTCACTTGTATACGATTGTGGTGATTTTTTGATTTATGATTCCATGAGCTTAGGGTAGGTTATCTACTTGTAGTGTTGGGAAGTGGCTTGCAATGGGGGCCAAGGACCTAAGTGGCTACCATAGTAACTCATTGTAAGTTATTTAATAAGTGAAAACATTTACAATAAATGGGGATTAAATGAACCTAATAAGATAATTGTATGTTCTTGCCCATGCCTCGAGTGTTAGTACAGACTAGGATGGGAGTAGAGAGAATGCTTGGTTGCGACCTTGCATTCTATAGTATGCCTCGTTAGTATGAGAGGATACTAGTGGCCGCACACAGATCACTAGGGGGCTGGGGTCTATTAAGAGACTACCAGGGTAACTCTAGCATGATTCATGCGATGACACTTTCCCGCTTGCATAGTAGGTTTCCTACATGTCTATGTTGTGCCTCTAGGATTAGATGTCGATTTGTGATTAGAACCCTTAAGTTAGTATACTTTTAGGATTCCTGGACTTAGAGAGTATTTGTGCTATGTGATTTGATAACCTATTTGGGACTTGAGATTATCTCCTCAGCGTGGTGGGAGTGGACCATTTAGGTTCCACGCAGTCGGGTGGTAGTGCTTTTTCACTCTTACCATTTGAGATCCATCCGTAGACACTGTGGTTGGAGCATTCTTGGTTGGTATTTATCTTCATTCTGTTCTTGGATCTTATGATGGATGTTATTTACTGAAATGTTTCTTTCTATTGATGGTAGATGATATTATCTGCTTTGTAGGATCATCTTATGCTTTATTCTTGCATGTTAGATTTCTTCATGCATATGTTGTAGTATGTTTTAGGAGTGACATTCCTACTATGTTAATAGTGATGATCTCTTTGGTGTTTTGGAATGTTACCCACGGAGGGATGGCTAGGGCCCACGATGGTCTAATGATGCTATTTACGGTTGGGAGGAATCGTGCACTTAATTAGTTATGTTGTGATTTATGGTTATTTGTTACAATGAATGTTTATATCATTTATGATGATGGTGTATCATGTATGGTATTTGGTTTCATTTACTTTCTACATTTTCACTATGGATTAGAATAGGATGATGTACTTTATTTCACATATATATATATTCTTTTAAGCCTTTCATACCCTGTGTCATGTATAGTGGATGATTGAGCAATCAAAAATGTAATTTAAGAATGTTGGACTTTTCATTATTATTTTATGTGGATGTAGTATCAAATGGAATCATCAATAGTTAATTTAGATGTGATTCAATGTTAAGGGATCCTTAAAGAATGTAAGTTGTTATGTATGTCATGTTTACTTTCATTTGAATTATTGCTATTGCTTTCGCTATCATGTGAATGATGTAGATGGATTTAATTCCATGTTTCAAAAAAAAAAAAAAAGGCTACCAAACTTAGTGAAAACTTTAGGTTAATTCTTTGGATCCCTTGGTAGGGCGTTACACATGAAATCTATCATGAAAAAGAAACTTTTTATCTAAAGAACCTCCATGGAAAAAGAAGGCACAAACCAAGCATGTCTATATGGTAGATGATCCATCTCACCAAAATGCATAGGTAGCTAGCCATTGCAATCACCTCATATATAGAATCAACCACTAAATACATAGCTCACACTATTGAACCATCAAAACACAAAAGCATTAGAACCCTAGAATAACCCTCTCTTAATGTAGATGAGGTGAGATGACATGCAACTAAGAAGGTGGGCCAAAATCCTCTACAGATAGAATTAAGAATGATGAGAGAGGGAAGAGGTACAAACACCTATAAAGACATGGTCACACTGATGCTACATGGGAAAAAAAAAGGAAGAAGGCCAAAAATAGCAAACAACTATCTCGCCATGATGCTTTTTAAAAATAGTGCAAGTACAACTATCTCAAAACAATGTTCATGAAATCAAAATTCAAGAGTGGCACTTTAGCTCAATGTGTATACATAAAAATGCTTACAAATGATATCTATAATGACCAAAAAAGTAAAAAAGCTGATACAAAAGATAGTACAACCCAAAACAAAAGATTCCATGCTAGGAAAATGATCTTCAAACCTAAAATACATAGGATATCCACCATAGAGAAAAAAATGCCAAAAATATGATAGAAAGAGCATGGGCCAAAATATGAAGGAAATGACAACATTTTTGAAAAGATGACAAAACCAGCTTTCCAAAAATATAACGTTTTCAATAAACTAACATGGGACGCAAAAGATATGCATGCCAGATTTAAAAATAGAACTTTTGACTTCAACTATAAAAATGAGCAAATAAACTAAATCAAAACCTAAAAATACCTACACTAATGTCTCTGTCTTGGAACCAGCTTTCTGACACTTCTTTTGGATTGAAAAAATACCTCTATATGCTCAAGTTATGGCTAAAAAACTACAAGTAGGTTAAAATTACCCTAGAGAGCTTGACAGGGGTGCTGATGTAGGGTGATGTCATACTGATTTCAAAAAATTATGGGAAAAAAGTTGATCGTTTTTGGACCATCATGGCAAAAAAAGACCATGTGGTAGGTCCACATGGCAAAGGAGGTGATGTGGCTGGTGACGTGATAGGGTCCATGTGGCACCCATTCCACATGTCACCTAGACACTATGCCAAGTGGCAAAAAGTGTCTCATAGGTTCTGACTATGTAGGAGGTAGTGCTATAGTAGTGAACCTGGTGGTGGTGGCAGGAATTGGTGGTGAAACCTACAGAGAGGCGGAGAACACTAGTGGAGGCAACAGCTAGGTGGCCCACTAGTGGCAGCCTACGAGTTGCTCCTAGGCTATGTGGTAGTGGTCGTAGGGTGGCGCAGTTGTGGTCACCCAGTGGTGCACCCAAAAAATTTCTTTTATTTTTTCTGCTAAATCATCCATACGACCATACAATAGGGCCTCCAACTAAATTTTTTTTGCCTCTTGGAGCTTTGTCTCCAAACTGACCAATTTTATATGAATCCTAACTATAAACAACCTTCTAGATCCAATGGAAACATCCATTTGAGCCCAAAGTGCTTCAAAAAAAGATCTTCCATCGAATTAAAGAAAAATGCTCAAACAAACTAGGGTTTGTGTCTCTAAATCATGGCTTCAAAAAATCTTCAACCAAGCAACAATAGGGAGGCTGTAATACCATCTAGAAATTGATGAAATCCAACTCCATAGCTCACCGAGATCACCTGTATGTAAATAACTTGTTGAAGGGAAACCAAGGGAGGAAGAGGTAGAGCTTGGAAAAACCCTAAACGGACTGGAGAGATAACATATTGTAAAACAAGAAAAATGTATTTACAATGAAAATGTGTTGATAAAATACAATGAGAGAGCTCAAATATAAAGGCCTCATGGAAGCTTGTAGAACAAGCCAAAAAGTGGTAGAAGATAAGGTTGACAACTAAGCATCCACAAAAAGGTGGAACATGCTAGAAGCGAACAAACGCCCGTGTTGTCAACAATCCATCACTACAACTAATAACTAAATGCATTAACCTAAGTAAGCTTAAGTAAATAGAATAAATAATTAATAATTAATTATTTACTCCAGCAATGCTCACTCCTAGGAACAAACTAAACATAATGCTTCATCAGCAAACCCCCATCCACATCAATAACTAGTGAATCCACACTAGCAGCAACAAACCCCACATCGGTAGTAATAAACTCTACATCAATAGCAACATGTAGATCTCCATCAACACATGCCAAACTCACAACCCCAAAAATCTCATTGTTCACAACAAGATGCTCTATAACACATAACTCATCACCAACAACAACTAGATCATCCACAACCAAGTGCTTTGTAATTTCCATGTCAGATCCAAGCGACTGATCATGAAAACCAACCTTTGTCCCAACATCAACAAGGTTGGGAACAACCTCTAGCTACTCTACAAGTTCTGTATCAGACTCCACGATCTGATCAACAAAACCAAATTCTTCCACTTCAACCTTGGTATGCCATTTTCTTTCATGAAAAACTCTCTTAACTAGCCAAACAACTCTCTTCTGGGTCAGTAGACTCCAGCTCCATAAAAATCTATGAAATTCCTTCCTCGCCCCATCCTTAACTCAATTAGCCAAGCTAACTTCAAACCGAGCAGACATCTCAGAAAACCTCCTCTCCACCATATGATAGAGATTTGCAATCATCTTAGGGTCCAATCCTATTTGTAAACCCTCTGCAACAAATCCTTCCCATGCTCCTATTGAAAACCTTGAATTGTTTGCAAGTCAGATTGCAACCTACCATCTCACATGAACAATTAGGAACCACATTACAAGTCCAGGATCACAGATCTACAATCCACAAACTCTCTATGATCATGCCTCAACAAGATTAGTCTTCCACTTTGCATCTATCAATCCATTTGTAAGCCCTTTGTAATTACAAGTTACAACCATGATTTTCCACCTCACAACCAAGAGATCTAGGACTCTAAAAAGAAAATCCACCAACATATCAAGATCAAATCAGTTCTACTTCTCCACCCAAGTCCTATTGCAAACTGCCTCAATTTTGGTGATTTTTCTACACACTCAGGAACAACCTTCTCTCCAATACCATCTGACGTAGTGTAGGGCAAGGAATCCCCAAAGAAGATGTCCTAGCCCCTAGCAAATAACCACACAATGGAAACACAACAAGAAGAAGCAACAATGCAAGATCTTATATCAAATCACAACTCTTTATTCATAAAATATAATTGATTACATGCAATATGCTAGGCTATAAAGCCTTCCCAGTTATGGTCAAATATAAAGAAAGCAATAATTCTATAAGATCCTACAAGATCCAATCCAAACACTAGCTAGTCCAAGTCCACACTCTGGTTAGAAACCTCGAAGGAAGATCTAAACTTGTGCTCACAAGCCCACTAAGCAATCTCCTTATTTTCCAAGCTATAGCTACTAGCTCTACTCCAACTTCATCCAATATCCAAGTGTAAACTACCTCACATTTGATGCTCTAGCCACACATTCATAATTCCATCACAATCCTACTATAAACTACCTCACATTTGGTGCTCTATTCACAAACTCAGGAAAACTCACTCTTCAGCTACTCCTCTTCTTTAAGATGGATGAATAATGAATAAAGGCTCCCCCATAACCCCTACTTATACCAATCTAATCCGCAAGTCAAACTAGAACACAAATTAAATATAAATACATAAATTAAATGCCACAAGTTAGCTTGCAACAACAATTGAATGCCCAAAATCGATGTCTAAGTAAAATTGTGATATCTCCTAGCTCTGATTGAATTAGAACTCACACTTTGAACCATAGGTAGAAATCTAGGTCCTACTAAATCTCTAAAATTTTTATCCTCTAATTATTTGTGGAAAATTAGTTACATGGCCTGTAATAGGAACCAAAATAATATATCTCCAAAAGCAAGGTAAAATGACTCAAACTTCAACTCAATCCATCGAATCTCTATGCAATCATGATGAAATGTTCTCCAATGTGTCTCCAAAACATCCCTAACCATGAAAATCATAAATCCACCAAAATCCAAGCTCAATTCTCTTGCATCATTTACCCTTCTGAGCCTTTTAATATCCAACTTCTCTATCTAGTTGGTGCACTATTTTTGGCCTCACTAGGGACTGGGCTATGAAAGTGGGCACTATTACGTTAGCCCCTCTACCTTTTGTTACATAGGCTGTAGTGTGGAAGACTACTACTTGAGGAATTGGATTGAATTTGAAAGGTCTTTTGATCTAATCCTTGATTAGTTTGACAACATGTCTGGCCCTATGACTAATATCTTAATTTTCTTCCTTATCAATCTTAGCATTCATAATGGATCGATCAAAAATCTTGTCTCTATTATGCAATGGATCAAGGACATCCTCTATATCTTATTGCACAACTTTTAAAGGAATCTTTATCTTCAAAGCGCTAGTTTCCAAATAGAGACTCATTCTACAATAATCCCTTATAAAAATATTGTAGTCGTCTACTGCATCCAATGGTCTTCAATTGCATCTTCATGTTGGAATGTTTTTCCTGCTATGTATTGCACTCTTCTAATGTTAACAAAATAAGGCCAAGGAGATTTATATTCATCCAAAGGATATTGATCCTAATCAGGCTCAAAAGATAAAATATCATGTCTTTGAACCACACTAAACAGTCCTATAGTAAAGGGCCACACCCAGGTTATCTTATGTTGTTTCGTTACTCTATCATATGCAGATAAGAGTTGTTAAGTGATTTCCAGTAATATAAGTGTGTCACTTCAATACTTAAGGAGCTTCTTGGGATTGATAGTAGTACCTGCTACCCTCAAATAAATGAATGTTCAAAATTGCATGTAATAGGTGCCAACTTTTGAAATATTTTCCGCTACCTCATTTGACATCCTTTTTGCATAATCCCTTCAATGAACTAGATAATCACGAAAATAAAAGAATTATTCCCTATCATGTATTCCTTGTTGTGCTCTAGAAGCTTTTTCTTCACCAACTAGGGACATACTATATATGGCCATGCATTTACATCTTGCATACTACCCTTTCTAAACAACCTAGGATAGTGTGTTGCCCTTTCAGCAAATAGGTACACCAAATAGGATATCATGTAGAACTTAAAATTATTCTTAACTATCACCAGTTTCTCATCCAAGTTATCATTAAGAATCAAAGCCTAATCGATTGGCATCTTCATTATTTTGATAGCCTCAATGAAATGCACCATCCATATGTTCAGGTGTCTTGATGCTAGTAACCCCATTACTCTACTCAAGAGTATTATAGAATATCCAATATCTTCTTTCATATAACCCCTTGTCATGTCAACCTTACTTGCTTTACACCCTAGAGGAGTCTTCTCAATGAGGTATGAGGACTGGATATTTTAGATGCTTCCTATACATGTTATATGTACCATATTTCCACTTGGTGATATGTTAGTCTAATAAACTGATCTACCTTCGGAAGATGGAACACCTTTTACATGTTTTTAGGTTGGAGATCTAGCATGATATCTCCAGTTATACTCTTCATAACCTTTCCTTAGAGATATAGTTTTCTGCTAGTATCATGATCAATTCTAAGGAATGTACTGATACTAGATGTCATGTAATGTTGACTAGTCCAGATTGGATAAAATCAGATATCAATGGGGACCTTTTTGTGGGCTTGTTGCACAAAACTAGGAATGTGTTCCAGTTTGTATGAACAAGTTCAATGTCCCTGATCTCTGAATAGTCATCTTGGAAGCATGACTTTGTCGAAACATGTTGAAACTTGAAAACCACCAGTTTTGGGACCATCTTTGTAGAGAGGGAGGATGATGAAGAAGCCATTGAATCTATATGGAAAAAACATCCATTAGTTTGGAGTCAAAAAAATCAATTAATACAAACCCTAATGATGACATGAAAAAACCAAGAAACCCTATGTGTTAAAAAATATCTAAAAACTAAATTTCTAACCCTAATATGCAAAAAAAGAGCACACCTAGCACACCTCAAAGGAGCGCTAGGTGCACTATATCTTATGCAAAAGTTTGTTAAGGGTGCACACCTTGTACAGTTGATGGGGAGCACTAGGTGTGCAACCTTCCAAACTTTTTAGGTGCAAAGAGTGCGCATTTAGCACACCTCATGTGTGCGCTAAATGTGCACCCTTTCACTCTTTAAGGGATGCTTATATATAAAGGTGCGAAGTAGTACTCTTAGATAGCTGCATAGCTGCACACCTTTTATTTAGGTGTAAATTTTTTTAGTTTTTTTAATTTTTTAATTTGTTACATTAGTGTAAAATAAAAAGGTGTGCAACTACACACCTAGATAGGTATGCATCTATGTAACTTTTTGGGTGTTTAATTTTTGTGTTGTGCATGGTGAGAGGAGAGGGATAGGAAAAGATGCATAGCTCAAGAGGTGTGGTGATGTGGCAAGGGAGCTCAGAGGAAGAAAAATGAAGTAAGGGGGAAGGGGAGGGTCCCAACTTTTATAGACCCAGGACTTAGTGCACCTCTTGGAGGTGTGTGGCTATGTAGCTATGCTACTGCACACTTCTAAGAAGAAATACTTTCCTTTAATTTTTTGGCAGACTAGTGCACCTAGTGAGGAGCATAGATGATGGTTTCCAAAATCTAGCTTTTCAGGCCAGGACCTAGATCTAACCAAAGATACTAGAAAGAACCCTAAAAAGGACTTAGACCCCGAACTAAGGATTTAGAAAGCTAAAAAAATAAAGTAGGGTGTCCCCATTTCTAGGAAAAATGGGGCATGTGTTGTCAAACCACAACATTATGAACCATCATGACAGGTGAGGAGTAAGCACTTTGGCTATGCCAGATAATTCTTGACTCTAGCATTTCCTTAACAATTTTTTCCATCTCACTTTTTTGTATGTGTGGGTACTTATAAGGCCTAATGTTTGGTGGCTAGCTCCCTAGAACTAGTTGTATGGCATGGTATGATCCCTCTTAGGAGGAATTTCTTTTGGCATATCTCCAAGAATAACTGAGTGACGATCAATTATTTCTTGTAAATTTGGATTAGTAGGAGCATTAGATTGAGATACTTCTAATGAACATAGTTGGGCCACAAATCCATCTACTCCTTTCTTAAGAAATTTTTGCATTTGATAAGAGCTTACCATCTATGGGGATTTTTCCTTCAATCCTCTTATCTTCACTACCTTTCATTTTGATTGAAATTGCATGAATAATTTTTGGAAGTTCATCTCAATTGTTCCCAATGTAGTAAGCCATTGTACTACCAAAAAAAAATCTATTGCACCCATGGATATCACATACATTGGGGTATCAAGTTGATAATCTCTCATGGATAATTTGATGCTATGAAACTTCCCTAAATAACTAACTGTGCCACCATATGCAATCAAAACCTAAATATCTGAGGCTAGCTATATTAAACAATTTAGAAGAGTTGCCAACTTTTTGTTGATGAAATTATGAGTACTACCTGAGTTGATCAACACAGTTACTTTTTGATTCTTTAAGAAACCCACTACCTTGAGAGTTTGTGGTGCACTGAAACCTAAAAGTGCATGACAATAAGTGATAGGTTGATCATGTGATTCCTCACTTCACTCCCTATCCTCCTCTAATATGGGCTCATCCTCTTCTTCCTCACTTGGACCTTCAATATAGCACAATTTATTTTCACTATATTTCTATCCTCGATTATATTTTCTACCACAATTGAAACACAATCCTTTTGCTCTTTCCTCCTCAATTTTTTGTTGAGGAAGATAAGCTGTTGAATAACCTTTTTCTCTTGTCACATTAGCCCCTTTCTTTCTAGGAATCAAGAACTTCTCCTCTACCCCATGTGCCAATATAAAAGACTCATTTACTAAGCTAGTACTAAACATGTGCACCTCATGTTGAATGCACAATCCTTGCGACTACTCAAGAATAAATCATTCAATTTCTCCTTTGTAACTATATCCACTCTTAAGGATAGATTTTGGAATTTTTGAATATAATCCTTAACGAATCCTATTTGTTGAAGCGTACCAAATGAATTGATTTGGTTCTAGATATAAGGAATTCATTGTGACCTTTTGTCCATATGGGGTTTGATGTACCTCAAAAAAATTCTCCATTTGATTCATCCATGTTAGATGATCCTTGCCATTGAATCTACAAATATCCACCTTTGGAAGAAAATTCCTAGATCCTATAGGAGTATTAAAATTTGCATCATTACTAGTCGACTTGAAAGTTTCACCTTGATTGCTTGAGAACTCCTTCCTTGTTTCATTCATATAGGTGCTTAACATGCTTCGAATATCTAGTATATCTCCTTGTAGGTCACACATATCCCTCATAACCTCTTCCTTGAACTTATTTATTTCCTCATTGGGATTACTATCCTCTGTTGTTTCCCAATCCTGATCAAAAGATTTCCCTGGTGTGGTAGCATTCTTTTTGCCTCTTATTGGATGCCCTATCATGATAAAAACCAATATTTTTGAAATAAATCACACAAATGAAATATAATTTCTCTGATTATTTATTTATTTATTACTGCACTTACTAGGGACAAGATACCCATAGGAAAAATTTAAAAAATTGGTAAATTTGCTGACTTAAAAACAAATTTTCCTAATTTTGTTATACCTTGCTTATTTTTGCTTCAATTTCTCCAAGATTTGAACTGTAAGCTCCTCTACTATGTATTCAAAAACCCAATACAAGTTATACTCCAATTCGGTAGCATGTGAGAGATATGTAGATCTCAATTAATTGTGTAGAAATAGTAATTCTGCAATAATTTTCTCAAATTTGCTCCAATTCCTCTGAAATATGGACTATAAATTCTTTAATATATTCTTCAAAAATGTTTTAAAAATCTTTGAAAAATTCAGTAAAATCTGAAAGTTATGTTCTTCCCAAAATTGCCCCCATGTTGAGAAAAAAACTTGCCCCTATAGTGCCAAGATCATGCTTTGATACCACTTGTAATGAAATAACCTGCATAATAGAAGAAATAATATGAAATATTATATAAATACTTGATAATAACTGAGATGAAAAGGCCACTTTGAGGGGAAAACCTCCAAATATCCCAATGAAAACACACATCACAATATGATCTTGAAATAAGAGTCACAACCTCCCATATAGACCTAATTATGCTTGGGTTGAATAGACACAACCCTACATAACACCTATGCTGACCTACATACCTAAATAATAATATAATAATGATAGCATGACTTAATTGATAATTAAGATAGCCACAAGTTGACTATTCATAACCCTATATACACCAATATTTAAGGCATAACACCCCTTCTTGATATTTTATACCTTTCTGTGTTTTGTGAACAAACAAGATAATCACAGTTACGATGCGTTCAAATTTGTGTGTCTTTTTTTTCTTTGTTCTTGATATGAGGGATCAAGTAAATGATTAGTGCAATTTTATAGAGTTTAACAATTTCAAGAGAGGATCCCCTTAAGAAGAAGATTCATATTGATCTATTGATTTTCATTTCCAAAGTGAATGAATAGATCATTGATTTGTGGTGTATGATCATGTCTTGAAATATCCAATGGATAACGCACTAGTTGTAATGTTGGTTTCCAAAAGTAATTACTAATTTATTTGACAGCCTAAAATAAAATTAAAATCATATCTCTCTCATATATAATTGTAGGTATGAAGTGCCAGTCCTCACTTTTCATATGGAAAGATAGGACATTATGATTAGCTATTTCATTTTATGATATCTTGCATAGGTGTAGACTATTTAAGGGTTATTATATGCGTAATCAATGTTTAGAGTGAAGATATTATCATAGAGAGAATGAATCTAATCCTAGGTGTACCTTCCTAAATTTTTCAAAGTTCAGAGTGTAGGAAGCTAGGATACATTTTTAGTTGGTCCTTGTTCATGTTTGGGAGTGGTGATTATGGGAGTTGGCTATTTCCTAAGTTCATCTTACATCTTATAAGGTTGTTCAAATTATGGCCATTCATAAGCCAACAATTATGATTACGCAAAAAAATGTTGGAGAATCTGATTAAGAAACAATAGTCTATCTATTTAATGACTGAACAAGATGTTTACAAATGTTGATCAAAGTAATTTGTGAAGGAGAAAACACAAGGTGGTATCAGCTAGAGCTAGATTTCTAGATCAAGCAAGTGAATCATGAATTTGATTTGTGTGAGTAGATAAGCCATATAGAGACAAAGGATGAGAAAAGTGGATCTCTACTAGTTTGCACACATTAAGAATCACAACACATCATCAAGTTAATATTAATACAAAATAATATGTTAACATCAATGACAAGATCAAATCCATATTGCTAACAAACATGCCTAAATCTCTTAGTTGTCCAACTTTTTTTATAATACATCCTCATCATCTTATTTCTACATTCATGTCTATTTTTACATTTATATCTTGCACATTATTCACCTTCTACCTTTAATATACTAGATATTTCTCTTCTCCTTCCTCACAAAAGAGTTCCTCTAAAAAAAAAATTTAACCAATTCTTTAAAGCACTTAATTTATCAGCATTAATACCAACTCATTCAAATTATACTTCACTATTAAATCTAGCTTTCAAACATTTAATTTAGTGCCAAAATGATTACAAAATTTTAAAGAATGAACTTAGCAAAGTGTGAATCAATCAAGTATCATGTATTCTCTTCTTAACTAACCATTAATGTAACTATAAGTTTTGAAAAAATTTAGTTAAAATTAGCAACATATATAGAGCATAGATAAGTTTTTTAAGAACTTTAATGCTATAAACAAGTCTTAATTATGATCCTTGATATAAATTAGATTGCATTTGGAGAGTGAAGCTCCCATTTATGACCTCGTGATATTTTCAAAAAAGTAAATGCACCAAATAGTGCAAGGTTTTAGCCGAAGTGAGCTTCAATCATTTTTATTGACTTAATCATATGAATTCTCTCTCTCTCTCTCTCTCTCTCTCTCTCTCTCTCTCTCTCTCTCTCACACACACACACACACACACACACACACACACACACACACACACACACACACACACACACACGAGCCTAATGACAACATGCATCAATAGACTCCAATTTTATATATATATCATGCAACATTTCACTTTGTTTGACTATTTAAATTCTTAAAGTATCAAAAAAAGAATTTATATTGTCTAAGTTTGATAATAATTTAATTCTACATGCATAATATAATACTCTGTAAATAAAATTATATTTCAAAATGAACATATATTTTAATTGTAAAATAGAAAATAGATATATGTATATTTTTTAATTTATATATATTTAAATTTGTGATTTAATAGATAATTATATTTTACAACTCACTAATTAAAATTAAATGTTTTTCTATTAAATATTGAATAAGATCTTCTAACTTGATATTATATCTTACATAATGATTTTAGTTATATTCTTAATATTTTATTCAAATTGTAATATAATATATAATTTAAAAAATAGCTATTACATTAAATTCATAAAGTATTTGAACAAATTTTTTAAATCCCTCTCGAATAGTCTCTTTAATACAATATGTAATTGAAAAAGGACATGGATGCAACAAAACATCAAATGGATGAGTAAATGGAATATTCAATTCAACATGTGCGCCACAAATAATAAAGAAATAAAGGTCTTTGTTATGGAGAAAATCTACAAGAGAAATTGGGGAAGTGAGATTGGGAGGAAGAAAATATATTATATAAATGAGTTTGATCCAACTTTTGATCAACTCCAAAAAGTGTACATAGGAGCCAACATTTCTTGGAGGGCTAAAATTCTTATTGCTCAACTGAGAACCAACTCTCACCAACTTTTTTGTGAGATTGGACATTGGAAGAGGCCAAAGGAGGCTTGGGAAGAGAGAATTTGTAGATTCTACAATTCTGGGAAAGTGGAAACTGAACAACACTTTATTTTAGAATGTGAGGCCTACAAGGATTGCAGAGATAAATTTGTGGATACTATATCTGATAGTTCCTAGCATAACCTATTCAACGAAGAGTACATTAAGCAATTGGTTGGGCTCATCATCATCCTACACAAGAAACGAACGAAGCTACTTAAGTCTACTTAAGTTTTCTTGTTGTCCCATAGGCTATTTTTAGCCTCACAGACATTAAATTTTTATCTATCTATCTATCTATAATCCAGTTCCAAAAAAAAATCTAATATATTTAGCCGAGAGGCTACTTCAGTCTCATAAGAGACCACCCAAATCCATGCAACAATTTTTCACCATAATTTGTTATTTTTAAAAATTTAAAATAATTAGTTCTTTGTATTGGGTTAGTTACATATGGGAAAGAATTCTGGGTAGAATAACACTACCGAATCTTGAAAAGGAGACAGACATTAGGCAGGAGAGCTAAAAAGTTTTGAAGAAAGGATTGGAGAATCAAATTGACAACCATCATAATCACCATATCTCATTTCAATCTACAAATTCTATTGATTTATCCATAAATTTTGCCATGGTTGCTTACCTTTTGTTGTAGCTTCGAAGTCTGCACCACAGATGGGAAGACTATCTTGGAGACAAGATTGATGGCCAAGATCTTGTATTTACTATGATGAAATCATCCATACTACCTATAAAAGAGTGCACACAAGTATCTACTAATTGTAGCTTTTTTTGGAAACCCTACCCAGATTATGAGTTCCAAGGTTCCTTTTGACACCTTCTTAGTTTGATTTAATTCATATTATTTATTTAGTAAATCTCATTATTTGTTTATCATCTTTAGGTTCTTCTTTTTATTAAAGATCTTCAGAGGAAAGGATTTCTCTGTAGGTGAGACACAAGACCGGCTATTTGAGAACAATGATATATAAAGATGTTTTCAAACTGAGTAGTGAACCAGACTTTGATCAGGGTTTCATGGTAGGTTTGATTAATATACTGGAACAAATCTCACTGGCCACAATGATCTTCCTCTTGTAAAGTGATAACATAGGAAAAAATCTACCCAGATGAGATGAGTATAGAATGTACAATCCATCAAATGAATTTCATGTCTTTCCCCATTTGCATGAGATATTAACTGGTGTAACCCATTAAGAGAGAGAAGGAGTTTTACTTTGGAATGGGGGAAACAAATATAGACCACACATTTTCTTCTGAAAAGGATTGGTGAGAAGATTGGAAGGATTTTTTGAGGTGCCAGTTAATTGGAGCATAGGGATTTTAGTGGAGAGGAGCAACCATGGGTGAAAGGGGGAAATGGCAAAACCTAGGTTCCTTGTTCATATTGTGTTGAAAATCTTTTCATGTCATGATTGGATGAGTTAAGAAATGGTTCAATACATTTATTGTTAATTGCTTATGGAAAATCTTGGTTTGTCATTGTTATTTCTTTTCATAAGATGAAAAGGCTTTGATTTTTGTTTTGATTTGAAATGGGTTTTAATACCAAACTTAGCTTAACCTTTTGAGAAGGAGTTGTGTTTATACTATAGTTTTCAAAAGCACAACCATATGGTAGTTTGAGATAGTTGTTTGTACAGCCTCCAAACTCATAATAGACTGAAATGGTCCATTACATATCTCTATCAACATCCTTCAGCTGACCAATTTTTTAAAAAAAAGTTATCACATTTTAGCAAATGCATCCATCGGGAGTGTATTTGAAAATGTCCATCAAATCATTCTGAGAAATCACTGTCTTGTGTGAAGAAGATGTCTTAAAGGCTCCATAGAAAAGCTAAAAATCAATATTAGTTTCTATGTTTCCACAGCAAAAAAACCCATAGATGATATTCTCTTAATTTATAAACAGTACAAGAGTGAATAAGAAATGGGTGCTAAATGTGGATTGAATGATGAGGGTAGAGATGTTCGTTCTAGAAATTCATGTTGGTTTTTTTCATTTTCTTCCTCTTAATTGACCAAGCTTAGTAAAACATTTATGCAATATGGTTTAAATGCATTGGTAAATTTATGTTATTCAGATTTTTATATTATGGTTTAAAGTCATTGGCTGTCATCATGATTATTTAATGTCTGATATGAGTGTTATGAAGTTGGAACCGATTGTGTGATCAATCTCTCAAGTAGATTTAGAATGGAAATTGGTTTGATCTTTTCTATGAGAAATTTAATAATTATTTATGAATTCCAAGATTGGTAATAATAATGTATAGAAACTCAACGTATAATAATTTTATAATAGTTATTGGCTGTGTGGAATAAGAATTTATTTATTTAAATTATTCTCAAATTTCCTAATAATATGAGTGTGAGAATGAAAACTAAATGATAAGTAAAACCTCATAACTTGAAGCTAAAAAATGTTACTTATCATTGATAATATTAAGATTGTTAAAATGGTGAAATAGAAACTAAAACTCAATGATAAAGAATTTTGTTGGCCTCTATTATGTTATTGAAATTCAATGTAAATAATTTTTTTTAAAGAGATTTATCTTGTCATGGTAATAGATATACTCTCACAAAGAAATGAAGAAAGGGAAGAAAATACAATAGGTAATTTCTTTATAGAGGCTTTAAATTATTTTAAATGTTAAGATATCTAGAAAATAGTAAATTTTTTTTTTGAAAATATTAAAATATATTTGAAGA
Organism: Cupressus sempervirens; assembly: GCA_028749045.1. NCBI lineage: Eukaryota > Viridiplantae > Streptophyta > Pinopsida > Cupressales > Cupressaceae > Cupressus > Cupressus sempervirens. The sequence goes on along the minus strand of CM053783.1, from coordinate 346,982,310 downwards.
AATAATCAAATCATTTTACCATTTTTCTACATTTTAATGATAAATGGAAAAGAAATTGGGTAAAAATAGTAGAAAATATATTTTATTATCTTAATTTTAAAAAAATATACCACATTTAAATTTACATTTACATTTTAAAGTTGTTTTAGTTTTTCTTGAATAATTTATATTAACATTTTTTATATATTTGATTTTTTGAACAAAAAATTGTTGAACTCTTCTAAACCAAATCAAATCCCTACACTAAAAGTAAATACAACTAAATCCCCAACTAAACTTAACCCAATTTTATTTATGAGGAGGAATATTAGCACTCCAAATAATTAAATAGTGTGTTACACATGTCACATACATAGGGAACAGATTGTGACAATGAAAAAGATGAGGCAAAAAAAAAAAGGAGGATAATTAGGGCGAATAATAAATAAATCTAATGTAACTAACAAGGTGGGGATAGAGAGTATTAGAGAGAGTAATTATAGGACATGTCTATGCGTGAGTGAGTGAGTAAATTTGGATATGGTGAGAGGACATAGGAAGATATTGAAATAGGGTAAGAGATATTTTGAGATAGTTGGGAGAGTTTGATAGAAATGGAGCATATTGAAGAGAGAGAGGGGGGGAGAGCGAAGGATGAGGAGAGAGGGGGAGAGAGAGGGAGAGGGCCATGAACATGAAATACAAAAAAATGGCACTAGGGAAGAATAAAAGGAAAGAATGGGAGAATGGGAAAGATAGAGAGAGAAGGAGAAGAAGGATGAGATAAAGATCAAGAAAGAGGAAAAGAGAGGAGGAATAAGGAAGAGAATCAAGGTATTTATAGGGGAAAATTTTAATGGGGTGTGTGTGTGGGTGTGGGCATGGGCATAAGTGCGGGTGTGTGGGCATGTGTGAATGCACACCTATGTTGGTTGGCATACATTCTTTCATGAGTGTGTGTGTGTGTGTGTGTGTGTGTGTGTGTGTGTGTGTGTGTGTGTGTGTGTGTGTGTGTGAGAGAGAGAGAGAGAGGAGAGAGAGAGAGAGAGAGAGAGAGAGAGATTATATTATGATAAAGAATAGAGAGTTAAAAAGAGTAATTAGGGGGAGAGAGGTGCTAATAGATATTTAGTAGGGAGAAGAGATCATGTGGGAGAATAGGGTACAAGGGAGAAATGTAGAAGGGAGAGGGAGAGAGATGAGGAATACAAAGATATAGGGAAGGGGGAAAGATATGAGATGGAAAATTTAAAATGATGATAATTGGAGCTTGGAATAGATAGGCATGGTTATTGGGAAAGGAATGGGTGGGGGGACAAGAGGTAGAGATTGGAGGTATTTAAAGGGGACAAATTTTAATATGTGTGTTGGAGAGAGAGGGGGGTACAGATGGTAAAAGGTAAGAGGTATCAATAGATAGTAATTAATGGGAAGATATAATTACAGGTGGGGGGAGATAGGAGAATGAGAGAAGGAGAACGGAAAAAATGATCCAAAGAGTAAGATGGATGATGAGAGAGGGGGATGGGACATAGATAGATGGTAATTAAAGGGCATTTAATGTCAAATTATGAGATTAAGGAGATAAGGTAGATGAAGAAAGATAATAATTAGTGATTGAGAGAGGCACATGCATGTGTGCACATCAACATTGAGAGAGAGAGAGAGAGAGAGAGAGAGAGAGAGAGAGAGAGAGAGAGAGAGAGAGAGAGAGAGAGAGAGAGAGAGAGTTGATGGTTGAAATAGAAAAAGAAGAATAATTAGGATTAATTCAGATCCATAATAGAAATATATGTTGCTAGGAGCTAGGGAATAGAGAGAATAATTGGGGAATATAATACAATCTTATGGTGATAGGTAGGGGAAAATAGGAAATGAGAGAGATGAGATATAGATAAATGGTCATTAGGGTGAATATATGATGAGAGACGAACAAAGATAGAAGGGGGAGAAGGAGAGAGATGAGAAATAGCTTTAGGAGATGGATAATTAGGGATTAGAAAAGAAGTGGGATAATAAGGTAACAGATTATAATAAAAAGGAACAGATGAAGTGGGTGGGGGAAAGGAAAGGGAGAATGGGAAAATAAAGAGTGGGGAGAGATGAGGTAGAGAGAAATGGGAGGGGGGAGAGATGAGATAGAGCTTGAGAAGGAGAAAAATTAGGGATCAAAATTCATAGCTCTTTTAATGGGGGGTTAGAGAGAGGGGGAGAGGCATAAGATTGAGAGAGATAATAATAATGGATAATGGTAAAAGAGGGGGATGAGTAAAATCAGATAGATAAAGAAAGATAATAATTAGGGAAAGGGAGGGGAAAGAGATAGAGAGAGAAATTGGAGAGGTAGATAAATAAGATAGAGATTTAGGAGGAGTGAGTGAGTGAGTGAGTAAATTTGGATGTGGTGAGAGGACATAAGGAGATACTGAAATAGGGTATGAAATATTTTCATATAGTTAGGAGAGTTTGATAGAAAGGGGCATATTGAAGAGAGAGAGAGAGAGAGAGAGAGAGAGAGAGAGAGAGAGAGAGAGAGGGGGGGGGGGGGGATAACTAGCACTTAAGTATACAAAGATGAATGAGAGAAATAAAAAATAATAGGGGATGGAAAGAGGTTTGTGTGTGTGTGTGTGAGAGAGAGAGAGATATATATATATATATATATATATATATATATAGTAGGGATAAATATAGAAGGGTGGTAGGATGAAAGAGGAAGAAAGTGATAAAGGAAAGAGGAAAGGATGAGATAGAGCTTTAAAATAGGGATAATTATGGCGTAGAATAGATAGGCATCATGATTGGATAAGGAAAAGAGGGGAGGACATGAGGTAGAGAAACAAGGTATTTAAAGGGGATTTTTTTAATGGGGTGTGTGTGGGGTGGGGGGAGGGGGTGTGAGCATGGACGTGGGCATGGGCATAGGCGTGGGTGCATGAGTGAATGTCTATGGGAGGGCATGCATGCATACATGCACGTGTGTGTGTGTGTGAGAGAGAGAGAGGGGGGGGATGATAGACGATATTATGAGAAAGAAGAGAGAGTTAAAGAGAACAATTAGGGGGAGAGAGATGCTATTAGATATTTAGGAGGGAGGAGAGATCGTGTGGGGGCATGTAGTGAAAGTGAGAAATGTATAAGTGAGAGGGATAGAGATGAACAAATGAGAGATATAGGGAAGGGAGAAAGAGATGAGATGGAAATTTAAAATTATAGTAATTGGGCTTGGAATAGATAGGCATGGTGATTAAGAAAGCAAGAGAGAGTATGACAAGAGGAAGAGATTGGAGGTATTTAAAAGGGAAAAATGTTAATGTGTGAGAGAGAGAGATGAAGAAGGAAAGATGGTAATAAGGGTATAAAGCAGATTATTGAGAGAGGGGGGGGGGGGGGGGGGGGGGGGGGGGGGCGGCTTTAGTAATACTAGAAGAAAGTAGTTAGGGGAGGAGATGGTGAAGGGATGGGGGTGAAAGGGAGAAATATTGAAGTGAGAGGAAAAGAGATGAGAAAGAGAGAGATAAAGGTAGGGGGGATAGAGATGAGATAGGTATTTATAATGAGGGTAATTGGGTCTTAGAATAGATAAGAATGATGATTGGGAAAGGAAAAGAGGGAGGAAAATAGGTAGAGATAAGAGGTAATTAAAGATGTAAAATTTGAGAGAGAGCGAGAGAGAGAGAGAGAGAGAGAGAGAGAGAGAGAGAGAGAGAGAGAGAGAGAGAGAGAGGATAAATACAGAAGGCAGGGGATAGAAGAGTAAGAGAGTGATAAATAAAGGGGTAAAAATGAGATAGAGATTTAAAATAAGCATAATTACGGCTTGGAATAGATAGGCATGGTGATTAATAAGGAAAGAAGAGGGGAGGAAATGAGGTAGAGAATCAGGTTATTTATAGGGGAAAATTTTTATGGTGTCTGTGTGCATGGGCACGAGTGTGGGTGTGGATGTGGGAATATGTGTGGGTGTGTGGCCGTGTGTATGTGCATGCATGCTTGCATGTGTGTGTGTGTGTGTGTGTGCATGTATGGGTGTATGTGTGTGTGTGTGCATGTATGGGTGTATGTGTGTGTGTTTTCATGTGTGTGCATGTCTGTGTGTACGTTCATGCATGTGCACGTGTGTGTGTGTGTGTGTGTGTGTGTGTCTGTGTGTGTGTGTGTGTGTGTGAGAGAGAGAGAGAGAGAGAGAGAGAGAGAGAGAGAGAGAGAGAGAGAGAGAGAGAGAGAGAGAGAGAGAGAGAGAGAGAGAGAGAGAGAGAGATGATATTATGAGAAAGAAGATAGAGTTAAAGAGAGTAATTAGGGGGAGAGAGGTGCTAATGTAGAAAGGAGAGGGAGAGAGATGAGGAAGACAAAGGTATAGGGAAGGGTGAAATATATGAGATGGAAATTTAAAATGGCATTAATTGAAACTTGGAATTGATAGGCATGGTGATTGGGAAATGAAGAGAGGGGGGGACAAGAGGTAGAGATTAGAGGTATTTAACAGGGACAAATTTTAATATGTGTGTTAGAGAGAGAGAGAGAGGAGGGGGATGGGGGCAGTAAAAGGTAAGAGGTATCAATAGATAGTAATTAATGGCAAGACATGACTACAGGTGGGGGAAAATAGGAGAATGAGAGAAGGAGAAGGGAATAAATGAGGCAAAGAGTAAGAGGGATGATGAGAGAGGCAGATGGGACATAGAAATATACGGTAGAGATAGATGGTAATTAAAGAGCATTTAATGTTAGATAATGAGATTAGGGAGATAAGGTAGATAGAGAAAAATGATAATTAGGGAATGAGAGAGGCACATGCATGTGTCACACCAACACACACACACGCGCACATGCACACACACACACACAGGGGTAGGACAAAAGAGGAAGAAAGTGATAAAGGAAAGAGGAAAGGATGAGATAGAGCTTTAAAATAAGGATAATTATGGATTAGAATAGATAGGCATCATGATTGGATAAGGAAAAGAGGGCAGGACATGAGGTAGAGAAACAAGGTATTTAAAGGGGAAATTTTTAATGGGGTGTGTGTATAGGGGGAGCACATAGGTGTGGGTGCATGAGTGCATGTATGGGGGGCGAGCATGCCTGCATGAGCACACCTGTGTGCACGCGCGCGCGCGCGCGGTGTGTGTGTGTGAGTGAGTGAGAGAGAGAGAGAGAGAGAGAGAGAGAGAGAGAGAGAGAGAGAGAGAGAGAGAGAAGAGAGAGAGAGAGAGAGAGAGAGAAGAGAGAATTAAAGAGAATAATTAGGGAGAGAGAGATGCTATTAGATATTTAGGAGGGAGGAGAGATTGTGTGGGGGCATGTGGTGAAAGTGTGAAATGTATAAGGGAGAGGGACAAAGATGAAGAAGAGAGATATAGGGAAGGGGGAAAGAGATGAGATGGAAATTTAAAATTATAGTAATTGGGCTTCGAATAGATAGTCATGGTGATTAGGAAAGCAAGAGAAAGTATGACAAGAGGAAGAGATTGTAGGTATTTAAAGGGAAAATATGTTGATGTGTGTGAGAGAGAGATCTGAAGAGGGAAAGATGGTAATAAGGGCATAAAATAGATTATTGAGAGAGAGGAGAGGGTGGGGGGGGGCTTTAGTAATATTGGAAGAAAGTATTTAGGGGAGGAGATGGTGAAAGGGAAAAATATTGAAGTGAGAGGAAAAGAGATGAGAAAGAGAGAGATAAAGGCAAGGGGGATAGAGATGAGATAGGTATTTATAATGAGGGTAATTAGGTCTTAGAATAGATAAGAATGGTGATTAGGAAAGGAAGAAGGGGAGAAAAATAGGTAGAGATAAGAGGTAATTAAAGATCACATATTTGTGTGTGTGTGTGTGTGTGTGTGTGTGTGTGTGTGTGTGTGTGTGTGTGTGAGAGAGAGAGAGAGAGAGAGAGAGAGAGGAGAGAGAGAGAGAGAGAGAGAGAGAGAGAGAGAGAGAGAGAGAGAAGAGAGAGAGAGAGAGAGGATAAATACATAAGGGGGGGATAGAAGAGTAAGAGGAGTGATAAAGAAAGGGGGTAAAAATGAGATAGAGATTTAAAATAACCATAATTATGGCTTGGGATAGATAGGCATAGTGATTTAATAAGGAAGAGAGCGAGGCGGAGGAAAAAAAGGTAGAGAATCAAGGTATTTATAGGGGAAATTTTTATGGTGTGTGTGGTGGGCACAAGTGTAGGTGTGGGTGTGGGCATATGTGTGGGTGCATGGACATGTGTGGATGCATGCATGTGTGGGTTGGCATGCATGCTTGCATGTGTATGTGTGTGCATGCATGTGGGCGTGTGCATGTGTGTGTGTGTGTGTGTGTGGATGTGTGTGTGTACATTCATGCATGCACACATGTGTGTCTATGTGCATTCATGTGTGTGTGTGTGTGTGTGTGTGTGTGTGTGTGTGTGTGTGTGTGTGTGTGTGTGTGTGTGTGTGAGAGAGAGAGAGAGAGAGAGAGAGAGAGAGTAATTATGGGGAGAGAGGTGCTAAGAGATATTTAGTAGGAAGGAGATTGTGTGTGGGAATGGGCTACGAGGGAGAAATGTAGAAGGAGAGGGAGAGAGATGAGGAAGACAAAGGTATAGGGAGGGTGAGAAATATATGAGTTCAAAATTTAAAATGACATTAATTGGAGCTTAGAATTGATAGGCATGGTGATTGGGAAAGGAAGAGAGGGGGGACAAGTGGTAGAGATTGGAGGTATTTAAAGGGGACAAATTTTAATATGTGTGTGAGAGAGAGAGGAGGGGGGT